>VWZE01020776.1:183367-208958 GCA_013396675.1 Eubucco bourcierii | reverse complement strand
TTGAATGCCATCCCCTTGGACTCTGCCCATCTGTCCAGGTGGTCGAGGTCCCGCTGCAGAGCCCTTCTGCCCTCCAACCCAGCAACATCAGCCCCCAGCTTGGCGTCATCTGCAAACTTGCTGGTGACTGACTCGATGCCCTGGTCCAGATCATCAATGAAGATGTTAAAAGAGGATGGGACCCAGTACTGATGCCTGGGGGACACCGCTAGTGCCCTGCCTCCAGCTGGATGTGGCACCATTCACCACCACTCTCTGGGTTCGGCCCTCCAGCCAGTTCCTAAGCCAGTGCAGAGTGTTGGCATCCAAGCCACGAGCTGACAGCTTAGCCAGCAGTTTGCTGTGGGGGACAATGTCAAAGGCCCTGCTGAAGTCCAGGTAGACCACATCCACAGGCCTCCCCACATCCACCAGGTGGGTCACCTGATATTTGTACAATGGTGTTAGTCTTCTGGCAGCACAACAATCTAAATCAATTAAAAGTCACAGGAATGCTATCTGTTGCACAAGGAAGTTTTCTGCATAAACTGAGTTATCAGACTGGATCTGTTCTTCAATGTCCTTGAAGATCATTTTATATGTCTTACGTTGTTAGACTTGCTGGTACTCTAAATGGTGAGCAACATAGAGTTATATTAAGTTTTTTATTGAGCTATACTTTATAGGCTTGAAGAACTCTGAGGAATAAAGGTACAATCAGAGTCATATTGTCAGAAGTTGAGTCTTTTAATCATAGGGATTATTTGAGGTTTAAAATTAACTGTAATGTATGAAAATAAAATCCCAATGTATGGCTGCTTAGCAGACCCCTGAACAAAATCCACATAGCAAGGAGATTAAATTTGTAATCTGCCAGTGAAATATGGAAACTACTCTTTGCTGAAATTGAATATGTATGCAGTTTCAAGCAGGACATCTGGGAGATGTAACTAGGTTGTTAAAGTAGATATATGTTCAAAGTAATTTCTGAATATACCTTGCTTTTATTATTGGTACATAGGAGGCTATAAGCACAAATGTACTCCACTGAAACTAAGTGTGAGCATATTGTTATTGTGCAAAAACAACAGCAATATCACCTGTGTTAAGCCAGTCCTGTATCTAAAAGCAGAATTAAATTAAGGCTATGTCTGTGTTTGTATGCTGGAGCTGGCAGAGACAGGACAGACCTTTGTCACCAGATGATTCCAAATAAATTTCTTTCCCATGAAAAAGTTTTCCTTTCTCTGTGCATGATCTCAACATCAGACATCGCCCCTTTTCATCCCCAAGAATGGAGGCTGTATGGCCAGTGCTAATGTCTAAATTCAGGAAATCAAAAGTGCTCCCATGTTACATAGCCCTGATCTAGCCTAAATGTCTGTCTCTTGTGTTGAGGAGATAACATAAATAAACCAGGTTTGTGCTCTTCAGCTTCCATACCTGATAAAGCATAGGTCAAAATTCTCCAAGCAATTAAAAAAGTGTTATTACAGGATTCAACCTCCAACACAAGCACATTGTGCCATTTCTTAAGGGTGAGGGTACATAACATGTAGATGTGCTTTAAAGTTTGCATAGAAACAAGCGTCTGAAACACCCAGTTGGAATACCTGTGCAGTCTTCTTAAGCAACTGTCATTCAATGCTCATAATTTTGTCAGTGATTTCTATCCCTGTATTTTTTTGCTAATTGTTGCATCAGTAGTTACAAGAAGACATGTCTTACATTTAACTTAATCATACTTAACATTTCTGTTTCATTGAGATTAGTTCTCTGTCATTTGATATCAGGAGTATGTGCTTTTTATCAACAGCTTAGGGATGAATGCAAGTCCCTCAGATTTTCTTGATACCCCTGGGAAACTCCTCAGCAATCTGTCCAAAATGGTACCACCTGATGTCTTGGTCTCTGCAGCCATACAGGGCTCCTCCACAGCAAATGACCAAGCAGAAAATCTGGTAAAATGCAATTCAGGCTCTCACATGTCACTTCAACAGGTTACTTGAGTGATATAATGATTTCACACTGGAATGGGCTGCCCAGGGAGATGGTGGAGTCGCTGTCCCTGGAGGTGTTCAAGAAAAGACTGGATGAGGCACTTAGTGCCCTGCTCTAGTCAGTTGGATAGGGCTGGGTGATAGGTTGGACTGGATGATCTTGGAGGTCTCTTCCAACCTGCTTGGTTCTATGAATGGTGTCTGTCCATTCCTTACATTGAACTCTAGCTGTTCCACCACTTAATGGAAATTCTTTTCCAGGATCTGAGACAAAGCTACTAATATTTCCAAACTTCAGAGGTGTAGCAAGAAACCTTCATGCTTAATATGGATTTTGTAAGGTGGTTCCTCTTGTTAACTTCTATCTGTTGCTTTCTTCACCTCCAGCTCCTGCTTGCTACTCAGTTTCCTTGTGGGACAAAAAAAAAAAAAAAAAAAAAAAAAAATAAAAATTTTTTNAAAAAAAAAAAAAAAAAAAAAAAAAAAAAAATTAAGATGTGTTGCCATATATGTACTTTTTGCATTCATCTCTGGTTCCAGTTTGTTACCTGCACTCAGGTTGTAGGTAGAGGAGTCAATGGAAAAACTTTTTTTTCCCCTAATTTACTGGGCTCCTTTTTATTTTTTTAATTTTTTTTTAATTGAAAAGAAAAAGGAAAAAAACCCAAAACCAACCAAACCAACCAAACCAAACCAACAAACCAGCAAGAAACCACAGCAGTTGCTTCAACATGCAAACCACTCCCAATCAAGATAATATTTGTGGTGATTATGGAATTCAGCTTTAATACTAATGGATTTACCACAAAACACTTAAAATTGTACATGGCACCTGGTTTATGAAGAAGAGAATACTTTCCTAACTCTAATGACAGCACTGGCTGTAAATACACCTTGTCCTTTCACTATGTGGGTGAGAGTTTTTGGATTGTAAAGGCTTCTGCAGTTCCATTTGATGGCTGATGTTGACTAAGGGTTTTGCCCAGTTATTTGTAGCTTTAGAAGAAACAAAGTGTTTTTATGTTTTAAATGGATAAAGCACTCCAAACCAGTTTCACTAGCTGCTTACTCTTTCAGGCTTGTGGTAGTGTGGTTTTAGGCTATGGTAAGTCCTCTACATATTCTTTCTATCTCTTCTCCTTGCCAGCCTATGTTTTTCATTGGCTTGATCTAATAACTACCATCATCATTTTCACATAAGAAAGTACCCTATTCAGATACAGAGCAGATTCCTCAAAGCCAAGATAATGATTCTAATTATGACAAATACTACTATTTATACAGTAGCATTCCCTAGGTTTTTACTTGATCATTTTATTTCTACAGTAAATGCAATAATTTCAAATCTACAGATATGACTTAGATACGTATTATTTTGAAATGAGAACCACATATTTGTAACTAACACAACAAAAAAGAAAACACTCTGAATGCATCATCTGCTCACTGACCCAATGTTTTCTGGGTTACGTATCAGAAGTGAGTACTACAGATAAATGTGAAGATCTTAAAGTATCATAGAATCATGGAATCAGTCAGGGTTGAAAGGGACCGTAAGGATCATCTAGTTCCAACCTCCCTGTCATGGGCAGGGACACCCTACCCTAGATCAGGCTGGTCAAAGCATCATCCAACCTGGCCTTAAACACCTCCAGGGATGGGGCCTCAACCACCTCCCTGGGCAATCCATTCCAGGGTCTCAACCCATTCCAGGGTCTCAAATGCTGCTGTATGCTTCCGTACATAATAATGGAAAGAAGAGGCTGAATTGTTATTTTCTCTGAGCTCTCTGTGTTCTCTGTGTTTTTCCTCTATTCATTTTATAAACTGCTATGAAGAATTATGTGATGAGAACAGAAAAAGAGAAAAAAAATGAAATCTGTGTTTAAATATATGAGTTTTCATGTTCAAAGTCTGGGGTAAATTTACTGGTTTAGTGTATTACTTTCTTTTAAATGAGTTAATTTTGATAAGGGAAGTTTTGTGTGGTATTTTGTGATGATTCAAAAACTGATGCCAGATTAATTTCTCTTTTAAATAGTATATTGGAATGGAGAATTTAAGACAGATGGACTTTTTTTCTTTTTAATGTTTGCATATGGGAAATCATAAACTAGAGTTTTGCTTGCGTTCCTGTATTTGATCACACTAAATTAAACTCTCTTTAGAACTCTTTACTCTAAATATGTCCATAACACCTAGGAAGGAACCTGTTATAGAATAACTGCTAAGAAAAGCAAACCCAGAAACACTTCTTTCTTCCTGTGGGCTAAAAAATCAGCAATTATTGCAAGCTAAGTGTTGAATATATTTATTAAGTTAATTTACAGAGTTCTCATTACTGAAAACCATTACAGGTGCCATGCATAAAATGGTCCAGTCTTTTACCCAAACCCAGTAGCACAGCTGGTGACACAGAACATTTCTCTTTACTTTGTATCCATCTGGCAGTGAAGTAAATCAGATAAACTTCTCATGAATCAGTTCTTTCAAACTGGAATAATTTAAAGCATGGCATGACTCCAAAAGTAACATTTTAAAATGTCAGTAGAAGCCAGTGCATATATTAAATCAGAAAATAAGAAAGACATTCAGAATAGATTATATTCTCTAGTGCTGATCTGCACATAATTTATTTCAATGTTTAAATAATCTAATTTTCAAATCCCTTCTATTTGATTTTCATATCGTGTTAGGTCCCTTAATGTTTCTGAATCACTGAGGCAAAGTGTAAGATCATTTTATTTGTTAAAAGCTTAGCTATTTTTCCTGATCTTACTATATCATGAAATTTACTGAATCGATTATCTCACTTTTAACAGGTTATTTACCTTATATGCTATAAATGAATGGAAGAATTACTGAAATATTCTCACAAAGTGTCTAACCATGGCTTTAGTAACTTTCTAAGTTATCTTTCATCTCTCTTAGAGGGAAAATAATGATTAAATGGTTATGTTTTTTCCAAATCTTCTATTTAAACAATTTTTAGTCCTCTGTTTCATCAATGGCTGTAAATCTGTCTAGCTAATCAGGGATAACAACAAATTACAACTACTGAGAATCAAGCTCAAAATGTGTAGGCTATTCATTGCTCTAACTGCTTGTTCAGTAGCATAAAATATTCAACATGCTTATTTAAGCCTGAAAGCATTTAATTTATTTCATTGATGGAAATATTCAAAAAACTAAGCCTGTATATAGGTATTTTGCTGTTGTAGGCCTGCTTAAAATCAAGCCCTTTAAAAAGAACTACTAAGTGACTGTTTTATTCTGGACTTGTTCTCTTTCCTGCCTGGAAGGAGAGCAGGTTGTTGCGTTTTGGTTGTGTTGTAACTGCAGCAAAATATCACAGCAGACAATTTCTTTCTTTAAGGTGAGTACTCTAGCTGTAAGTGTGACTTCTGTGCTAAATTCTGCATGAGCTATGAGCTACTACTTTTGTACCTAAATGCTATATGGCCCAAGTTATATTAAGAATTAAAGCTTGCGGCACAAATGAATTTTAATAGAAACATTTTACCTCAGATGGCTATTTCACTGTGTGGCTTCTGTCAAAATGAAATTGGGTCATATGTCTTTTTCATAAAATACTGTTATGTACAAAAACTTTTAGTTTTAGGTGGCTACTTCTTTTCTCAGTGTAAATGAGTTCTCGGCACTGCACGGCTATGTGGCTGCTTTTCTGTGGCTGAGGGCCCCATTATGCATCAATAAAGACAATGGAAGATTTTTTATGGAATCCAAAATACCATTCACTTTGATTGTTTTGCAAAAAGACACGTGTTTATTTTTTTCCACATTTATAATACTACCAGATATTAATATATCTAGTAATCTTGTAATATCTGCTCCAATATTACTGACAAGATGTTTGTTAGGGGAAATATTTTCAATTATAAATACCACACATTTAGCAAATTTATAACCATAATTCCTGTCTTGTATGTCAGGTACTGTAAGCCAGAAGAGACCTGCTTGAAAGGTCTGCATGAGCTTAAAGCAGTACTTTACCATGTACGGTAGCATCATCTTCTGTCTGCATTTTTGTTATTTTTATCAATATCAGAGGTTACCCTCTACTGTTAAAAGATCTTTGGTCACATTGGACCACATTGGATCAAAGGATTAGACTGCAGAGGGTTTGGATTTTTAAAATGAAATCTTTTTTGTTCTGTTAGTTGCTGTATGATGTGATATGTCTATGTAAAGACAGTGACTAACAGCAAAATACGGGATGCCAAAATCAAGATCTGACTATTTCCATCTATATTGCTAGACTTCAGTCTGACTGAAGCACACTTTTGTTGTATTTGGGAAGAGTAACACTTAGGATATCTGATAGCGGATCAGCTATAGAGTGCTTGGCCTTGCAGCCAAATGTCTGAATCATCCAGAAGGACACTACAGAAAGAAGTGCATGAACCTTCATTATTCTGTGTGCGGGCAGGAATTGGTGATTGCTGATTATTGCACCATGCCAGTCATTTCTACATGGGAGATTGAATTCTTGTATGGATTTTAGTTTAGTTTAGTTTAGTTTTCCTTCAGCGTTGTATTACTGATGTGATATTAATAATGTATTATGAATTATGATTATTACTTTATGCATAAATAATAACTGTTATTATTAATATTTTTAGAAAATTGAATATTCCCTGAGATTCTTTGGGGTTTCGGTTGACAGGAAATAGTTACGCAAAGGATATTTATGAATGCAGAATTAAACAGTTTAAATAATCAGAACTTGGAAAAATAGGAATGCAGAAACAGGAAAAATTCTAACTGTGCTTACAGAGCCTCAGCATTATCTCTCGCAGATGCACTCACGATGCCTTGGTCCCTGAGTAAGTTTCCTGTACAAGAAGGCTTCCAAAACTCATGATAATGATCTCGTGGTAAAATACAAAATATTCCAGGTAGAGGGAAGGAGAGAAGAGCTGAGTTGCTACCAAGCCACCAGTGTAAGCTGCAAACACATGGCCACAACAATTCCCAGTTAATGAGCTGCTAATGGGGTACTGCTTCCTGCAGAGGGTTGGTGCAGAGGGAGAGGAAAGGCATTGCAGAAAGGCAATACAGAAAGGTGGTTTCTAAATCACTCCCCATTAAATAGATCATTTTGAAAATGAAACTGGCCAACAGACACTAGCATCATTGTTCTGCCCAATGAATTCAAAGCTTCGTGCCTCCTGTGACCACACAGGCACTTTGAAGGGCAGACCAGATACCTGATGCGCAGTGCTAGTGCTAAGCTCCTAGCCCTCGAGGCTTTGCTGCTCCATTGTTTGCTCAATCTACTACAACTCCTGGACCCACAACAGGAGGAGGACAGCAAGGGTTATACTGGCCTGGCAGGATTTATGCCCTACCAGGACAATTATGTTAAATTATGACAGGTGTGTTGGAAAGTTTTTAGTGTAACTAGTCAGAAATGTGGTAGAAAAATACCATTGAATCTGATCCTGTGCAAAAATTACAACTAAATTAAATTCTATCGTGTTACTTTTTCTGCCCTTTAAATCTTTACATCACACTTGCCATGTAATGTAGGTGTCTGAAGAGATAAATGAATAAACCTTTCTTAAAAACATTTCTGCTAATTAATGAATTTATGACTGCTGTATGGTAATGAGATTCACTGTGTTTCTTAACATTCACTTTAAAAACCAGAGATGGACAAATTAATTGAAGGAAAAATGAGAATTATTGAAATAATGAAATTCCTAATATATGAGTTTTTTCTTTCAGCTTTCACAAGTGTAAATTACTCCTAGAATTCAGACTTGTTACAGTTACATGTCCAAAGGCTTAAAGACAGCAGCCTCTAGTCCAACCTGTCTTCATCTCTTCCATTCTGCTCTGATTCTTAAGCCAAACATTCAAAAGCTATTTCAAATACAAATATTCTTACCGAGTCACTTCTGTGCAAATGTTTGCCTTGTATTTGTGTCCTTATGTGCTTATAATTCTAATGTCTGAAGCTCAATAAGGTGTTTATACACAGTGATACCTATGCCGTCAGATGCTGTAGAAACACTGTATAGCAAACCTGTTTATATCTCCAGACTGGGAACAGGAATGTGATGTTACTCAGAAACAGGTTAGTTACACTGACAACTTTAGAGTATTAAAATTCATAGAAATAAACCATCATCTTTTTTCTAGCCCTAAGACAGAGCAGTTTCTCCATCTTTCAAAGTTCCTTTTCTCTACTTTTCTTTTTTTTTTCTCTTCATCACAAACTAATATGATATTAATTTAATGTATAGGATTTTGTGTTCTGTTATTTTCTCCTAAATGGGTATTCCTTCAGTGACAAATGAATAAGAACACCAGACCTGTCCTTTCTATTTAGAGCAGGGACCCACTGAGTCCAGTACTCTATCTTTTACAGTAGTTTCCTATAAAGGGAGGCTTCCAAAACTCACAATAATGATCCCGTGGTAAAATACAAAATATTCCAGGTAGGGGGAAGGAGAGAAGAGCTGAGTTGCTGCCAAGCCACCTGTGTAAGCTGCAAACACATGGCCACAATGATTCCCAGTTAATGAGCCACAAATAGGGTACTGCTCCCTGCAGAGGATCGGTGCAGAAAGGCAGTGCAGTGTAGAAAGGCAGTTTCTAAATCACACCCCATTAAATACATCATTTTGAAAACGAAACTGGCCAATAGGCACTAGCATCATTGTTCTGCCCAATGAATTCAAAGCTTCGTGCCTCCTGTGACCACACATGCATGTTGAGGGGCAGCACCAGACACCCAACACGTGGTGCAAAGCTCTTAGACTCAAGGCTTTGCTGCTCCATTTTTTGCTCAATCTACTACAACTCCTGGACCCACAACAGGAGGAGGAGAGCAAGGGTTAAACCGGCCTGGCAGGATTTATGCCCTACCGGGACAGGCATGTCTCAGAGTAAACACAACCTAAGAATTGTTGGTCTTTTCAGTCACAGCAAAGTAGCGTAAGTAGGGAAGGAGTTTCAGTTGGCAAGGTAAGTTGTCTCACATGAGTTGCCCACGTTGTACTGCACTGTCTGTGCCATATGATTCCCAGAGCCAAGTCAGTTCAGAATGGGGCAAGAAAGCAATTCTGTCTGACTTGACAAACACTCTGTGCCCTCCGCTTATGCTCCTGGCCTTATGCAATCATTTTCAGTGGAGATTCCTGAAGCGCGGATAAAACAGAAAATAGTAAAAGTAGTAATAGTGAAGAGTAAATTTAAAGAAATTGTATCTGAACCGATACATGATATTAATTGCCAGGTCATCTGGCCAAAGTGTTTACCCAGAATGTGTCTGAGTGAGTTAATAGATACTTGTTTCAGTCATCACTATATGAATACTTGTGTGTTCACTCTGAAGTATGTGTAAGTGTACATCAGGAGAGTTTTTGATTGCTTAGAGTGGGGTTTTTTTTCTGTCCTCCCTGTCCTCTTGAGCATTAGCAGACATGTAGAAAAAGCTCTTATGATCTTGGGAGGCAATTCAGGATACACAGAACTCTGGAACAGTAACCATAAAGCCTGCTCTTGTATTTTAAGTGCTTACCTCTTCCTTTCTGCACTCAGGAGGAAAATTGCTATTGGAACATATGCTTCTCCTCTAAATGTTTTTATTTTCAGTAGTAACATTGCCAGTGGTCCATACTTCTTCCCTAACTGATATAGGTGGTTTAAAGGTCCTGATACTAGCTGCCCTGATTAAAATTAGTAGATAAATACATTCTACTCTACTGATTTCTTTGGCTTTGTGCCTGTAGGAAATAATGGCTGATTAGAAGTATTTCACTGATAAAAATATGAAACATGAATTCCAAAATGAGTTGCACCATGGATTAGTTAGAGCTCAAACAATGAATATGAAAGTGAAAAAGAAGATACCAGCTTTCACTGGTATTCCCTCATGCTTTGCATAAACAAATTTTACATAACTCAATTTTCAACTCTTATCCAAGGAGGCTGTGGCACATTTTTAATATAAGATATGACTTTCTGTGATTCCTTTCCTATTTATTGATTTTTATTTTTGACAATCATGTCTATTCTGAGTTCTGCATACTAAATCATTCATTTGGTTTTACAGAGGACAGATTTAAAGCAATTATATTCTTCTACTTAAAACTTTTGCTGTGTCAGACTACTCATAATTCATACTTTTGGAGTTTGATTCACAAGCCTCTGTAACCTGATAAAGTCTTTTGATTGATTTCAACAAGCTTTGTCTGAAGATTTTTGCTTTTAAATTTTTTTTTGAGGAATAGATATTTAATGAAAATACGTGTTGCAATAAAGAGTGTCAAAATGTAGATTGCATTTGCTATACTCAGTTTTACCAAATTCCCTTTTCTGTGAGTTTCAAAACTCATCCTGAGTATCAACAACGGTGTGATAACTGCTGACTATTTTAGTCATATGTGTGTCAAGATTCTTTTTGTAATATAGGATGCATGTTGATACAGAAAACAGTAACCTGTTGGATTGGATAGCTGCATCCATACTAGGAAATTACATAGGGACAACCTAAGCAGTCACATGAGATCAGCTACAGTGTTTAAATATTAACATGCTCTTTGACAGTTATACCCTTGCCAGCTGATTCAGTCTGGAGGATAATGTACAGAAAAGCAACATTCTGGAGGAAGAGAGGATGATTGTGGTTAAGAATTGGGCAATGGCCACAGCTCCTTTGTTAAACGATGTGGACAATTCTTCGTGGAGTCTTCAGAATACAATTAATCAAGTGAATCCTCACAAGGCACTGAAATGTCCTAGACTCAGAAATGAAATCAGTATCAAGACAGCACCTATTTCCCAGTCTTCCAAATATTTTTGTTACACCACAGAAATGATTCACATTTTTTTTTGGTTTCAGAAAATCCATTTCACAGATTCTGTGCAAGTCTTTGAAAGTGTTCTGCTTGCCTGTGCCAGCATTAAAATGCATTCTTAGTGTGTAGACAATTTAAAATACCATTGATAAAGATAAAATTCAGCTTTGTCAATGTGTGCTGAGTTTTTAACAAATAGCATAATTGATTAGTATCAGTGATCAAATACTAAGTCTTCACAGAATTCTATACATGCTGCCACTGTCCATGCTTTATGTCTCATACAAAAATGTAATAATTCATTTTCATGTCTTGCATTCAAAGTAGAGAAAATAAAGTGGCTCTGAATTTGTCTACAATCTTTAATGGTTTCTCACTATTTCCTGAAAGAGTAAAATTTGTCCTGTCTGGTTTTGCTGAATCTCTAAGCATGCTGATTATTTTGCAGAAAGACTTTGAAGTGAAGGTGGGTCAGTTTCAGGAAAAATTAGGTTATAATGTTCAATTGTCAAGTTAAAGATTTTTGGTGGAATCTAAGAATTGTTTGAAATTAATGAATTTCATTTGGTTTGAGGGGATTTATGAACTATGAAACTGCCTGGCAGGAGTGCACCAGCTGTTTTGTGTTCTGTTCTGTTTGCCAAGTGTTTATTCTTTTGTTAAATCAGATTCTTGGAATAAACATAGTGTCCCAAAAGCGTATCTAAATGGTTAGGCCAAGATTGTCTGTGTGTTCTAGTAGCACATCCACTGATCTACATGGCTTCATTTTTATGATCTTCATTCTGCAGGAAAACAATCTGAATAGCTGTCATGGAAGCAGGGAATTAATGTGGCCAGGTCAGGAATTATAAAAACAGAATTATTTTATTTTCCTGAAAGCCCTGCCCCCAAATCTATATACAGAACTAGTTTAGCTTTATTTACAGGTCCTAATTCGATCAGGAATTCTTCAACAGGATGTTATGGACAAATTTAGAGATTTAGGAAGTCAGGAAATGGAAAAGGCTAAGCTATAAACACAGCTTTGACCCCACTATCAATCAGGCTGAGCATAGAATTAAGGGACCAGCTGGCTTTACTCATGGAGGTAAGATAGGTATTGGGGATGATCCCTTGCTGGGTTTCTCTGCAGCTTGGCTGCCTTCTGATGCAGCAAGCAACTGGATCCAGGCGGCAGAAATCCAAGGCAGGTGGAAAAGGTGCTAAAGTCAGAAGTGTCTCGAAACATGACTGCCACAAGGCATGGATTGGTGGAAGCAACGCTGCCTCGGCAGCTGCAGGGGAGAGCCAAACTGCACAGGTCTCCTCAGTTCAGAATAGCAGCCGACTGCAGTATGGTCTGAGAGAAGCTGGGTCCGGGTGCCACTGGCAGCTCTTTAAAAAGTACCCCAGGGCTTGCCAAGCTTGCAACACAGAGTGGTGTAAAAAGTGGGGAGAGCTGTCCAAAGGCAGGGACGGTGCAAAACTGAGAGCCGTGTAAATAGGTAGGAGCCATTCAAAAGCGAGGACAGTCAAAAATGGGAGCTCTGTCAAGGCAGGGGACTCTTTCAAGGTGGGCACCACGAGCCTTCTCCCTTGCTGTGTTTATGCTTTTCTAGACAAAGTGTTCATTTGCCAATTTACACTGGGCACAAAGACCCAGCCAGCCAGCAGCCCAATTCCCAGTGCGGGCTGCCACACAACTCAGCACACTTGTGGGAAAGGCACCTGCTGCTGTTTGCCCTTCAACTCTGCAGGGCGGAGGGGGGAAAAAGCAGTTTTTGCACCTTCTTCTCCTCCCCATTCAAACTTACCGTGGGGAGAGAAGAAAGGAATTTGGAGTGCTCCAGAACAATAGCATAATTTGCTCTGGAGATATTACCAAAGCAAATTGATGGTATTTTAAAGCTAGATGATTACCTAGAAATAGTTGAATATTATTAAAATATATATTCTCTCAGGTCTTGGACTGCATTTGCTGTTGAAATAGCATTGAAAGACTTATTCCACTGATCTATATGGCTGCTATTTAGATTTTTTTTTCCTTTTTGCTTGATTTTTCTTTCAAATTATGAGGATTAACAATTCATGGCTAAAATGCTAGATTTATTTCAGTTAATCCATTCATATCCAGGAACAATTTACTGTCTTGATTGATGAAAGGTGGTTCTGATGTGACTCTGCAGCCTTAGGGAGACAGGTAACACTCTTTTGTCTATCTCTTGTGCTTGCAAGTAGAGGTAGATAATCTCTGTCTTTCCCCCCCTAGTTGTCCACATTGACTGCAGACTCTGAGAGTAGTAGTGTGCATTTATTACTGCTTCTAGAGCACTCTCTAGCAATCATTTAATGAAACAGCCAAACAAACTGCTCTGTAATCTGTTAATATCAGCATCTACAATGTAATTAAGATAAAGTGTTTGAAAATGAATGTCTTATAGTTTTATGTCTAATTAGTTTCTGCTGATTACCACAAAACATTTAAAGCCGTAATAGCTAAACAGAATAATTAAAATCATAAAATGAGGCCCCTGTGTCTAAACTACATAGGTGAAATGATGCTCCCCTAGATCACCTATTGCTCTGAGATCTCTTGATAGGTCTGCTGTAATATCTGGCCTTCATTTTGATATTCCTGACTTAGGAATCACAGATAAATGATCTGATAAATGAATAACAACTCAATTAAATAATACAAGTAACAATAGTTTGAAAGCAGATTTCATGTCAGAATAAATTGTCTCAAAATTTGGTGGGCTACTGCAGTCTGAATTCTTTGGCACGTTTCTTGATTGCTCTGCTAGGGTTAAGTGTTTGAAACTGCTTCATATGAACATTTTTTTCTACATACTTTAAGATGTGTATTTTCATCATCTTCTGTGACCACGAACTGGATGGTAATGTTTTGGTTTTTTTCTTTAATAACGACAGTAGAAGATGGCAAAACAAATATTCATTCCTTCCAGACTGTACTGTTTTTTTTTCTGGAAGATAAGAAAGATTAGGATATCTGCATTACTGTGTTATTCTACTCCCTCTCTTTCTTTCCTCCTCTAGCTGGCATTACAAAACTATGCTTTACCAACATGGATGACTTCTGTAGAAATTTGCAAATATCTATTTCAAGGATACTTTTATTGTTTTTACAAGTGAGTGTAGACTCTTTTGAAACTTTTAAAAGAGCATTGTTCTTAGTATTTAAATTTTTAAATTTAAATTCAGGATTCCTCTTGGTTGTCAGCACTGAATGTGTACAGCAGTCTCAGAGCATGCAAACTTGATTCCTCCTAGATGAAATTTACCTGGAGGATGTGCTCATCTCAACCCAAATGTTGGGAAGGAGACACATTAAAATGTCTTGGCCTGAAGTTTGGGAAGGAGATGCATTAAAATGTCATGATCTGAAGGTTGGGAAGGAGATACAGTAATTTTCTGAACATTCCCATGAGTGAAATTAAGATACAAATGAGGTCTCCTCTCATCAAGATGAGGCTGTTTATGAGAGAGAAAATGGAGCAAATGAAACAGAGAAAGAAAGAAAAGGGAGAAAGAGGGAAGGAGAGAATGGAGAAAGAGAGAGGAGGAGAGAAAGTCACCACCCCATGATCCTTCTTTAGTAGTGGGGGTGGGGGGAGCGAGAAATTCCTGGATTGCTGCTTCCAGACGGGATATCTCCCGAGTGATGTTCCCCCTAGTAAGCTGTCATAGCCCGGGGTTTTTGTTATGTTCCTTATTCATTCATCGTAGCTCCACCTGGCTCACATCAAAAATGCATAAGTGGATTTCCAGGGGGGTCTTCCGTGTGTCTGAAGGGGTGGTGGC
Organism: Eubucco bourcierii; assembly: GCA_013396675.1. Taxonomy (NCBI): domain Eukaryota; kingdom Metazoa; phylum Chordata; class Aves; order Piciformes; family Ramphastidae; genus Eubucco; species Eubucco bourcierii. The sequence goes on along the minus strand of VWZE01020776.1, from coordinate 194,344 downwards.
TGAGTAGCCTCTGCCCCTCTTTGTGATCCACTGTTCACCACAGTTCTTGGGCAGCTGCTGTCTGTGTGGGCAGAGATAGGGTGGGTCATTCAGGATGATCTTATCTTTGTTGACACACTTAATACAATCATCACAATCACAAGGTGATTTACATGTTCCAAAGAGGATTGTCTCAGCACTCCAGGAGCAAATCTATTGCAATGCAACCACAAAGAAGAATCTAGTGCAGGGGAGTACATCAGAATTTCTCAACAGGGAAAATATGAAGAGTGAAGGCCAGGTCATCAGCGCTAACTTCTTTTCTTCTTCGATTGGTTTTTGTTGATCCACAGAACTTGCTAATGTAGAATCAGCCTTACAGTAAACAACTATAATTGAAGCTGGGGACCTAAGGCGCAAATACAGGATTGAATTGCTATATGCCAAAAGAACCACTTACTGTATGCAGTTATTACCAGCATACACTTTCTTAACCCTTGACAAGAGTAAAGATAATGTGTTGGTATAGCCTTTAGTGCTATGCAATTTAAGTACTATATCATCTAAAATCTGTTAGATAGACACATCATGGATTTGCTAATATGTAGGATGGGACTCATCCCATTCAGCACATTGCAATTGTTGTGAGATGGAGGCCTTGATTACAGCAGAAGTTATCATTTAAGAAAAACAGGTGCAATTTCTTCATTTGATGCAGCTCACAGTCTTGCTACTGCTGTGGTGTTTGTAATGGGTATACAAATCTAAAATATTCAGGTGTCACTTTGCTGATCTCAGTATGATAGCTGTTCCCAGTCTGTTGTTTGGGTTGGGTTTTTTTTGTTCTTCTTTGGTTTGAGTTTTTCTGTTTGTTGGTTTGGTTTGGCTTTTGGGGTTTGATTTGGTTTTTCCCTCCTCCTCTCTCTACTATGGCCTCTGTTGAAGTAAGGATAAACACCAAGAAGCTGGTTTTTAATTCATTCTTTTATTCAGCAGGAAATGAGCTGACATTACCTAAGGAAAATAGGACTTGCTGTTGCCTATTTTTTACTACACTGATGCACTGGGAATATTAAAGAGTTCTTCCATTAATATTGACAGCTACAGAGGTAGACTGTAGTTTTTGAAACCTAAAAATATTTAGGAAGATGTCTGATCATGTAAAGTTGATGGGAAAGACACTCTGGCTGTATGCACTCTAACAAAATTTACCTGCTTGAGTTTGTTCTCCAGTGCTGAGGCTACCTGCTGTAGATGTAATTCATACAGATACTCTTACCCTCCCCAAAACAGGGAGACTACACACAAAATAACAATTGGGTCTTTGTTTCTGAGGTGTCCTAGGTTCTTTCTTTGTCTCCTAGGCTACTAAAGATGCGTGCAATGGATGAGTACTAGCATAGATGTAGTCTTATGCTGTCTGCCTTACACTAGACATGGGATAGTCAGGCCATCAGGACAGTGAGAGGCACCAAGCAGTATATCTTCACTGCATTTAAGGAGCAGTTATGGAGATTAGAGTCCTGATTTGCAAGTAGTATCTTTCAGATACTTGTGGCAGTTTATAAAGTGTTGTAATAAATGTTTACAACTCGTTGTGCGGTGATAATGTGCTCTGCTTTTTTTTTTTTTTTAAGTTATTGTGAACATTTTTACATATTTTGTTCATATTTATTATTTTTCCAATAAATGAAGCATTCTTAGAAAATATGAAACATGTTAGGTCATTAAAAATAAATGTTCAAAGGAAAGAAAGTTTGCATGGTATTTTTGTCAGGTCTACTTTGTGAAGTAGATGTTCTTCAAATGTCCCTCAGTCTGAAAACATGCCATGCCATTTCAGTTGTATGTTTATAGGCATTTATAAATGTTCTTGTTCAACACATGCATCAACCACCTGGATGAAGGAACAGAGTGTACTCTCAGCAAGTTTACTGATGACACAAAGCTGAGAGGAGTGCCTGGCACCTCATAAGGTTGTGCTGTCATTCAGTGAGAATTGGACAGGTTGAAAAGCTTGGCAGATGAGTTCAACAAAGACAAGTGTAGAGTTCTGCACCTAGGAAGGAATTATCCCATGAATTAGTACAGGTTAGGGGTTGGAAAGCAGCTCTGTGGAGTAGGGTCTGGGCATGCTGGTGGGTAATGAGTTCGCCATGAGCCACCAATGTGCCCTTATGGCTAAGAAGGGCAATGATATTCTGGAGTGCATTAAGAAAGGCGTGGCCAGCCAGTTGAGGAATGTTTTCCCCTCTGCTCTGCCCTGGTGAGACTGCACCTGGAGTGTTGTGTCCAGTTCTGGGCTCTTTAGTTCAAGAGAGCCAGGGAACTAGTGGAAAGAGTCAAACAGAGGGTTCATGAGGATGATTAGGGGACTAGAGCATCTCTCTTACAAGGACAGGCTGAGAGACATGGGGCTTATTAGTCTGGAGAAGAGAAGACTGACAGGGGATCTTATCAATGCATGTAAATATTTAGAGGGTGGAGATCATAAATATGGGGTTGGACTTTTTTCAGTGGTGGCCTGTAGTAGGACAAGGGGCAATAGGTAAAACCTAGAACACAGGAATTTTCACTTATACATAAAGAGAAACTTCTTTACTTTAAGGGTAATGGAGCACTGTAACAGACTGCCCAGTGAGGTTGTGGTGTCTCCTTCTCTGGAGGCTTTCAAAACCTGGCTGGACAAATTTCAGTGCAAACTAATCTGTGAGTACCTGTGTTAACAGAGGGGTTGGGCTGGATGGTCTCCAGATGTTCCTTCCAACCCCTATCATTCTAGGATTCTATGATCTTTCTACAGGTTTTTTTTTGTTTTTGTTTTTGTTTTTGTTTTGTTTTGTTTTGTTGTTTTTTTTTTTTTTATGAACACCTAACTATGACTAAGGCAAAATACTAATTTTTTGGACCTTCTGTAGTTTTATAAAAACATTTTCTTAAATTCTATGTTAATGTAACTATTATTGTGTTGCTGTTGTCATTCATTTCTCATTTATTTGTTCAAGAAACATATTCTGGTCATTTATATAGGTGGTAGATGAAACAGAGATGTGATTTACAATGTCTTGTAATGACAGAAGAAGGGGCAATGGGTTTTAGCTGGCAGAGGGGAGATTGAAACTGGATGTTAGGAAGAAGTTCTTTAGAGTGAAGGTGGTGAGACTCTGGCACAGGTTGCCCAGGGAGGTTGTGGCTGCTCCCTCCCTGGAGGTGTTCAAGGCCAGGCTGGACGAGGCCTTGAGTAAGCTGTACTAGTGGGAGGTGTCCCTGCCTATGGCAGGGGGTTGGAACTGGATGATCTTTGAGGTCCCTTCCAATCTTGCCATTCTATAATTCTATGATTAAGAAGCATCTTAGTTTTATGGCTGATAGAAATTTATGTCAGGATCCTATGCAATTAATTCTTCATGTTTGCATAATTAAAGGACTCTTCAAAGCAGAACAAATGCCAAATTACTGTATATTCAATAAATTTAGATGTGCAGTAATACAGATCTGTGCCTGAACTGAACTGTGGATGCTGACAAAACTGCAGGTCTAGAAAGCTTTGCTGAACAACATGACTTTACATCTCACCACAATTTTTTATAATTAACTAGACAGCAAATGCAAATTAAAAGCCTCTGGAGCTCCTGGCAATTATTTTGTTCTTAATTTTCTTGAATTAGAAACTGAATATGTATTACAGTCATGGACAGCAAATTCATAGACTTACTGTGTGATGACTAGATCTCTAAATTTTGTCCAACCAGGGATTTTTTTTGATCACACCAGTAACTATTTGTAATGACATTTTTCTTGTACATATGTCATTAAGTGTAAAAGAACTACTTAGTGCATTGATAATTGCATTTTATATTTTCTTATCATTACCTTATTATTTAACCACCAAAACCATAAAATACACTTAGAGAACTGCTTATAATTGATTGATAGTCAAAGGTTTTAAGGACTGATGTGAACACACCAGAAGTTTAGGAAATATTTACCTTAAGCTGCACCTGTTGAATCCCTCTGTAGGAGGGAAGGAATCTACAGTAAATGTTAGAAACCCAGCTGTGAATTAAAGCATACAATTTGTAGCTAGAAGAATAAATGTATAGCCACTGTGCACAGAAGTGGTATGCTGAGTAGAGATTCTTGTATATTATGTCTTCAAAATGGTCCTAGTGCATTTCAATGCTTAAACAATTTGCTTGGACTCTTTATGAATCATGTAAGAGAACCTGTGAATGTATATTCTCATATATGTTTTCCAGACACTAGTGTAATAAACTTGGGAAGAAGATCACATTCTTAGTGCAACAAAGGAAAAGTAATCTCTTGTGAAAATATAGACTTAAGTCTGCCTTACTTTGCAACACTTGCAGTAAATGTTCTATGCAAAAGATGCCCTACGACTGTAATTTATAATAGAAAGAAAAGTAACAGTAAAAGTTACAGATTTCTTCTTCCAAAAGCTGACAGGACTGGAATCATGATGCTTCAAGCAGGGAAGTAAAAAATCAATTCTAAAAGTCAGGAGAGGCAAAACCTAAACTTTTAGAAGAAAGTAACATTTGAGAACTTTAGCTTTTCGTCCAGTGATGTGCTAAACCTGCAGCTCTGCCCATATTTTCCTCAGAAATTTGGAGAGACAAATACAGATTAGACTTTTCTCCTTCATTTGAACTCAGTCATCCTCTGCTTGCATTAATTAGACTTTATTTCCATTAATAAGGGTAGAGAAATAACTTTTCTTGCTTTTTCTTTGTCTTTTTTCCCCCTTTTTTTTCTTTTTAAAAAAACAAACAAACAAACAAACAAAAAAAAAACAAACCACAAACAAAACCAAACAAACAACTGCAAACATTTGGCAATTTAATGAAGTTCCACCCTCACAGAAAATCTGCACAAATAAAGCAAAGCTCAGCAAACTCTCTTTGGTAAGGGAGAAATTTGTTGGGTTGCATGTGTCACAGTAGGTCATTATGCTTTGCTAAGCTGTAAGTTAGCTCTGCCATGTAGTAATAGACCCTGATACTCGGGATTTGTCTGCCTGGAAACTGCTTCAAGTTTACCAGGAATAGGTACCAAATACCTCCATGCGATAGGCCTGCATAGCAGGTGTGACACCCGTGCCAAGCCTGCACATCTGCCAAGACATCCTGCCTACACCTGCCAAGACAAGGAGCCCTGGAAGGGCCACATAAATCATCCAGAGGGGCCAGGATAAGGTCAGAGATCATCTGCCTCTTTCCCCAGCATCTCTGTTAATCCTGGGGAGAATCATATAATCAACCATGTTTGAAGAGACCTCCAAGATCATCCAGCCCTAGCCAATCAACTAGACCATGGCACTAAGTGCCTCATTCTGTCTTTTCTTGAACACCTCCATGGCTGGCAACTCCATCACCTCCCTGGGCAGTCCATTCCAATGGCAATCACTCTCTCTGTCAAGAACTCCCTCCTACTATTCAGCCTACACCTCCCCCAGCACAACTTGAGACTGTGTCCCCTTGTTCTGTTGCTGGTTGCCTGGGAGAAGAGATTGACCCCCACCTCGCCACAGGCTCATTTCAGGTTGTAGCCTGAGGTCTGCCCTGAGTCTCCTCTTTTCCAGGCTGCACACCCCCAGCTCCCTCAGCCTCTCCTCCAGGCCCCTCACCAGCTTTGTCACCCTTCTCTGGACACGTTCCAGTACCTCAGAAGCCTCAGTGGCTGACAAGGCATGGACAGAACTCCCTGAAAGTGTTTGGGTACTGTCTGAAGCTGTAGCTAGCCCTGTGAGTTTGGAGCTAATGCTGTGAGCAAATACTCAAAGCCTCTTTAACAAAACTCTGTAGTTGAATCTAATTGAATCCTAGCCTTCTGCCTTAAAGCAGAAAGGAGCTCCTTGCATGCATTTAGTGGACACTTGGTATAATTGACCACAAGAACCTTCCCTTCCAGATCAATTGAGTTTAAGTGTTGTATCATTGCTAGTTATTTCTTAAACGTTCCAGATTCTATATTATCATCTGTATAATGTTTCCATGATCATTGCAAAAGAACTCAATTATTGTTAAAATTGGTAGTTGGGAGGGTGAGACTTGTGAATACTGAAAATTAATAAACATTATTAATTTAAGAAAAAATACACATTAGTTACCCCTCCATTACAATATTCCATGAATATTTTGCAAACAATCAGAGAAAATATGGTTGAAACTAATAACCTATTAAACATCTAACCTGGACAGCTGTAACTTGGCCTGTAGACCCAGAAATACAGTTATATTATTCTCTCAAGAATGTATTTTGGTTTTCTTCTTTTTTTTTTTTGTTTTGTTTCTAGAACTAACTTTTCAAGAAGTTTTTGTGAACCTTTAAAATGTTTAAAAAATTCTCACTGGATATCTGTATGTATACCCTTCTTATATTTATTTTGGTAAGATTCTAGCAAACTCAGTGGAAAGTGTATTAGGAACAAAAGAAAATTCTCTTTTACATGTCATATCTTCCTTTCTCTTTCATTTGGTAACCTTGAGTCACACAGCTGATCTGGTGTCTGATCTGGTTCATGGGAAGTCTATCTCAAGCTTTTCCAGTAATGAAAATGAGTTTAGTTGTTTACTGACATAGCTTTGAGTCATCATCAATACAATAAATTTACTTGGCACTAAAGGGCAGATTTGGGTCAGAAACATAACAGGAATATAGACAAAAATCAGAAAATTCTCATTAACAAACTATGCAATAAATAACTGTTTCAAGTTAATAAGAACTATAAAAAGCTTAATTTTACATAAGTAGGCTGAAGTGTAGGTTGAAACACAAATGTGTCCTTGGACCTATGTAGTAAATAGAATTTACTGTGCCAATATTTGCATTTTAATTAGTTAGGTAATGGGTCTCCTCAAAATGATACACCAAATAAATTGTTAATTTTAAGTCTTAACTTGCCAGATAATAACTGTAATTTATGTTGACTTACTGATCTGCACCAAATATGCATAGTCCAGATTTTTCTTGGGAATTAAGAAGAAAAGAGAAAACAGGAGAAAACAGAAGGTTTTAGAACCCTAGCGATTATCCCTTGTCCTGCTGGATGCACTCTTCTTAATGCATCCCAGAATATCATTTACCTTCTTGGCCACAGGGGCACATAGGGATAAACTCCCAAGGAAGAAGATGGATTTCCCTACATTAGACAGTTTCAAGGTCCAACTTGACAGGGTGCTGGGTCATTTAATACCTAAGTTTAGACTGCTAGTGCTACATGAAGTGAGTCCCACCCTAACAGCTTAAAAGATATGGAAGCAGTTTTTGTTAATTGTGTGACCCTTTAGCCTTCTCCTTATTTTTAGTTTAAGTCTGCCCTAGGACATTGTGATGGTTTGGGAGCTCCCTGCCCCTCCACACTTTGTAAAATTGTCCAGACTAGACTCAGCCAGCTGGAAGTTAAGGAATGAAGCTCTATTTACAGCTCAGCACAATATACAAGCAGAGATATACACAATAGACAGGAATAGTTACAGAAATATACAAGTTAAAGGGAATACAGAAACACAACAGCCTTCCCAGAAATCAGAGTCCCCAGGAGGGGCTCCCAACCAGGCCTCCACCTTCTCCCCACCCCTATACCTTACCCCAGGGTTTGCCTTATGTGCAAGGTGAGTTTGGAGGATCAGCCAGGGAGGTTAGAAGGAAAGTGGTTAGTTAGGTTAGCAGAGAGGTCCAGACCAAGCCAGCAGTTAGAGAGAATGAGACTCTCTCTGTCTTATCTGTGTTTGTGTTCTTGTTCTTACACATCTCAGCAAGCCTATGAGTGAAGTAGACATCAGCATCATTTTTCTTTTCACAGTCTATAGTATACTTTTTTCTATTAAGATATTCCAATTAACCTCAAACCAGCACACAGTGTCTCACCATCATCGTTGTAAAGAACTTCCTCCTAACATCCTGTCTAAATCTCCTCTCTGCCAGTTTAAACCCATTGCCCCTTGTCTTGTCATTACAAGACCTTGTCAATAGTCCCTCCTCAGCCTTCCTGTAGGCCCCCTTCAGATATTGGAAGGCTACTGTAAGGTCTCCTCAAAGCCTTCTCTTCTCCAGACTGAAGAGTCCCAACTTAATGAACAGTGTTGCTGGATTGATACTGTTTTTCTGCGCTACTCTTGGAGATTTGAGGGTTTCTATTGCAGTCATCTGTGTAGGTGATTGGTGAAAATGGGTGTGTGGACAAACAGCACAATGACAATATTTAATAGATGTGAACACATGGGCTAAGACAATACAATGTGCTGTTGGAAATGAATGCTCTGATTTCCAAAGTAAATCTGCCTGTAATCTGTGCTCTATTCATTTCACCTTAAAAAGAAAAAAAAAGTCCTTTTAAGGCGTCAGGTAGCCTAAGCAATGAATTAGTTATTATAATGGAAATCCTGAGTTTGCATATAAAAGTATTCAGAAAAGCAGACTAATATACCTGGGATTTGTGTGTGCTAGCTATAGGAGTACATGTGGCCTTATAAATATTTATGCAGGGTTCAAAGCCATCTGTCAACAATTAAAGCATATGTCACATTTAATAACGAAGCCTACGTAGATTAGGATTACCATAATTAGAATATCACACACATATTACATCTGAAAAATGGGTTTCTCAGGAATTTCAAAAAGGGCTTCTTCTATTTGATAATATTCTGCATGGTACTTGATTGCATCTGAATAAGTAATGTTGCAAAAAAAAAAAATAGCACAGGCAGGTTCTTGAACTTAAAGTTAGCTTTTCTGAGAAAAGTTATACTCTTACCACATTTACAAAGCCCCAGTGGGACTTCTATCAGACCTTTCTGAGAAGGCTTTGATTGCAAATGGTCCACTTCTTTATGCATCAAGAAAGCTGTTTTAATATAAATGTCCCCTCCTCCACCATTTCCATACTCCAAAGATATATTAATTCTCTGGAATAATTTGAAAAACAGGCATGATGTGTTTTGACAAGCCCAGGCAATAGCAACTATTTTCAGAATAGTTTGGAGGCAAAGAGGATTTAAAAATACAGCCCTTCATACATAACTCTCATCTTATGCAAAGCAGCCTTATTAAACAACGAATATAGCCAGAGAAGTATAGTTATATAGAAGCCATGAAAATAAATGACAACTGAAGAATGGGAAAAAGGGGGTAAATTGTGTGTTGGGAATGTCTTGTTTTAAACTCATGGGTATTCCCCTGTCTTCTGAAGATGGCCAGCACACAAACTTAGTGACAGAAAACTTCCAGTGTGATGCTTATGTGGGGCATCTATGATTCTATATGTGTCTATTGCTCAAATAATTTTATTTTGTGAGAAGCAGGAGATGTTTTTCATACTTATGCACAATGAAATCTTTTGCCTTGTTAGAGAGGAGGAAAAAATATTAAAGAGTGTAACTGAGATGAGAACCTGTCTAGGTAAAACCAGATGCATATCCTAGATAAAGGAAGCTCTTTTATTGTGGAAAGCCTAAGGATAAGGGCCTATTACAAGAGGGATATGGATGTGTTGGAATGTGTCCAGAGAAGGCCCATAAGGATGCTCAGAGGGCTGGGCATCTCTCCTGTGAGGGGAGACTGAGGGAGTTGGGGCTGTTCAGTTTGGAGAGGAGAAGGCTCTAAGTTGACCTTGTTGTGGCCTTTAAGTATGTTAAGGGGTCCTACAAGAAAGCTGGGGAGGGACTTTATAGGATCTCAGGTAGTGATAGGACTAGGGGGACCATAACAAAGCTAGAAATGGGTAGATTCAGACTGGATGTTAGGAAGAAGTTATTCACCATGAAGATGGTAAGACCCTGGAATGGGTTGCCCAGGGAGGTGGTTGAGGTTCCATCCCTGGAGGTGTTTAAGGCCGGGCTGGATGAGGCTCTAGCCAGCCTGATCTAATGTGAGGTGTCCTTGCCCATGGCAGGGGTCTTGGAACTAGATGATCCTTGTGGTCCCTTCCAACCCTGACCGATTCTATGATTCTATGTACTAGAGTTTGTGCTAGCTTTTTGTCTGCAGGATATAAGCTGGAAACTAAAAGAAGATATAATGAACCTTAAAAAACATTTAGTAAATAATACAGAAGCCTCTGGAGATATGTTTTTGCAGTGGTGTGTTGTATGTCAAACTCTTATTGTAAAACTAGGCCCTACAAAGTTGCACATAAGGACTGGCGGTGGTATGATTTCGTACATGATACTTGATCTCAATAAGATTTTTTGATTATCAATTATTTTAAGATTCTGCTTATTATGTTTTGCAAAGGCTGGGAAACTGTGTTTGTGTAGAGAATACCTCTTCACCAAGACTACCAAAACTGTGCTGGAGAGAGCATTGTTATAAAATTAGTGCACTTCATGCAATGTTTGCAGTCAAGTTAAATACGAGCAGCAAGTAGAAGGCAACCTTGACTTTGTCTTTAACCATTGTTCTGTAGATAATACAGCTAAAAATGGTCCCTCATACTTAATAAAATGTAAACATTAAAAATAAACTTCCCTCTACAGCACATACCACTTTTTACCTAATCATTTTAAGTTGATCTAGAAGATCACAGTATCGCAGTATCACAGTATCGCAAGGGTTGGAAGAGACCTCAGAGATCATCAAGTCCAACCCATCACCACAGCCCTCAAGACTAGACCATGGCACTAAGTGCCATGTCCAAACGTGCCTTGAACGCCTCCAGGGACGGTGACTCCACCACCTCCCTGGGCAGCCCATTCCAGTGACAAATTACTCTCTCAGTGAAGAACTTCCTCCTCACCTCCAGCCTAAACTTGCCTTGGCACAGTCTGAGACTGTGTCCTCTTGTTCTGTCACTGGTTGCCTGAGAGAAGAAGGTAACCTCCTCCTGGCCACAACCACCCTTCAGGTAGTTGTAGACAGCAATAAGGTCCCCCCTGAGCCTCCTCTTCTCCAGGCTAAACAGTCCCAGCTCCCTCAGCCTCTCCTCATAGGGCTTGTGCTCCAGGCCTCTCACCAGCCTCGTTGCCCTTCTCTGGACAC
>VWZE01020776.1:152772-182537 GCA_013396675.1 Eubucco bourcierii | reverse complement strand
CCAGCTCATCTGCCAGCTCTCTCAGCACCCTAGGATGGATCCCATCAGGTCCCATGGACTTGTGGGTGTCCAAGTGGCTCAGCAGGTCCTGAACTAATTCCTCATGGATTTCCAGGGCAACACACTGCTCCCCGACCACATCACCCAGCTCAAGAGTCCACCTGTCCTGAACTCCTCCCTCCTCACTGTTGAAAATTGAGGCAAAGAAGGCATTCAGGACCTCAGCCTTTTCCTCGTCTTCAGTTATGGTGTTCCCCTCCAGGTCCAATAAGCAGTGGAGACTCTTCTTGCCCTTCTTTTTAGCATTTATAAATTTGTAGAAATGCTTTTTATTGTCTTTTACAGAGGTAGCCAGCTTAAGTTCTAACTGATGGTGAGGCAGTGGACAGATTTCATACAGATCTCAATTACTGTGAAAAATGCCCTTTAGTGCCCATTTATCTTGGAGTCAGAGAATTATTAAGGTTGGAAAAGACCTTTAAGACCATCAAGTCCAACTGTAACCTGACTATCATGACAACTAAACTATATTATGAAGTGCCATGTCTATGTGCTTCTTGAACACCTTGACATCTTGCAATGTCTTGTATTATCTATAGAGGTTCTCCAGCCTCTGGTTATCTTTGTGGTCCTCCTCTGGGCCTATTCAAACAGGTCCATGTCTTTCTTGCACTGAGTGTCTCAGAGCTGGACACTCCACATGGAGTCTCAGAAGAGCAGAGTAGAAGGGTAGAGTCACTTCACTTGATCTCCTGGCCACACTTCATGCAACCCAGAAAGACTGTCCCCTAACAGGGGATCTCTTTGCTCTTTCCAACTACCAGGCAAGAATGTTGTAGAGAAGTTGGTGCTGGTTTCTTCTCACAGATAATTAGGGATAGAACAAGAAGGAATGGCCTCAAACTGCAACAGGGTGGGTTTAGAATGCACATTAGGAAAAAGTTTTTCACAGAAAAGAGTGGTTAAACTTTGGAATAGGTTGCCCAGGGAAGTGGTTGAGTCACCAACCCTGGATGAATTTAAAGGCCATTTAGATGTGGTGCATGGGGATGTGATTTAGGGATGAACTTTGTAGAGCAGAGTTAATGGCTGCTCTAACACAGCACTAACCCTTGACAATGGTGCCTCTGAATAGATCATAAAACTTGTAAAGAATGTAAAGAATACTTATACTTCCAAAAGTGCAAAAATGTATTCTCCAACAATTTCCTTAATATATTTGTACCCTCTTCCAGGCTATATTTTTATTTTCCAAACTCTAAGCTGTGGGTTGAACACACTCAATGCTTCAGATTAAAGGAACATACTTTATAAAGTGATGTATGTGAAGCTCAATTATCAGATAGAAAATAATTTCATTCTCAAACTGTCATTGAGAAGGATTTTTAAGTTAGTCAGCAACCTAAATTAAGGTGTAAAGACCTCCAGCTGACCAAAATTCAGTCAGGTCATTGTCTAAGGGGAACTAAGTAATTCCATTGGCCTGAATTAATTTTTCATACAACAAAATAGCAGTACAGATAAAACAGAAGTTTGAGGTGTATTGCTTTAAGGCAACATTCTGCGCTGTGTACTGAAAGAGGAATGTCTCATTAAAAGCTTAGTCAGCTCACAGGGCTTTAATGGAGTTTTTAAAGCCAGGAGCAGAAGAATTACATCTTTATGGTAGATTTAGAGGCCTCTATCTCCCCAGGTCAGATGACCAGAACTGAACCAGCTTTTGGCATGACTGTACAGCAAAACTGCATTCCTTATGAAATGCCCCAAATGCTGTACACCTCTTCTCAACAGTGTTGAGTTTTAGGATCCATATAGCCATATATCAATTCATAACTAAATACAGAGAAAGATGATCCTAGGATGCAATTCACCTTGCCCTATACATAAGCCTAAAACAAGTAAGAGGAGAGGGTTTAATATTCCTATTTCTTTCCTCTGGACAGAAGATATCAGGATGAGTAGCTGATAAATTCATTATGGTGAGTCCTATCCAACAATGGCAAAGCTTTTCATTTTCATTTCTATATTTGTGTTTGATATTGCTGAAACACAGGCACAGTTACTAATTTTCAGATATCTCCTTGCTACCAACTTGTTCTTCATCGATTTTACACAGCAAGTATTACTCTTCTCACTCGCTCCAGAGTCCACTCAGTGAAGGATGTTACCAACTGAAAGAAGAAAAGTAGCTTTACCATGCTGCTGCTAGATAAGAGGAAGTGGTGTGCGAGTCAGCACTGCTGGTTAATCACCTCCAGTGACCACCTGCTGAACTCCATTCACTAAAATCAGCTCTCTGGATAAATCCTCAATTTATCCACGTACAATAAGATAGCAATGGGAAGCGCAGTGTACATCTAACGATCTAGAAATATTTTTTTTTTTCATAATGACACCATTAATTCTTGTAATGCATTTTTTCTGTAATGTCTTCTGAACGGCCCTCCAGATGAAACATTATGTAAGATTGTGATGGTTTGGGAGTTCCCCACCCCCCCCCCCCCCCTTTGCAAATCACCCAGACTAGACTCAGCGGGCTGGAAGTTAAGGACTGAAGCTCTATTTACAGCTCAGCACAATGTACAAGCAGAGATATACACAATACACATACATATTTACAGAAATATACAAGTTAAAGGGAATACAGAAACACAAGACCCCTCCCAGAAATCAGAGACACCAGGAGGAGCTCCCAACCACCCTTCCACCTCCTTTCCACCCCTCTACCTTACCCCAGGGTTTGCCTTATGTGCAAGGTGTGTTTGGAGGATCAGCATGGTGGGGTTAGAAGCAGAATGATTAATTAGGTTACATAGCAAAAAGGTCAGAGACACACCAGCACCCAGAGACTTATCTATGTTTATGTTCTTGTTTTTATACATCTCAGCAAGCCTATGAGTGAAGTAGATATCACCATTGTTTTCTTTTCACAGCCTATAAACTATTTTTATTTCATTAAAATATTCCAATTAGCCTCAAACCAGCACAAAGATGTTATTTTTATAAAGCTGTAGGCGTTGTGGAAGATGTTGATATTTTAAAGAGTCTTCCTTTAATTTAGTATCATACCCTTTCACTGGTGGATCTGTGAATCAGAAGGAGAAATCAGACCCTGAAATAGTCTGTCTACAATTTTCATTACCTGTCATGATGTTTAATTCACTTCAGCTGTAACTCATCTTGTATTTTTACTGACACTGAAAGGAAACCAGAGTTTACAGATCATTAACTCTTCTTAAGTAACAATCCAAGTCATAAAAATGAAAAGGCTTCTATTTTCATAGGTATAAGCTCAGAACTGTCAGAGACTGGGAATACACAGATGGATGAGTGATGTAGTTAATTTCCTATAGGATCCATTTCTAGTTTATTTTTCAGTATCAGTCTTTCATATGTGTTGAAGAGTTAAATGCTTATTCTTTAAAGAACAAAATAAATGTATTGCTTTGCTGTGGTCATGATCTTTATTGCTAAGAAACAGCCAGTGTAATACCTAATTGGTACTGTTACCAGCAGAAATCACTGGATGCTAATGAGATAATTTTTGTGCACTCATGGCCAGATACATGAATTCTTGCAGGTTGATGAATTGTTTCCCATTCCAGAGGTTCCTTGGTATGCTTTGGTTTCTTCTGTTATTTGAAAAACTGTCCTGAAAAAAATAGTTGTCATATTGATTGAAACTGGCTGTCTTAAACAGATGTACTTGTCATTAATTCTCCATGTGATTTTATATGATCTAGTTATTAGCATAAAGATGTTTGGTCTGAAAATTTTACAGAAAACATATTTTTAAAGGTATAATCAGTGTTTTTTATATATTTTAAAATTTTTGTTACTAATATATTTATACATCGAGAGAACATACAAAGAAATAATTAAGTTTTTCATTTTATAGTTATATCATCTACTTAATGTTGTATCATCTACAAAATGTTATATCATAGAATCATAGAATGGTAAGGTTGGAAGGGACCTCAAAGATCATCTAGTTCCAATCCCCTACCATAGGCAGGAAAACCTTCCACTAGTACAGGTCACTCAAGGCCTCCTCCAACCTGGTCTTGAACACCTCCAGGGAGGGAGCAGCCACAACCTCCCTGGGCAACCTGTTCCAGTGTCTCAACACCCTCACTGCAAAGAACTTCCTCCTAACATCTAGTCTAAATCTCCCCTCTGCCAGTTTAAACCCATTGCCCCTTGTCCTGTCGTTGCAGGACCTTGTAAATAAACCTTCCCCAGCCTTCCTGTAGCCCCCTTCAGATACTGGAAGGCTACTACCAGGTCCCCTCGAAGCCTTCTCTTCTCCAGGCTGCAGAGCCCCAACTCTCTCAGCCTGTCCTCATAGCAGAGCTGCTGCAGCCCTCTGATCACCTTTGTGGCCCTCCTCTGGACCCGCTCCAACACTTCCATGTCCTTCCTGTGTTGAGGGCTCCAGAACTGTACACACTACTCTACATCTTATCTACAGGATGAGTAGTTGATAAATTCACTATGGTGAGTTATATCATCTACAAAAGTGTTCTTCTGCCCACTTTGGTCTAGTTGTGCTATGAGCTGTGTTGTTACCAAAGCAGCAAACAAAATCTGCATATCTGGATAAAAGAATTAAGAATTCACTTTGAAAACTTTTTGTTTGTTTGTTTGTTTGTTTGCTTGTTTAATGGTAATGGTTTATTTTCTATAAATCTGATCTTAGTCAGGGAGCCTTTACTCATTTGAAAATCTCCCTGTTTTCTATTGGTTCTGTTAACTAGAATTGTGGTTTAATTTTGTGTACAAAGAACATGGAGCCATTCTATCTTCTCAGTGTCCCTTGGCTTTGATATACTGTTCCAGAAGGTCATCTGCAACATGTCTGTCCACATAGCACCCCAGGTAATCTAGCTCATTTCAAATAGCACTAGACATCCATGTCCAGAAAACTGAATTAAACCTCTAACATGCAAATTACTGACAACCTTAGACATTGCAGAAAAACACTTAAAATTCTTGATAGCTACACAGAAAGAATCTGGAGCCAAAAGTCACCCAAAATCCATGGTAACCTTGCTCCAATGAGTTTTATTTGGTCACAGAATATTATTTCAGTCTTGCATTATGATAGAAAAAAATGTTGTATCATGGACATGCTGGAGCAGGCCCAGAGGATGGCCACAGTGATGATCAGAGTGATGGGACACCACTCCTATGAAGATAGGCTGAGAGAGTTAGGGTTGCTCATCCTGGAAAGGAGAAAGCTCCAGTGAGGCTTTGTAACCTTCAATATCTGAATGGGACCTAGACTGGGGAGGGACTGTTTCGAAGGGCATGTAGCCAAAAAACAAGGGGCAATGGTTTTAAACTAGAACAGAGTAGATTTGGGTTGGATACTAGGAAGAAGTAAGTTTTTCATGCTGAGCATAGAGAAATACTGGAACAGGATGCCCAGAAATGTGGTGGAGGCTCCATCCTTGAAAACATTCAAGGACAATTTGATGGGACCCTGAGCTACCTGATCTAGTTAAAGATGTCTCTGCTCACTGCAGGAGGGTTCAAAAAAGTAACCTTCGAGGGTCCCTTCCAACACGATGCATTACTCTGCTCTCGTCAGACCCCATCTGGAGTACTGTGTAGAGTTCTGGAGCCCCCAGCACAGGAAGGACATGGAACTGTTGGAGCAGGTCCAGAGGAGGGCCACAAAGATGATCAAAGAGCTGCAGCAGCTCTGCTGTAAGGACAGGCTACAAGAGCTGGTGCTCTTCAGCCTGAAGAAGAGAAGCCTTTGAGGAGACCTTGTAGTAGCCTTCCAGTATCTGAAGGGGGCCCACAGGAAGGCTGGGGAGGGACTATTTACAGGGTATTGTAATGAGGGGCAATGGGTTTAAACTGGCAGAGGGGAGATTTAGACTGGATGTTAGGAGGAAGTTCTTTGCAGTGAGGGTGGTGAGACACTGGAACAGGTTGCCCAGGGAGGTTGTGGATGCTCCCTCCCTGGAGGTGTTCAAGGCCAGGTTGGACAGGCCTTGAGTAACCTGTAGTAGTGGGAGGTGTCCCTGCCTATGGTAGGGGATTGGAACTAGCTGATCCTTGAGGTCCCTTCCAACTTTACTATTCTATGATTCTGTGATTCTGTGTCATATCTATTAGTATCCACTCTTGTCAAGACAGAAAAATCAAAATATGTACATGAGAATAAGATAAATGATAAAATTATTTGCAATTAATATGAAAAAAAACCCAATAGCTTTAAAAGGAATACAATTAAACTGATGAACAGTAATGAATAGTGAAATGAAAAAATCTGAACATACCTATGGCTCTAAAGAAGAGATATTGAAGATGCTCATACAATAACTTTAGAAATACTTCAAATGAAATGTTAATGCAATGTGTTTTGTTATACTTTTTCCCCCTCCTTTTCCCTGAAATTTATGTTTCTGTTATTATTATTATTACTCTTACTATTATTATTATTAATTTCTGTTTGCAGCTGTGCTGTTTTAATGGATGAGTGAAATAGACAAAGAATATTACTCTGTGAACATTAATCATATATAATGTGACCATGTACTTCTATTTCAAATACCTAGATAGAAAGAAGAGCACAAGCTTTTATCCTGGGGTTTAATTTTGCTCTCATTTGTTATCTTAGAGATGTCTGACTTGTTTACTTAATTTTCTGAAGACTATTTAAATCTACAATGAGTTGTTAGCCAGACATACATTTTTAAAGGCCAAAAGTACCTAAATATTTTTTAAACAAGTCAAGTTGATAGTGTGCATAACTGTGCTAGCAGGGATGAGAGCCAAGGTTTTGCTCCTGTATGCACTCAGAACCAGTAATAACTGGAAAGAAAAGTAATCACTCATGACAGAACTCATGTGAGAACCTGGGCAGAGGGATTTTTAGCTGTAAAATGCACTCCCAGATATAAAGCAAATTTTTTATATCAGAGAGGACTTTGTCCTTAATAACGTAACAAATTAGGAAAAGGATATTTGTTGAGGTACAATCACATTTAGTAGCTGTATCCATATTGCTATAAAAAAAAGAAAAAAGAAAAAAAAAAGAAAATAAAGTGAATTGAAGATAAGAGCACACGAAATTTCATGTCCCCAGTGTTTCCAATTACCCTCTTTAATAAGAGCTTTACCTTAGGGGGAACTGATTGGAACAATCCGAAACCTGTAAGTTATGAAACCTAAGAAATGTTGACATTCATTATCTACAGTTCTAGCTCATTGCCCTGTTCTATTTTCTTCACCACTGTAGACATCCAAAAATGTTGTATCTTTTGTATTAAATAAGGTTAGTCAGGGTCTGAAAGTGCCCTTCTTCCTAGAGCAGATACATCTATATTGCCTATTGGGAACAGTCCCTAGAGTATTTGAAGGCTCAAAGTGGGGTCAAGTGGGGAATGCTGGTTGGATCATATCAAATCTGTGATGTTTTAGAAGCATGCTAATGGAACAAAATGGACAGTGTATACTCATGCTTGAGCCCGCAAGCTGGCCTTGTACCTTCAGTAAAATATATTAGCAACTTTTAACTAATTCAGTGGTTAGCTCTCTTTGAAAAAATTGTTTGCTTACTAAATTGTTTTAAATACTACATAAATGTTACCAAGAAAAAAAAAAAGTCTGGATTTTGAAGTAGTAATATGATAATAAGATGAAGTAATTCCTATTTCTGCTATTCATGCAACAACTGTTTTGATTCTGAAGTGAGAATGCACACAATGCAGGTTGGAGCTACATGGTGCAGTACTCATTCAGAAACCTTGCTGATTCTTGCTCGTGTTCAATAAGCAGAATGAATGCCTATTTCTTTCTGTGGTCAGATGAGTTGGCTTAGACTGGAGAGAAATGTTGTACTACTTCCATCAGAACTTCAAGCTGCTGTTTGGTTGCTGATTTTATGGAGTGGAACAAGTCTGCAAGCTTGAAACACGGAGTTTTAGTCCTGGATCTTGGGCAGACAACAGTGGGTTGGACATGGTTGTGTATGCACTGCTTATACTTTCTGCATCATCTTAGGGATGTAAAGGCTATAACTGATAAGAAATCTCATTCTCTTTTAAAATTTCATTGAAAAATAAGAAAATAAGAAAAGAGCTGATATATTTCCCACAAACCTATAGGGTTTTATTTAAAAAAAAAAAATCCTGCAGGACACTATCATGAGGGGACTAAAGAGTTGTAATCATAGAATCACAGAATGGTAAGGGTGGAAGGGACCTCAAAGAGCTTGTAGTTCCAACTCCCTGCCACAGGCAGGGACACCTCCCACTAGTACAGGTCACATCCAGCTTGGCCTTCAACTCCTCCAGGGTGGGAGCTTCCACAACTTCCCTGGGCAACCTGTTCCAGTGTCTCACCACTCTTACTGGAAAGAACTTCCTCCTAACATCCAGTTTCAATCTCTCCTCCTCCAGTTTAAACCCATTGCCCCTTGTCCTGTCATTGCAGGACCTTGTCAGTAGTCCCTCCTCAGCCTTTCTGTAGGCCCCGTTCTGATACTGGAGATGTTGGTTGTCTAAATACCAGTCTCCAATATAAGATAAACTAGTTCAGTATGCATATTTTAAAGAAACTTTTATTAAAGGATGGCCTTCTTGCTTAAAAAGGGTTTTTTTGTTCCCTTTTAGCCACTGTAATGGAACTCAATTCTGCACCATCCTTTCTGAACAGAGGAAATAAGAACTTGATTTAGAAGAAATATTATATCCTTGATCTAGCTTAGTATTCCTATTTTTATCCTCAAAGTTATCCCATTAAAATCTTTGTCCAGAATACTGTTGATAATTCATAGTCTGGTGGCTGTCCAGGACACCCACAGTTATTTTACAGATCAGAATATTTTCTCTTCTAATACGCATGTCATAGGATATTTAGACTTGCAAATTTACATTTGTCTCTATTTTATTATAGTGTGTGTTTAATATTTCATTCAACTGCCTGATTTACCAGATGAGGTATTTTCCTAGACAGCTTGTTGCTTTTCTTTGTTGTGTAATAGTTCTCCAGTTCTTGTAGCAGTGAAAGGTTTATCATTAGGATATTATGCCTTAGGCTGCTTTCTAGGTCTCGAATAATACCAAAATAATTGCTAGTACCTGTGGGACTGTACAACAACAATACACTCTTAGTGATAATTTGCCTAATTATATTTGTGCTTTGATTTGTCAGGGAAGCTTTAAATATTCTTAGAGATACCTCTGTAGCTGCCATAAGCAGCTCATCTGCATACTGGAACGTTTTATACTGCCTAGTGAAATGTGTACAGAATTCTGTAAGTACTTTATTACAACAACGTAACTTCTGTCACACAAATCTGCATTTTCATTCTAAAACATGAAATTTTTCAGAATCTATTCGTGGTAGTTTTTTGGTAGTGTGATCCTTATCAGAATTGCTGTCTGAGTCAAAGAAATTCTCTCGAAGCTGTCAGTAAAAATCCCAGCAGGCTTTTAGACAACTGGAGAGTGAAAGATCTAAGCTGGAGGCCCAGCTTTCTAGAGCTAAGTAGACAAGGTATGAAGATACAATTCTCAAGGATCTTTTAGTTGACTTATGCTCAGATCATTCACTTGTGTACATGTACATCAGTGCTAGGAACCCAAAACTTTCTATGAAAATAAAATACCACCACCAGAGAATGTTTTTTATATGAAAATTTTAGTTCAATGAAAACAAAACAAAACAAAGCACAACCCCCACTCCGTGCTGGTTTGAGGCTAATTGGGTTCTACCAGTGAAAGGGTATGATACTAAAATAAAGGAAGACTCTTTAAAATATCAACATCTTCCAGAATACTTACAGGTTTATAAGAATAACATCTTTATGCTGGTTTGAGGCTAATTGGAATATTTAAATGAAAACAAATAGATTATAGGCTGTGAAAAGCAAACAATGGTAATGTCTGCTTCACTCATAGGATTGCTGAGATGTATAAAAACAAGAACACAAACATAGATAGGGTAGAGAGCCTCTCTGGGAGCTGCTGTGTCTTCTGGCCTTCTGATGTTTAACCCAACTAATCACTCTGCTTCTAACTCCCCTTGCCGATCCTCCAAACTCACCTTGCACATAAGGCAGACCCTGAGATAAGGTAGAGGGGTGGAAAGAAGGCAGAAGGCTGGTTGGGAGCCTCTCCTGAGGACTCTGATTTCTGGGAGGGGTATTGTGTTTCTGTATTCCCTTTAACTTGTATATTTCTGTAAATATTTATGTGTATTGTGTATATTTTGCTAAGCTGTAAATAGAGTTTCAGTCCTTAACTTCCAGCCAGCTGAGTGTGGTCTGGGTGATATTTATAGAGTGGGGAGGCAGGTAACTCCCAAACCACCACATCCCCCAAATAAAAAAAACCACCAACCAAACAATCAACAAAAAACCCCCAATCAAACAAACAAACAAAAAAAACCAACCCAGGAAAAAACAACAAAAACCTTTCACCAAAATGCAGAGAAAACTCAAGCAAATCTATCCTAGAACATTGGTGTGCCCACTGCAATCTCTCAGAATTGGTGACCTAACCCTTGCCATAACTCAGTCAAATTAACATGCTTGCCAAATAATATTTGCTTCTATTTTCACTGAAATTGAAAAACAATGATGCATGACTAAACTCACAGTAATTTTTGTTTGTTTTTGTTTTGTTTTTTTTGTTAAGACAGCAATTTGATATAATGGAAATCTTTCATCGATATCTAAAAGAAAAGGAGGTTATTTTAGCTTGAGATACAATGGGAAGAATATTTATTGTACCGTTTGGGGGGGAGCAAGGCACAAAATGTGCAACTAATAATCTCCCTTATTCAGATGGAAAACCCAGTAACTGTGTATGACAACCTTCTCCAGTTATAAGCAGTGCTTCTTTTCCTCTTAAATAATAGCTTTATAAAATTTACAGCACAACAGAACAATAATTTTAAATGCTTTTTATCTTTATTTCCAATATGAGTCAGTCCAGCTGTGAAGTCCATGTGTACGTGGACTGCACACGTTTAACAAAGAATTTATACTTGATCCAAGCCATGCTTAATGAAAAATAACAAAACTCAAGTTACAAATGAGCTCTTTCACTCCTTAATCTCTACTTTTTCAAGTACAGTGAAAAGTTTGGAAAATGTTGAAGACCGAATTTCCAATGTTGAACCTGCTTCTAAAGCAATTTAGTGGGATCATCTGGGTTTTCAGATTCTAGTCATAGTCATAAGTCAATGCACAATAATTAGAAAGAGAAGAGGAAAGAGGCTTTAGATTGAAATTTTGGGAATAAGTAAAGACCTTATTAAGCCAATATACTTTTAAGACTGAGACAGAGATGCAGAGGAGTATACATGATCTCAGGATGAAAAAAATGTGTGTGTATGTGTGTGTGTGTATGAAAACTTTGGCAGAAACTCTTGTTTGAAATAGTGTCTTGGTGGAGGTTCATTCCCACATTTATACCACAGACCTCAAGGATAGAGAGTACCTTATTATACAGCTGTCTTTGCAGCTGTGTCATGATTTGTATGGGGCCAAAAAGATAAGTGTCCTGTTTAACTGAGTTTAGCTTGTGAAACTGGCTGTGTTTTGTTTCCATAAATACTGTGATGGCAAAACTATGGCATGGATTACACAATAAGCAGTGCAGCCGCACAAAGAAACTGTATTTTTTTTCTCTTAGCTAGGTAGTTTGTCTTTTGTGTAGCATACAACTGTCTAATAAAACTTTTTGAATCAAAAGTGCTGCATAAATTTGTTCTTCTGATTCAGCAGTGAATGGCATTCTCCTGTTGTTATTCAGCATTGCAAGTGACTTTTATACAGCTACTGAGAATTAGCTGAGTGATATCTCTGTAGTAGTGATTAAAATATTATTGTGGGCATTGTATAGCACTTAACAGATCGAGTAGGCTGTGAAGTAACTTCTTAGTCCATAGAAACTGAGTCTATTGTCCAAAAATATGAACACAGTATTTAACTTGAACAACAAAACAGTCACATTTTTGAAGGTATAAAACAACTGATTCTGTGTCAGACTAATTAGCGACTATTTTCAGGTGAAGAAAAAACATCCAATTATTCAATTCAAAAATCTAAACCACTGAAGAGTTGTAAGGCCTTGCAATGACAGGAAAAGGGGCACTGGGTTTAAACTGGCAGAGGGGAGATTTAAACTGCATGTTAGGAAGAACTTCTTTACAGTGAGGGTGATGAGACACTGGCACAGGTTGCCCAGGGAGGCTGTGGCTGCTCCCTCCCTTGAGGTGTTCATGGCCGGGTTGGACAAAGCCTTGAGTGAGCTGTACTAGTGGGAGGTGTCCCTGCCTATGGCAAGGGGTTGGAACTAGATGATCTTCTATGATTATCTCACAAGCTGCAGGCTCCCAGCAAGTCTCTACTACTCCTAAGGTTCCCTCCATTTGGGAGGCTGGGGAGGGACTATTGACAAGGTCTTGTAATGACAGGACAAGGGGCAATGGGTTTCAACTGGCAGAGGGGGGAATTAGACTGGATTTTAGGAGGAAGTTCTTTCCAGGGAGGGTGGTGGGACACTGGAACAGGTTGCCCAGGGAGGCTGTGGATGCCTCTTCTCTGGAGGTGTTCTAACCTAGGTTGGATGAGGTCTTGAGCAACCTGAGCTAGTGGAGGATGTCCCTACCCATGTCAAGGGGGTTAGNTGTCCCTGCCTGTGGCAGGGCATTGGAACTGGATGATCTTTGAGGTCCCTTCCAACCTTACCATTCTATGATTCTATGATTCTAAAAATGTAAACAAGTCTTGCTAAACTGAGGCAAGTGTAATGCATGAGCTTGCCTCAGATGATATTTTTGGCTAGATAAAGTTATAAGAACTGCTTATAATTTTTAAAAACTAGTTTCATTAGAGATCATGAAATACATATATATGAGAGATGTAAAGTGAACTGAAGGCATGGTCTGTGGATGAACAAGAGTCCTATAGCTTAGTCTCAAAAAAGCTAAATGACAGCACTTGTACATTTATTAAACAAGACATGTGAAAGTTATTCAGGTGTTTGCTCAGCTCTACTCAGCCAAACAGAGAAATGAGTTAAACGTTGAGATCTCTGCTTATTGTCTTGTAGACCATGCTGGCATCACTGGCCATGTTTGTGGTGATAAATAAAAAGGAGCCAGAGAACAAATCTGTGTACTGAGCTCAAATCCCCTGCACTTATTAGGGCAGTCTTGGCTGTCCCCTTATTTTGTTTTAGGTGACCTTTAATAGTTCTCCTGAAACAATACATTGATGTGATTTGGAAAATAGTTCCCTTGAGGCTAGCAAAATTATACCTTGGGCTGCATCAAAAGAAGCATTGTCAGTGTGTCAACAGAGGTGATTCTGTCCCTCTGGTGAGAGTCTACTTGAAGTTTTGTGTCCAGTTCTGGAAGCTTCAACAGAGGAAAGAAAAGGACCTGTTAGAGTGGATCCAGAGAAGGGCCACAAAACTAATAAGATGCTGGAACATCTCTCCTATATAGACAGGATAAGAGAGATGGGGTTGTTCAACTTGGAGAAAAGAAGGCTCTGGAGAAATCTTCTTGTGGCCTTTCAATGATTAGAGGGGCTTTATAAGAAAAACGGAGTCAAACATTTTAACAGGACGTGTAAAGATAACATGGACAGAGGCATTGAGTGCACCCTCAGCAAGTCTGCTGATGACAGCAAGCTGTGTGGTACAGCAGACCTGCTGGAGGGAAGGGATGCCATCCAGAGGGACCTGGAGAGGTGGGTGCAAGCCAATCTTATGAGGTTCAACAAGACCAAGTGCAAGGTCCTGCATCTGGGTCAAGGCAATCCCAAGCACAAATCCAGGCTGGGCAGTGACTGGCTGGAAAGCAGCCCTGAGGAGAGGGACTTGGTGCTGGTGGATGAGAAGCTCAACATGAGCCAGCAGTGTGTACTTGCAGCCCAGAGAGTCAACCAGAGCCTGGGCTGCATCAGGAGAAGTGTGGCCAGCAGGACAAGGAAGATGATTCTCTCCCTCTACTCTGCTCTGGGGAGACCCCACCTGAAGTACTGCATCCAGTTCTGGAGCCCCTATTACAAGAGGGATGTGGAGATGCTGGAGCATGTCCAGAGAAGGGCCATGAGTATGCTCAGAGGGCTGGAGCAGCTCTGCTATGAGGACAGACTGAAAGAGTTGAGACTGTTCAGTCTGGAGAAGAGGAGGCTCCCAGGTGACCTTATTGTGGCCTTCCAGTATCTGAAGAGGGCCTACAAAAAAGCTGGGGAGGGACTTTTTAGGCTCTCAGGTGGTGCCAGGACTAGGAGAAATGGAGCAAAGCTGGAGGTGGGGAGATTCAGAGTGGATGTGAGGAGGAAGTTCTTCAGCACGAGAGTGGTGAGAGGCTGGAATGAGTTGCCCACGGAGATGGTTGAGGTCCCATCCCTGGAGGTGTTTAAGGCCAGGCTGGAGAAGGTTCTGGCCAGCCTGATCTAGGGTAGGGTGATCCTGCCCATGGCAGGGTGGTTGGAACTAGATGACTCTTGTGGTCCCTTCCAACCCTTACTGATTCTATGATTCTAATTGTATGATTCTAAGTCAAGGAGTAAAGTTTTAAATTAAAAGAGGATATATTTAGACCAGACATAAGGAAGGAATTTGTACGTTGGGTGGTGGCACATTGGAGCAGGTTGCCCAAAGATGTGCTACATCATCCCGAGAACCATTCAAGGGCAGGTCGAATATGTCTCTAAACTACCCAATGTAGTTAAAGATGTCCCTGTTCATTGCAGGAGGGGGTTGGACTAGATGAGGTTTAAAATCTCTTGAAAACCAAACTATTCTATGATTCTATGTCACTATTCATTCCACTTACCTTCTTTTTTTTTTTTTTTTTTNNNNGATGAAGTGTGCATTTCCAGATATCACTCATAAAATCTGGCTGTAAGGGGGGAAAAAAGTTCAAAATTCTCATTCTGTGGATCCTGCTGTTTTCTTTTAAAATCAGATAAGTACTACAGAGCCATAAATGAAATTTTGAACACTCACTGAAGTTATCCATACTGCTAACTTACACACCGTATCTTGTCTTCAGCTGTTGCAGGGAAAACCATTTCCTAAATATGATAAATGGGATCATCAACAAACAGGCAGTGGTGGAGGTGTAGATGAGCAAATCAGTGGGGATTGTGATGATGAAGATGGTTGTGAAGGATCAGGAAGTGGAGAAGTCAAAAGAGGCCTGAAAATTTCAAACTGTAAGTCCATGATTTTGTTTTCTTCACGCACTGAAGTATTGAGTTAGTATATATTCCACTAATACATACATCTTGGAAAAAGTGTGGAAAAGTTGTCTGTATGTTGCCCAGATTTACAGAAATAGGACTGTGATTATAGGATTTCTATGAGTATGGTATGAATGTGAGTATTATTTCATTATAACATCTTAACACATATTTGGCATAAGGTAGACTGACCTCAACAAAGTATTTTAATTAAATAGAAGGTGGCACTATGAGCTTGTAAGTTACTACTTTGGTATGACAGGTTTGGTAGTTGATCAGAGAAATTCTTCTAATTTTGCATGGAACTATGGCAAAATATAAGGTTTAGTTGTGTTAGATGAATTCCATACAGAACCTTTGGAGTCAATGTACTGTGGCATTCAGCACCTATGTTGTTATTTTTTTACATACCTTTTGGCTTTTCTTATGATTTTGTGGGTTTGTGGAGGGGGAGTTGTTTTGTGGGGTTTTTTTCTTTTCTGAAACACATTTGTAACAATTTTCTTCTTTAAAAAACAAATAGATTGTGCACTTCAGTGACACGAAAGTGCAACTATGAACCACTGGATTGAAGCACAACTAAGTTAACTTATTCTGTGACACAGAACATTATTCTGCATCTTTTCTTTCTCTTCTCAGTGTAGAAATCCATGGTGGGAATAGATGTCTGGTATCATCAAAAATGCATTTTTCCATTTTGCATTTTTGAGTATTCTGCATTTTTGAGTATTCTGCATTTTGCATGGCAAAATTCAGTGCTAATTGGTATGAAGCTAAGGCTGGTGTCAATCTCTGAATTTACCTGTATTTGCTGAATCTGAGTGTGCTCTGTGTTACCAAGTTTAGGTGAGAACCAGAGGTCCTTATTGACAGAACAAGTGAAAAGATAATTTAGAAATATGCCTGTAGAGAAGCTGTAGTATGTGCTTGTCAAGTTCTGATTGGAAGGACAGGGGAAATAAGACTGAGCATTCTGGGGCATGCCTTATCAGATCAGTTTGGAGTCAAAGATGCTGTTACTCTGATGCATAGTGTCTACATTTTGAAGTCTTGCTTTAACTTCTCTGGATGGAATCTTAAGAGATCTACAAAAAAGTTTTGGACACTTAGTTCCTGAGAGTGCCATTGAAGATTGAACTTTGGAAAAAAAAGAAGTTAGAGATCAAATATTTAAAGCCAGATGTACTTTGGAATACTGGATATATTATATCTATTTGATAATGACAGTCTACTGTATTGAAAGACCATAAAATAGTCTTAGAATATGACTAGGGCTATTAAGAAAGTATTAAATTACAAAAGAATTGCAAGAATAGTACATTTTCTTTCACCCTCTTCTACTGTATTAGAATTTTCTTCATATTTCTATATTTAGTGCAATCTTTTCAAAATGTCAAAAATAAAATTAGCCTTCATATTCTCTTTATATTACATGTATTATAAATCTCTGGAATTATAAACTATGTATTAGGCATACTGAAGGTTGTATGTAATGCTGTTTCATTAGAACTTTTTCTAGGCTATTATAGAATAAAAATGTAAGTCTATACTGTTCAGTATTATGACTTTTGCATATACCTTGAGTTGCTAGAACTTCTGACGAGCTGTTGTGATTTTGCAGCTTTATCCCAGCACACACTTATATTTGGAATGCACCTTCAAAGGTGTCTTGAATGTACATCAGAAAGAGTCCTAGAAAACACTGTTTAGTTCTGGAGTTTCAGACAAATGTGGTGTGATGGTTTGGGAGTTCCTCGTGTCCCCACTCTATGAAAATCACCCAGAGTAGACTCAGCCGGCTAGAAGTTAAGGACTGAAGCTCTATTTACAGTTTAGCACAATATACAAGCAGATATAGACACAATATACAGGAATATTTACAGAAATATACAAGTTAAAGGTAATGCAGAAACACAACACCCCTCCCAGAAATCAGAGTCCCTAGGAGGGCTTCCAAGCGCACTTCCACCTTCTTTCCACCCCTCTACCTTATCCCAGGGTCTGCCTTATGTGCAAGGTGAGGTTGGAGGATGGGCAAGGGGGGTTTAGAAGCAAAATGATTAGTTTGGGTTAAACAGCAGAAGACCACAAGACACACCAGCTCCCAGAGAGAGCAAGAGACTCTCTGTGTTATCTATGTTTGTGTCCTTGTTTTTCTACATCTCAGCAAGCCTATGAGTGAAGTAGACATCAGCATCGTTTTTCTTTTCACAGGCTATANCCCCTCTACCTTATCCCAGGGTCTGCCTTATGTGCAAGGTGAGGTTGGAGGATGGGCAAGGGGGGTTTAGAAGCAAAATGATTAGTTTGGGTTAAACAGCAGAAGACCACAAGACACACCAGCTCCCAGAGAGAGCAAGAGACTCTCTGTGTTATCTATGTTTGTGTCCTTGTTTTTCTACATCTCAGCAAGCCTATGAGTGAAGTAGACATCAGCATCGTTTTTCTTTTCACAGGCTATAATTTTTTTTTCTCATTAAAGTATTCCAATTAGCCTCAAACCAGCACATGTGGCCATTCTGTCCAACAGAACTATTAAAACATTTTCTACAATATAAAGAAAATGTTTTTCTTCAGATATCTCTTAAATGTATTTTTAAGATAAGTTGCAAGTGTTTTGTCTAAGAAGAACTGTTAATTTAAAGGAACTTTCAAGAAGTTTGAATAAGCTCCAGAAACCACATTCTTAGTTTATTGTCATAGATAAACATTGTTTTTTTATTTCCGGGCAGCTTTGCATTCTCTCATTCTGGATGTCTTAGCCAAAGCCCAGGCTCCTATTCATTATTTTTTCCAGACATTTTCACCAAGGAAATAGTCTTATCTGCACAAATTTATAATCTTAGTAAACTGATGAAGTATAATGAAAGTAGCCCTTTTAGGACACTGATTTTTAAAAAGGTAGCATTTAAAGGCATGGGTTTTCTGCCTTCTGAACATGTATATGAAACTCAAAGAACCAAAGTGGAGTGGGGGAGGTATGTTTCTGCCAAGACAAACCTCCTCTGAAGTCAAAGATTACTTATTTCTACACTCAGTGCTACAGATGTAAGAATTGCTTTTTTCTTAGTGTTGGAGACTGAGAACTGTGTGGTGACAGAGCTTAGGTGGCCAATGAAGCTGTTTGGTATTTATAACTCAGAACCGATAACCCTAGCATTATAGTGGTGCTTAATATATGTTGTGCTTTCAAAAATTCTGGTTTTCATATTGAAGAGTCAATCCTTATGTTACATTCAATGTTTCAAAAGCCCTGCAATTGTGCTGGCTGCTTTGCTCTTCGTAAGTACTTTTAAAATATAGCAAATTGGTGCAGTTATTTGAAGGAATAGCACTAGAAAGGACTTTAAATGTATAAAATAAACAGTAGTATAAAGTCTTGACACTTCATTTGCTAGTTTTATTCTGCTCTAACCCAGAAGCTCCCACAGGACTATTTCATGCGTCACAATGAATTACCTCCTCAAAAAACCCTGCAGAATGCAAGAGGTAATAACAGCAAACACTTATCACCTATATATTGATTTGATTCTGTTTCCAAATAGCTCTGTGAGCAATGGCTAATCCTGATATCACTCCTCTGAGGCACTCAACACCATCTATCAAAATTCTCATAAGACTTGTAGCAAGACCACTAATTTTAAGAAAAGTGCTTTACCACTGCTTTGTCTTTCTTCCCTCATTTTAACATGCAGCTCAGGTGTTTCTTTACTACAGCCAGAGATCTCCTAGTTCAGACATCATATATAGAAATATCAAGGGTATCTTCATGTTTAAAGTATATAGAGGTAAGCCTTGTCTCTCACTTGCTTAATTTACATCTGAGGAAAAAAGTCTCCAAAATGTTATATTTCTAGGACTGCTTAATCTATAGATAATTATTTTCTTGTTTAGACTATGAAATAGAGATAAAATTACTTGGAAAAGGCTTTATGTTGTCATCTCCATACAATAAAAATGTGCTATGATTCAAATAAACCAATATGTGTCCTATATCTAACATTATGCTACAACCTCAAGTCTCAAACATGGTTCCTTCTCTTTCTACCCCTTCAGCCATTTCACTGTAGTTGGGTTTTTTCCCTTTCTTTCCTTTTTTTTTTTTTTTAAATTTGATTCTGATGGCATGTTCTGTGACCAAAACTGTTTAAAGCTGGCAATAAAAATCCCATTGTGATGTTTGCCATCTGCTATATTGTTTTAAACTCTCATCTGCATTCTGTGTTACCTCAGTATAGGAAGAGGTCCCTTATGTTTGAGTGGGATTTCAGGTTTTATTTTGTTTACAGGCAACAGTTCCCTTCCTAACCCCCAAAGTTAATGTGAAGTGTTCTTATTCTGATGTCTTTGGAACCACTACAGGACTTCACTGTTGATATATTCGTACAGTTCAAAAGCCTCAGCTGTAATAGAAATGAACAATAAATTTTAAAATTTCTTGTTGTGAACTCCAAATGACCTAAATATTGCACTATTTTTTAGCAGTTAGTTTTATATTTAGATTTTATGTTGTGTTTTGTGGAATGGATATGATTAACCCTTTCTTGTTTAGCTAGAAGAACTAACATTTAATGATACTCCCTCCCTGGAGGTGTTCAAGGCCAGGTTGAAGGAGTCCTTGAGTGACCTGTACTAGTGGGAGGTGTCCCTGCCTATGGCAGGGGATTGGAACTAGATGATCTTTGAGTTCACTTCCAACCTTACCGTTCTATGATTCTATGATGCTTGAAGTATTTTAATGGAATCAAGTACAGACCTTTTTTAACCTTACAGAATTCTACAGCAACAGGTAGTATACATTCCATCCACATCTCACAATTGTGCCTATACTTTTTCTTTTATCTTTGAGATAACATGTATGAAAGGATGAAAGGAAAGGAGCAGCAGGAAATGAGGGATCTTACAGAACAATCCAGCCCATTTCAAAATGAGAGAGAGAGCTTTGGCACACTGTGGCATCCTCTGTGAATTCCACACTAATCACAAAATCAATGGAATATTAGGGGTTGGAAGGGACCTCTAAGATTTGTCAACTACAATCTCTCTCTTCAGACTAAGTCACACAGGGAGGCATCCAGGTGGGCTTTGAATGTCTTTAGAGAAGGAAATTCCACAACCTTTCTGGGCAGCCTGTCCCAGTGTTCTGTCATCCTCACAGTGAAAAAGTTTTTCTTTATGTTTACGTGGAACTTCCTATGCTCCAGCTGTCACCCATTGCCTACCATCCTATCATTGGAGATCACTGAGCAGAGCCTGGCTCCATCCATCACAGGATCCAATATGAGTAAACCTGCCAGAGTCCCAAACTGACTGCAGACACGGCTGCCACAGGCACAGATCGTGGGGCAGCACAGGGCAAAGCCAGGCTGCTCGGCAGTGTCCCACAAACGGTGGTGGTTTATGGCAGAGGCAGGTCCCTGCAACAGGCAGGCAGGATGCAGCAGTCCGAAAGCAGGGACTGTGTGCTTTCTCGTCACCCTTCTTCCAGATGCACCTCAAGGTCTGGCTCAAGGTCCGAGTCAAAGTCCGAGTCAAGCTCCCTGCTCAAAGTCCATTTGCTCTTCCCTGTTCAAGCCCATGGGGGTGGAGTAAGGTACTTGACACCTACTTCTTTCACATTCCAAACCCCTGGAGCCAGAAGTGGGGGGACCAAAACAGTTTCGCGCCCCATTCAAACCTCTGGTGGGGCAGGGGCTTGGGTGTGCCCTGCCACGCTCCTCTAGGATACCAACTTTATTCCTAAGCATGGCAAATTAGTCTAAAGGTAGTTCGTGTGATATTCAACCTGCATCATACCTTGACCACATGATATCATATTCTACATTTCTCTTACTATTCAAAAAAAGAGATCCTGAAGAACTATAACCTACACAAGAGAATCCTGGTCAGAAAAGGATGTATCATATTATATCCTCAGTGCTCAAGTCTGCAAGGCATAAAAGCAGTAATGAGTTGTTTGTTTGCTGGGGTTTTTTTTGATTTTTTTTTTATTTGAAAATTGCTAATAGCTGAGAAATAATAATTTGGAATTTGTTCAATGCGCACGTGGCATAATCTAACACTTCTGTAAGAGTGGCACTAGCTTCTTTCCTCCTATTGCTGTGCAAATAAAAAGCATTGAGGCCATTCTCTATCCACATAAATAGCTATAATATATGGTATCTTATTGCATTTCCTCAGGAAATATAAAAGGATGAATGACAAAGCTCCATATATTGGTACTTTGCTGGAAAGTTTGGCCTTTTTGCTGGTAACTGAGTGCCATTATTTGTACATTGATTCTGTGAAAGAACACATGCAGTAAATGCCTCCAATTTTTCTGGTAATTTCAGAATTAGTGGTATTATTATAAGGTAATTCCCATCAAAATATAACCTTATGTTTCAATGAGGGTCATTTGTAGTAATTACTCTGCTCTGATGTGCTTTGTTTTAGGCCAATGAGTATGTGTGTTAAATGCTTTTTGATAGCTTAAAATCTTTGTGTTTGTGATAGGCTTTGTCATAACAATTGTCATGAGGAGTGTAACATGTAAATACCAGGCAATGCACTGTTGAAAAGTAAAAGACTTTTAAATTAGCTGACTTTATTTCTGCCTCTGTGTGAATTCCCTCAGCAAATTTTATCTAACTCTTCCTCTTCTCCTTATTTGTTTTTTAATTAATGGCCCAACCTGACAGTACAGCTTTAATCCATTGCTCAGGTCAAATTCATCACTTGAGAAGTACAAATGTTGACTCCTGACAATAACTGAAAATTGAAATTTTTTTTTTTTTTTTTTTTTTTTGCAATGCATAACATGAATGCAGATTGCAGCTTTTTGCAAAATACAAGGAAGTTATCTTGCAAATTATTTCAAATGGGATTGCTTTGGATTTTGCCTCACTACTTTATGTCGTTGTGGTGACTACTTTATGTCATCTGGTGACTTTACCTGTGCAAACTTCATAGGCTGGTGAAGGTCTAGGCACAGAACTCCAGAAGTTATTTATTTAATAATTTTCTTTTAGGGAAATTATTGGAACTTGTGTGTTACTGTGACTGTTTATGCTTCAGTATTTTAGATCATTGTGTATTTCTGTGCTAACACTTGATCATGAATACAGAAAAGTCTTTGAACTTCATATGTGTTGACAATATGTATCTTCTTGCAGAAAGAAAATACTGAGTTATTGAAATGTAAATTTTCCACAGGAAAGTACTGATGACAATAAAACTTCCTCTTCAAAAGGTTTTCAGTTCTTCAAGACAAGAGAAAGCTGTAGAAGAGCTCAAGTTATGACAGTCTTCCTGTGAGAACGAAGGGTGAGATACCCCTAGCCTCACAATTAGTACTGACCTATAAGAACAATGTTGATCATCTAAATGACATTATTAAATTTGTGTAATTTACTTATCCAGTATCTTCAAATGAGCAAGAGAAAAATTGGTTAAGGTTATTTCTCCCCCAAAAAGCAGATTATTCCCAGGTTCACTGTCTTTGCTTGTTATAAATCTGTGCCTGAGATTTATACATATATATATAAATTTATGTAGATAAAAAAATATTCATATATATGTTTGTAGTTTTTTTTAATATATAAATGTATACAGTTATAAATCTGTACCTCTCTATTCCAAAGACTCTAGTTGTTTGGATAGAGTAGAAACAACTGGTGGGAGAAAATAATCAGACTAAGTCTCTAGAGCTGTACTTAAAGGCATTCAGATAGCATACAGAAGAGAAACAGAATGCCACTTCTCCAGTGTCTGAGATGACCTAAGTCTTTGTTTTCCTAAAACAGCTTGTTAAAAGCTTATATTTCACCCCAATAACAGATAAGAGCTTTGAAAGTTTCATCAAAGAAAAAGAAGATATTATGTCCAACTCATAAAAAATAAAAAAAAATGAACCTTAATGCATTTTTTCCACTTAAAACATAAACTTTCCTTATCTACTCAAGATAGTTATGTACAATTTATTTTCACATGTGCATCTGACATATATACAAAGCAAGTCAAAATATGCTAGTTCTTTGTGCAAAGTCTGGCTAATTAGAAAGTAATAAGGCTAATCTAGATTGCATTTCAACTGAGTTCTGATCAAATTCTTTCTGAAATCAGAAGACATCATTTCGCAGGAACTTGTATTTTCCAGAGAGACCTCATAATGACTTTAGTAGGAGGTACAAAGTTCTAATTATATTCTAATTGTATTTTAAAAGGAATTGCATTATGTTATTTCTTTTTAAAAAATATCTTATATACTCATATTACTAATTCTGAAGTTAGTAGAAAATGGAAGCCCTTTACATCTTATTTCATTGAGGCAATGTCTAGTGTTACAATTGTATTTTTAATAATTTCTTATGAATTGATTCATAAGATTCATGAATTCAATTAATATTTTTATTATTTAAATGTGCTTTCTGAAAAGTGCTTTATCTACTGAGGATCTGAAGGAAATAATAAAATCACAGAATCATAGAATGGTAAGGTTGAAGGAACCTCAAAGACCATCTAGTTCCAACCCCCTGCCATAGGTAGGGACACCTCCCACTAGTACAGCTCACTCAAGGCCTCCTCCAACCTGACCTTCAAAACCATCAGGGAGGGAGCAGCCACAACCTCCCTGGGCAACCTGTGCCACTGCCTCACCACCCTCACTGGAAAGAACTTCCTCCTAACAACCAGTTTAAATCTCCCCTCTGCCAGTTTAAACCCATTGCCCCTTGTCCTGTTGTTACAAGACATTCTAAATAGTCCCTCCCCAGCCTTCCTGCAGGTCCCCTTCAGATACTGGAAGGCTACTCTAAGGTCTCCTCAAAGCCTTCTCCAGGCTGAAGGTCCCCAACTCTCTCAGTCTGTCCTCATAGCAGAGCTGCTCCAGCCCTCTGATCATCTTTGTGGCCCTCCTCTGGACCCGCTCCAACACTTCCATGTCCTTCCTGTGCTGGGGGCTCCAGAACTGCACACAGTACTCCAGATGGGGTCTGACAAGAGCAGAGTAAAGTGGCAGAATCCCCTCCCTTGCCCTACTGGCCACACTGCTCTTGCTGCAGCCCAGGACTCGGTTGCTGTCTGGGCTGCATGCGCACACTGCAGGCTCATGTTGAGGTTTTCATCACCCCAGACCCCCAGGTCCTTTTCCTCAGGGCTGCTATCCAGCCATTCACCACCCAGCCTGGAGTTGTGCTTGGGACCTTACACTTGGCCTTGTTGAATTTCATGAGGTTGGCCTGGGCCCACCTCTCCAGCCTGTGCAGGTCCCTCTGGATGTATCCCTGCCCTCTAGCAAGTCGACTGTGCCACACAGCTTGGTGTCATCTGCAGACTTGCTGAGAGTGCACTGATTCCTCTGTCCATGTCACTGACAAAGATGTTAAACACTACTGGTGCCAGCACTGATCCCTGAGGGACACCACTTGTCACTGGTCTGCAGGTAGACATTGTGCCATTGATCACCATTCCCTGTGTGTGACCATCCAGCCAATTCCTTATCCAGCAATGCTCCACCCATCAAGTCCATGTGTTTCCAGTTTGATGACCAGGATGTCATGTGAGACAGAGGCAAACTCAGGTCCAGGGAGATGACATCAGTTGCCCTTCCCTGATCAACTGTCACTGCAACTTCATCATAAAAAGCCACTAAATTTGTCAGGTAAGATCTGCCCTTGGTGAAGCCATGCTGGTTACCACCAATCACCTCTGCTTTGTTTTTCATTTGCCTTAGCAGAGATTTCAGCAGGATCTGCTCCATGACCTTGCCAGACATAAAGGTGAGACTGACTGGTTTGTAGTTCCCAAGGTCATCCTTTTTGCCTTCTTGAAGGTGAGTGTTATGTTTGCCCTGTGTGTATCCAGTCAGCTGGATCTTCACCAATTTGCCATGACCTTTCAAATATGATGGACAGTGGTTTAGCAGTGGTTTTATATGTCTTGGATATATATTTTAGGTATAATTTGGTATAATTAGGTATAATTTAGACCATCCACCACAGTATCAAACACCTAATTGTAGAGGTGGGGAATCAGTTGCCTAGAAACTCAGATAGTGGTCTGTTGCAGCATATACGCATTAGTTTCTCTTGACTGTGTGAACTGTGTTTCCAGCAACTATAGCAGGAGCAAGATGACATTAAACCATGTATTCTAGACATGGTTTCTACACTTAGTTTCTACACACTTAGATGTGAATTTGGAGATAAATTCCAAGGCTAGCTAACAAGAACAACTCTGCCAGATGCTGGCCAGCAGCAGTGAGCAATTTTTCTTGCTCGAAGCCCCATTAAACAGATTCTGTTCAAGGCCTGTAAATGTGCTTAAGGAAAGGAAAATCTCCTGCTTCACTGTGATGCACCCAGTTGCAGAAAAAGAAAGTTATGTTGCAGCTTAATAGATACAGACTTCATCAAAGATACCCTTTTTGGCACCATCTAGGCACTAGTGGTTTTTCATGTCAGATCTGCTAGGTGTCTGAAACATGGATCTTTTCTCTCATTTGTTTTGCATTCACAAGGAATAAGGAAGTGATTGTTCCCCTGCATTCAGAAGTGGTGAGGCCATGCCTTAAATACTGTGCTCAGTTTTCCACACCTCACTGCAGGAAAGATACTGAATTCCTGGAGTGTGTCCAAAGGCCAGTGAAGCTGATGAGGGGTCTAGAGCACAAGTCTTAGGAGGAGAAGCTAAAGGAACTGGGGCTGTTTAGTTAGGAGAAATGGTGTTTCAGAAGAGAACTTACTGCTCTCTGCAACTACCTGAAAGGAGATTGTAGTGAGGTATCAGCTTCTTCTCTCAAGTAACAAGTGATAGAATGAGAGGAAATGGCCTCAAGTTGCACTAGGGGAGTTTAAAGTTGAGTATTAGGAAAAGAAAGGTTGTGAGGCACTGGAACAGGCTGCTCAGAGATGTGATGGAGTTGCCATCCTTGAAGGTGTTTAAAAGACATATGGACATGATGCTTACAGATATGGTTTAGTGATGACTTGGTAGAGATAGATTAATGGTTGGACTTGGTGGTCTGAAAAGTCTCTTCCAATCAAAATGATTAAGTATTTCTGTGATTCTATATGATACATATGGTCACCCCCAGCTAACTGTATTAAATTAAGGACCCCATGAATAGCTGGTATATTTCTCATTCAGATATATGATTTAGATTTGTTTTGAACATTGTGATCATGGACAGATCACATGGAAAGTTGTACCAGGTTACTGGGAAGGGTATGGATGCCTTGTTTTTATTTTATTATCAACAATGCCCTAAGCACGAATCAATCAATGTCATTTTAAATCAGGGCCAAAAGGTTTCAGTAATCCATCCTGCAGCAGTCAAAATACAGCCTTGGCAACTGTGGTAGGCTGAAATGAAATGCCTAAGAACAAGAAACTAGTCCCAAAGAAAGGAACTGATTGAGATGTCTGAATGAGAACAAGTCTGAACAGAGAAAGTTACATGAAAAGCAGGCAGAAATGTACTTGCTCGACACCTTTATTATGCCTTTCATATTTTTTCTTTTATTTATTAATTTTTAAACATTTATAGACTTCACTAGGAATGGTGATGTGTGTAAGACTTCACCTCTGAGGTGAAAGAGTGGATCCCATGACCAGCTTTCAGATGTGATAAACATGGTTTGGAGGTGATCATGATATAGAAAATATAACATCCTTAAAAGAGTCTTACAGTCTGCAACAGTGACATTTGAAAATACATCATTTTGTTAGAGCAGAGCTGTTAAAAATGCTATTTCTGAAATACCAGGAAGCAGAATCAGAATATGACAGTTGTTCTTAAAGAAAGAAGCTATATACGAGCTAAATAGCTGCAAAATAATTGCTTAGTACATATTATGTTGATACTTTAAATAGATAAATTCAGTCCTCAGCAATGGAATTATTAGTTAGGGTGAAGGTTTCCTATTGGAACTTTTCATTGAGAACTGGTCCTAGACAAAAATATTAACATAACATCGTGACTTGAGAAAGTAGAGATTTCTTAAAACACATATTGTTTGTTAAGTGTTGAATGGGTAAAAATGATTATTAGTGATTTTATATTCAATAATTAAACATGCATGATCATATATTTAAGTGAAGATACTAAAGAACTTGTATAGATTTATAGTTTACAATGTGCTGGTCTCTGGTACTTCCAAGATAGATATGGAAGACACTTAGACAACAGAAGCCCCAGGTCCCTCTCAGAGTCACAGCTTTCCAACCACACATCCCCAAGTCTGTAGCCTGCCATGGGGTTGTTGTGACCCAGGTGAAGAACCTGGCACTTGGCCTTGTTAAACATCACACAATTAGCCTTAGCCCCTGGGTCTAACCTCTCCAGGTGCTGCTGCAAATTCTCTCTACCCTTTAGCAGATCGACACTGCCCCCCAGCTTGGTGTTACCTGCAAACTTACTGAGGGTGCACTCAATCCCCTCATCCAGGTAACTGATAAAGATATTAAAGAAGACAGACTCCAGTACTGAACCCTGGGGGACACCACTAGTAACTGGGTACCAGCCAGACTTAACTTCATTCACCACCACTCTTTGGGCCCGGCCATCCAGTCAGTTTTTTGTCCAGTGCAGAGTGCACTTATCCAAGCCTTGTGCCATGAGTTTCTGAAGGAGAATGCTGTGGGAGACAGTGTCAAAGGCTTTACCAAAGTCTAGGTAGACAATGTCCACAACACTTAATGAAAAATACTGGATTTTGAGATGAAACTAGGAAGATTGCTTATCAGCTACCATCACAAGCAAAAAAAAAAAATCTCTTATTTATGGAGAATTAATTCCTTGTGAACTAAAATCAAGTAGGATGGTATGAAACAAATGTCTTCCTACTGTCACCCACCTTTTCTCAACTTCACTACTTCATTACCAGCTCCTTTACCATCTCCGGTCACCAACTAGTATGGGGGTGACAGGGATTTGGTGTTGGAGTACCTCTCTCTACTCCTTTCTCCTCACATTTTCTTCCCTGCTCCAGTGTGGGTCCTTTCCACGGAGTGTAGTCCTTTTGGATAAGACTGCTCCTGCACAGGCTTCTGTCCAGGGGCTGCAGCTTTCCTCAGAACATATCCATGTACTCCAGTATGGAGTCCTCCACAGGCTGCAGAACTAGTTCTTTCCAGACAGTCACCAACTACCAAAATCCCAATAGCTTCTCCGCATTGCGAAGAAACAATCCCGTGACTGATACTTTTGTCGACAGCTTCCGTGAAAGAAGGAAAAATTTGACAGACACTAGGAATAAACAGCAGCTTCTCATTACCTGTGCTGAGCAACAATGGGCCAGCAGTTGGCTACCAGTGGTTGTGCTTTAAGGCTGTTGACAGTAGACTTCTTTGAATGCACTGAGCAAGATGTGCGATGTATAATGTCATAGCGCATTTCATAAAAAATGGAAAACGTATATATATAATTAAAGACATTGTGGCAAAATCTGTGAACTCAGGAACATTTTTATGAGCTTATAAAGTCATTTTCTAGTAAAATATCAGAGGTAATATCCAGTTCATTAAGAACTCTCATTATCTCCAGATCCACAAACACTCATTTATTTCACTGTGCAGCAATATTTTACAAAACGTGTCATGAAATGGAAAGTGTTCAGAGAGATGTATTCAAAAAGAGAAAAAATAAGGTTTTTTTTTCTCTTCTACATAGTCCTATCTATTTTTACTCCTTTTTATTACTTCCTCTTTTTTTTCTAATTAACTACCATTTGTCACCTGATATAATTATAAGTCATTACTTGGGATGCTAATAGCCCTAGAAGCATTTGCCTCACATGTACACTCTCATGCCAAAATAACCGCTAACCAAAGGACTAATTTTTGATTTCTTATCATTCACTACTGTTTCAATTAGTCTAAACAGAATAGTTGAAGAACAGGTGCTTTTTTATTTCAGTTCTTTAAGCTTGTTTCTTAAGTTACCTTTTTAATAGCAATGTTCTTTCACAGTCAGAAGGTAATTAATTCTTCTGTATGCCAGAAGATGCCACTGTAGCACTCCCTGACAAACAGCAAAAACTGAGAGCAGAGAAGAGTATTAATATTATCATGTACGGCAGCTGACTGATTGCTCCTGAGAGGTGTGACTTTGAGCATACTAAAAGTATGGGATCTTAATCTAGTAAGAGAATGAGATTCTCCAATATTTTTTATTTTAAAAAGAAAAAAAAAAAAAAGGAAATTCTCCAATAATTTTTATTAAAAAAAAAAAAAAAAAAAGAAATAAAACCATCCATATATTGGAAATTAACAGAAATAGTTATTTTAGGACATAATTTGATTAACTGAACTCCTAGTACAGTATTTGCCAGCTTGGATATTTATGTGCTACGGTGCTAAAAAAGTCAATATGAGTACATGTTCTTTCTCCAAAGGGTTTTTCTAGAAAGTATTTCCACACTGTTTAATATACTGTATAAATCACTTTAAAAAAAGAGTCTCCTTAGGTTACTATTTCATTTCTTTCTACATCCAGTTAATCGCAGAGGTTTGATACCATCTGTCTACTGCAGTGTCATCCTTCTTTTTTTTTTTT
>VWZE01020776.1:116751-149738 GCA_013396675.1 Eubucco bourcierii | reverse complement strand
CAGGACAAGGGGCAATGGGTTTAAACTGGCAGAGGGGAAATTTAGACTAGATGTTAGGAGGAATTTCTTCACAGCAAGAGTGGTGAGACACTGGCACAGGTTGCCCAGGGAGGTTGTGGCTGCTCTCTCCCTGGAGGTTTTGAAGGCCAGGTTGGACGAGGACTTGAGTGAGCTGTACTAGTTGGAGATGTCCCTGCCTATGGCAGGGGGTTGGAACTAGATGATTGTTGAGGTCCCTTCCAACCTTACCATTCTATGATTCTCATTTTGATGAATTCAATGAGTACAGAACACATGTGCTCTGTTCTTTCTCTTAAATTGTGTAAACAAAATAAGAGGTTTCTGCCAAGACTTCAAGAACTGAAGAAATAGCAAATGAATTACTGCTCTTGTTTTGCATACTTCTCTGAGGTAATGAAGAGCAAAAAAAATCAGTT
This sequence comes from Eubucco bourcierii, assembly GCA_013396675.1. NCBI lineage: Eukaryota > Metazoa > Chordata > Aves > Piciformes > Ramphastidae > Eubucco > Eubucco bourcierii. Next base: position 149,301 of record VWZE01020776.1, on the reverse strand, counting down.
AGAGGCTTGAATAGTTTTGCAAAAATGACCAATTCTTCTGTTTTTCTTTTATTAGTAGAATATTTGACTGTAAGTCATACAGTAAGGGAATGAACACTGTAAAATTGTTTGGTCTGAGTACATTTACTTGTGTAAAAAAGCAATCAATTTTTTTTAGCACTGTTAATATCAAATATTCTTTTCTCCACTGAATTCATTCTAACTACCAGGCTTAGATTTTTTAAAATTATGATGCCAACTAAAAGTATAAATAAATAAACTACAAAATATTTCATTGAATAAAAATGCATTTGTTGGAATTATTTTATTCTTTCCATTTAATTTTATATCCTATGTATAGTATTGCCCCTCCATTTAAGAAAGATGTTGAGGTGCTTGAACGTGTCCAGTGGAGGGCACCAAGGTCGGTGAGGGGCCTGGAGCACAGCCCTATGAGGAGCAGTTGAGGGACCTGGGGATGTTCAGCTTGGAGAATAGGAGGCTCAGGGGAGAGCTTATTGCTCTCTACAACTACCCGAAAGGAGGTTGTGGCCAGGTGGGGGTTGGTCTCTTCTCCTAGCTNTATTTTATTCTTTCCATTTAATTTTATATCCTATGTATAGTATTGCCCCTCCATTTAAGAAAGATGTTGAGGTGCTTGAACGTGTCCAGTGGAGGGCACCAAGGTCGGTGAGGGGCCTGGAGCACAGCCCTATGAGGAGCAGTTGAGGGACCTGGGGATGTTCAGCTTGGAGAATAGGAGGCTCAGGGGAGAGCTTATTGCTCTCTACAACTACCCGAAAGGAGGTTGTGGCCAGGTGGGGGTTGGTCTCTTCTCCTAGCTAGTCAGTGACAGAACAAGAGGACACAGTCTCAAGCTGCACCAGGGCAGGTTTAGGCTGGACACTAGGAAGAAGTTCTTTACAGAAAAAGTGATTTGCCATTGGAATGGGCTGTTTGGGGAGGTGGTGGAGTCACCAACCCTGGAGGTGTTTAAAAGGAGGCTGGATGAGGCACTTAGTGCCATGGTTTAGTTAATTAGAAGGTGTTAGGTGAGAGATTGGACTTGATGATCCTAGAGGTCTTTTCCAACCTGATTAATTCTGTGATTCTGTGTTTCTGCGTACAGTGTACACAGTAGCAAACACTGACTAACTACATACATCCTTCTCTTTCCTTTGTATAGCTTTGTTAAACACACAGAAATAATTGGTGTGATGCCTTATACTAAAAGACAATGCTTTGGTTTTTTATGAGTAAAATAGACCCACACTGAACAGGGGTGTGTTTTGTAAGGCAAAGCAGTCAAAGACTGAAAATAAGAGAAACCTTTACTGTACACTATATGGGTTAGTTTTGATCATCTAGGAATGCATGATGTCTAAAGAAGCTATAAAAGTGGAAGATGATTCTACTAGATGATTATTGAAAGGAGAACTTGCAAGGATTTTGTCTTCTACAAAGTTCATTGCATCATGGTTGTCACCACAGGGTCACTAGTTACCTTAAGCAACGTACCCGCTAGTCTGTTGCATCATATGTTTCCTCTTTCTCTTCTCATGTAAGAAGTATGTGTCCATCAATTTTTTTTTTTTTAATTTACTACAAAGCAAGGTCAAAGAATTATATCTTTCATCTGAAGTGCAAGAAGCCATGTTTCTGATGACCTTTATCCATCTTGGCTAAGGACATCAGTTAGGCTTATGTCACTGAGGGATCAGACTAATAACATATCTCTTTACTATTTCTTTTTCACATTTCTCTTTAGCCACTCTCTCTCTCCTGAATAGAAAAAAAAATGCAAAAAAGAAAGAAATGAAAAGAAAGAAAGAAAGAGTGAAAAAGAAAAAAAAAATACCTGTTTTGCTGGTTTTGTGTCTGACAGTTAATTTTCTTCATAGCAGCTTGTATGGTTCTGTTTTGGATTTGTAGCCACAACAATATTGAGAGCACACCCATATTTTAGCTGTTATTGTACAACACTTGCACAGCTTTAAGACTTTTCCTCCTTCTCACCCTGCCCCACAGTGAGCAGTCTAGGGATACAGAGAGATTGGGAGGGGACACAGCTAGGGTAGCTTACCCCAGCTGACCACTGATATATCCCAAACTATACCTTGTGCTCAGTGATAAAAGTTGGACACAGAGAAGAAAGGAGGAAGAGGGAAGGTTTGGAGCCTTCATCTTCCCAAGTTACTGGTAAGTGTGCTGAAGAACTGCTTTCCTGAAGACAGCTGGACTGTCTGATGATGGGAAGCAGTGACTGAAGACCTTGTTTTGATTTGTCTGAACATGCAGCTTATGGTTTCCCTGTTAAACTCTCTCTATAACAACCTGTGATGTTTCACACTTTTACCCTTCCCATTCTGCCCCAGTCCCACTAAAAAGGAGTGAGCAAATGGCTCTGTGGGTCTGTGTCTGTTGGCTGGAGTTAGACCACAACACCTGTATAAAATTTTAGCTATTTACTCCCTTAATGAATGTAATGAACATTGCTTGTCTTCCACATTTATGATGATAGTTTAAAAGCTCAAAGGCTGATAGGAATGACTGTATGGTTTGTAATTCTGCTCTAGGTCATCACTAAATTAGTTCTGCTGTAGGTTGTCATTAGAGAGAACTTTTCAATTGAAGTTTGTGCTTAATGCACTTCTCTCAGTTGAAGTAAAATTATACTTATCCCCAGTATATACATGCAGTGCTTAAAATAAAAAATACTTCAGATATACTAAGGCATGCCATCCATCACTTTTTTTCAGAGAACCCATGTTTTTAAGGACTTCCATAGCAGAAAGATGATTAGAAGAAAAAAAAAGATGTTCAAATGAGACCATTAGAAATGAGAATGGGTAAAAATGGGTGTGAGGCAATATTAAGGCCACAGAATTTTTTGTTCCAATGAAATTACTGTTCTTCACAGTCAGTTTCCTACTTTGGGCCAAACCAAATCCAATTCTTCAAATGCAGTGTGGTATGTACTTGTCTAACCTACATAATGAAATAATTCAGTCTTGGATAATGTATTTTAGATTTATTATTATCTTTTCTGAGTGGAACTGAAAAGATTTTCAGATCTTCACTTGCACAAGTGTTAACATTTGTTGCCTATTGAATTAAGAGCTGATCTTTCCATGGTGAATAATTGAAATAAAAGGAGTACAAAAGAAAAAGAAAAAGAAGAGGGTAAATCAAATAAGTGTGGATTTTTTAATCAAATCAGTGTGTATCTTTCATTTAGTGAAATGTCACAATTGAGTTTTAGGAGCTTGACATTATCATAGAATCATAGAATGGTAAGGTTGGAAGTGACCTCAAAGATCATCTAGTTCCAACCCCCTGCCATAGGTAGGGACACCTCCCACTAGTACAGCTCACTCAAGGCCTCGTTCAACCTGGCTTTGAACACCTCCAGGGAGGGAACAGCCACAACCTCCCAGGGCAACCTGTGCCAGTGCCTCACCACCTTCACTATAAAGAACTTCCTCCTAACATCCAGTCTAAATCTCCCCTCTGCCAGTTTAAACCCATTGCCCCTCATCCTGTGATTGCAAGACCTTGTAAATAATCCCTCCCCAGCCTTCCTGTAGGCTCCCTTCAGGTACTGGAAGGCCACTATAAGGTCTCCTCCCTGGACAACCTGTTCCAGTGTCTCACCACTCTCACTGTAAAGAACTTCCTCCTAACATCCAGTCTGTTAGCAAGCTATGTCTCAGCATATTTGTCAGTAAAGGTTCTAAGCCCTTCCAAATTACAAGATGCTGTAGCTTGTTTTGAACCAAGATTAGTCCTTCCTCTGACACATCAGTTTTTGTAAGGACATTTTTGGGTGGATCTGCTACCAATAAGTAATGGTTCCAAAGTCTAGAAAATATGACTTTTCAGGAGGAATCTTTGCTTTTTCTAGAGAATGCAATAACTTTTATCTGCTCTACCCCATGAGAAAGTGTCTTCAGAAGTTAATCAGCCAGCATTATCAACTCTTCCAGTCTTTCCTTTTTTATTTATTGTTTTCTTTGTTCTTTTTCAGTCCATTTATTTAACACAGGATGTGTCATATGGGTCTGGTGCAAGTGAGGCAATGTGCTTCAGCATTGTGAATAACACCGTAGTCAGAACACAGGCTACTGCTGCTCCTAAGTCACTTTATGTATCTCACCATCTCATCTATAATTCCAGTATCGATGAATGTAGTGATGATGGTCCTTTAGAGACTGCCCTGCGTGCATATATGAAATGCATTCTATCAAAAAATTAAAGTACTTCTCTGTTACCCTTTCATTTTCTTTTAAGCACAATCAGTGCCAGTCTCTGCCTGTTTGAGGCTAATTGTAATATTTTAAGGAAAAAATAGAAAAAGATTATAGGCTGAGAAAGGAAAACAATGGTGATGTCTACTTCACTCATAGGCTTGCTGACATGTATAAGAACAAGAATACAAACACAGATAACACACACAGAGAATCTTGTATCTCTCTATAGGAGCTTCTGGCCTCTCTGCTGAGTAACCTAACTAACCACTCTACTTCTAACCCTCCTTGCCAAGCCTCCAAACTCACCTTGCACATAAGGCAAACTCTGGGGTAAGGTAAAGGGGTGGAAAGAAGGTGGAAGGGAGGTTGGGAGCCCCTCCTGGGGTCTCTGATTTCTGGGAGGGTTATTGTGTTTCTGTATTACCTTTAACTTGTATATTTCTGTAAATATTCCTATATATAGTGTATATATCTGCTTGTATATTGTGCTAAGCTGTAAATAGAGCTTCAGTCCTTAACTTCCAGCTGGCTGAGTCTATTCTGAGTGCTTTTAATAGCACAGGGGTGGGGGGTAACTCCCAAACCATCACACAATCTTGCAGTCCCATGGTATTAAATCGTACTTTCTACTTCAAACTTCTGTGAATCACCTAATGTTTCAAAGTCCAGCTTTATTTATACTATCTTATGCTGCCTCATCCTTAATAAACTACTCTGTGTTTTCCAGACATTTTCTTGTCTACTTCCATCTTAATAGTCTTCCTTCCTATGTCCCAGATTACTCCTAATAAAATAGCCTTTATTGTTAAATCCAGTTGAAAGACTTCTCCTGAATCTTAGTTCCCTTCTACTTTATCTTGGATTCATGGTGACTGGTGTGCTTTTGGCATTCTGCCATTTTGGTTTGGCTAGTTAAAGAATCCAAGGAATGAAATAAGCCTTTACAGGTTAATCACAACTAAGGTCTAAAGGAATGGAACTAAATTATAGCATTCTGAAAAACATCTGTAGTCAAGTTCTATAGCAGGATTTTATTTCAGTAGATTTTGGAAAGCTGAGATATAGCATTGTTGTACCTGCTCGCAGTGCTAAATAATTAAAAAGTACAAAGGCAATCTTTTCTCAAGACCCTGCAGAAAATTTATTTAGTAACAAAGATTAAAGATGTTTAAAAGAAGTTTTAGAGGTTGGGTATTTTTTTCCCTATACCAGCCACTCAGATTAGTATATTGAATATTTAGTAGAAGTGGTTTTGAATGCATGTTTGCGTGATGGTAAAATTCTCTTGTTCATCACCAAGCCCAAAGAGTATTAGACTGTGATGTTTTGGCCCTAGCTGGGGGCCAAATGCCCACCAAAGCCACTCATATGAATGGGGATGTGATGGTTTGGGAGTTCCCTGCCCCCCCACACTTTGTAAAGCGACCCAGACTAGAACTCAGCCAGCTGGAAGTTAAGGACTGAAGCTCTATTTACAGCTCACCACAATGTACAAGCAGAGATATACGCTATGTACAGGAATATTTACAGAAATATACAAGTTAAAGGTAATACAGAAACACAACACTCCTCCCAGAAACCAGAGACCCCAGGAGGGGCTCCCAACCACCCTTCCACCTTCTCCCCACCCCTGTACCTTACCCCAAGGTTTGCCTTACACACAAGGTGAATTAGGAGGATCGGCCAGGGGGGTTAGAAGAAAAGTGGTTAGTAAAGATTAATTGGAAAAAGAGGAGCCAGAGCCAGAAGCTGCTAGACTGCCCCAGACGCTGTGCTGTGTCCCCAGAGAGAGAGAGAGAGAGAATGCCTTATCTATGTTTTGGTTTCTTTTTCCCAAAACAATTTTCAGCAAGCCTATGAGTGAACTAGACCACCATGTTTTCCTTTCACAACCTATAGTATAATTTTCTCTATTAAAGTATTCCAATTAGCCTCAAACCAGCACAGGGGAAAATACAATAAAAGGCCCATGGGTCAAGATGGAAACTGTTTAATAGGGCAAAAGCAAAGGCCACGTGTGGAAGCAAGAGAAAACACAAATAATATTCTCTACTTCCCATCAGCAGAAGATGACTGGACACATCCTAGGAACAGGGCTTCAATAAGTGTAGTGGTTGCTCTAGAGGACACACATCTTCACATTTCCTTCTTTTACTTAGTTTTTATATCTGAGCTCATGCTGTGGCATGGAATACCCCTTTGGCCAGTTTGAGTTAGCTGTGTCTCCTCCCAGGATCTTGTCTACCCCTCAGCCTGTTGTTGGGGGTGGGCAGGGGATATTGGAAAAGCACAGCCCTCATACTCGGCAGCAGTCAAAACATGGGTGTGATATCAGCACTCTTTCCAGCTACCTCTACAAAACACAGCACTGCAAAGATGGTGTGGGGAGCACTAACCCCATCTCAGCCAAACCCAATACATAGACAGATCTGTTTGAAAGCCAACAAAAAATTCCTACACGTAAGTAATAGCATAGGTGAAAATTAATTCAATTTATCTTATTTTTTTATACTCCCATATATCTTTATTCCTAAAGAAATTGCATTGTCTATCCAGAAACAGCTCTTCCAATAAAAGACATTATTGAAGTCTTGAATTTTATCCCAAGCTATGCAGTGCCATTAACATATTTTTCTAAATAATCAAACTCCAGAGAAAATAACAGAGAAAATGACAACTTTGTCAAGAAGTACAAAAGTGAAACACTTACTCAAACCTGGATAATCTCAAAACTGTAGTCAGACATATTAGTCCTATTATACCTTGTGGTACAACTAGTAATACTAAATGCTTTTTGGCTAAAGACAATTCTTGATTTTTAAAAATAATGCCTAACACCTTGCATGAAGTACATTACATAACTATGCACACAGCATCTCAGTCTCCTGTTTTTAAAAAGCAACTTCTTGGGTTTTTTGGTTTGTTTTTGGTTTTGTTTTGTTTTGTTTCGTTTGTGGTTTTCTTGTTTGGTTTTGTTTTGGGTTTTTTTGTTTGTTTGTTTGTTGTTTCTATTTTGGTAGTGAGCATACTTGCAGAGTTTTCACTAATAATGTCTGAGAAGTCCTTTGAGAACTCAGTGTTTATGTAAATTTTCTTATCAAGAGGCTAGAAAGATGAATCTTTAGTACATTCATGAGGAAAGTTATAAGACCATAAGTAAGCAGTTGAAAAAGTATTAATATCTTGAGACTGCTTGATGTAGTTAATAATTACTGTATGTAATTTTCTTCATAATTTTAGTGTTGTTTTTCACAGTCTGAGATGTGTATGTTCTACCTGTTTCAGTAAGTATGACTCAGGTATTGACTCAGGTGCTCTTTAACACCCAAGCATTTAACAGAGGTCCTCCAGCTCCACTTCCTTGGGGAATTTCTCAATGATCTGTGATGGTTCAGGAGTTCCCTGCCCCCCACACATTGTACAATGACCCAGACTAGAACTCAGCCAGCTGGAAGTTAAGGACTGAAGCTCTGTTTACAGCTCAGCACAATATACAAGCAGATATATACACTATAGACAGGAATAGTTACGGAAATATACAAGTTAAAGGGAATACAGAAACACAACTCCCAGAAATCAGAGACCCCAGGAGAGGCTCCCAACCACCCTTCCACCTTCTCCCCACCCCTGTACCTTACCCCAAGGTTTGCCTTACACACAAGGTGAATTAGGAGGATCGGCCAGGGGAGTTAGAAGAAAAGTGGTTAGTGAAGATTAATCGGAAAAAGAGGAGCCAGAGCCAGAAGCTGCTAGACCACCCAAGACACTGTGCTGTGTTCCCAGAGAGAGACTGTGAAAGCCTTATCTATATTTTGGTTTCTTTTTCCCAAAACATATCTCAGCAAGCATATGAGTGAACTAGACATCACCATGTTTTCCTTTCACAGCCTATAGTGTAATTTTCTCTATTAAAATATTCCAATTAGCCTCAAACCAGCACATGATCCTATCAAATTAATAAAAGTTATGAAGCTTATCATCCCCTTTGAGCAAGTCTGTGGCCTTGTTATGGGTCCAAACATGAAGCTGACTATTTTTTGTGTGATGGAAATGAAGAGATTAGAGATTATGGCTTTGCACAATTGACTGTAGACTAAACCACTGACATTTTTAACTCTAACCAACAATTAACCTAGGAATCTTGGTTCCTTGCCCTAAATAATTTCTAGTCAACTGTAAAAAAAAAAGCTACTCAATGTTGGTTGTTGGGTTTTTGGGTTTTGTTTTGTTTTGTTTTGGTTTGGTTTGTTTTGGTTTTTGTTTGGGTTTTTTGGTGTTTTTGTTTGTTTGTTTGTTTGTTTTGGGGGGTTTTGTGGTTTTATTTGTTTTGGGGGCAGGGTGGGATTTGGTTGGTTGGTTGGTTTGGTTTGGCTTTTTTGTACTTCAGCCTTTCCTCATGAAACTTCAGATTTGTTGATGTGATCGAACCTGTATTTCTATTCTCAAAACTTTCTATAGTTTGCCAGTTTTCTCTGTTTTACTGTAAAGAGAAATCTGCTACCATTTATCAATGTTCTAAAAAATCTGATCACATGTTAAATATATTAATCTAAGGCTGTTCAACTAAACTGAAATTCCCATGCTATCCAACACTATACTAGTATTTATTGCAAGAAGAAGTACTACTCTGTGGAAAAGTCAAAACAAATAGGTGGAGCACAAGACTGCACCTGCTTAGTGCAGTGCTTTATCTTCTGTATTGTTACATTATGATTTGCTCTGTTCTGGTGCCTCTGTTTTTGGATGGACCCAGCTATGCTTTCCAACAAATTTGTAAACAACTTTGATGTGTCTGTGCCTTCCTTGCGTACTCTTGCTGTGCTCCAGCACCATTGATCTCTCTATATTTGTTCCTTCAGTTTTGTAGCCAAGTGCACCTGCTGCCAAGAGCTCTCACAACTGGCTTGTCATGCTGTCATCTTTTCTGTTACTTGTAGTGCGTGCCTTAACTCTTCAGTGGAGAAAGGAATATTTAACATTGCAGTGGTTTGACACTTCTGGACAATGGTCTGAGTCAAAACACACATTTATTGGTTGCTCTCTTCAGGATTATTACTTAAATGCTGAACAACAAAATTAACTCTCTTTTCTTTATATTGGGTTTGTGGCATCTACAGACTGTAATACTAATGATAAGTGACCGGATAGTACCAAGACATTTTTCAGCCTCAAATGCCTTTGTTGTAACCAGAAACCATAGTCTAGGGTGAATCATAGAATCATAGAATGGTAAGGTTGGAAGGGACCTCAAGGATCATCTAGTTCCACCCCCCTGACATAGGCAGGGACACCTCCCACTAGTACAGGTTACTCAAGGCCTCATCCAATCTGGCCTTGAACCCCTCCAGGGAGGGACCAGCCACAACCTCCCTGGGAAACCTGTTCCAGTGTCTCACCACCCTCACTGTAAAGAACTTCCTCCTAACACCCACTTTAAATCTACCCTCTACCAGTTTAAACCCATTGCCCCTTGTCCTGTCGTTGCAGGACCTTGTAAATAATCCCTCCCCAGCCTTCCTGCAGGCCCTCTTCAGATACTGGAAGGCTACTATCAGGTTCCCTCGAAACCTTCTCTTCTCCAGGCTGAAGAGCCCCAACTCTTTCAGCCTGTCCTCATAGGAGAGCTGCTCCAGCCCTCTGATCATCTTTGTGGCCCTCCTCTGGACCCGCTCCAGCACTTCCATGTCCTTCCTGTGCTGAGGGCTCCAGAACTGCACACAGTACTCCAGGTGGGGTCTGACAAAAGCAGAGTAAAGTGGCAGAATCACCTCCCTTGCCCTGCTGGCCACGCTGCTCTTGATGCAGCCTAGGACTCGGTTGGCTGTCTGGGCTGCATGTGCACACTGCAGACTCCAAGGTCCTTTTCCACAGGGCTGCTCTCCAGCCATTCACCACCCAGCCTGTATTTGTGCTTGGGATTGTGGAGATCTCCATCTGCTGTGGGAAAAAGGAATAATTTGTTCGCTGTAGTAGCTCTTTTACTGTAGTAGCTCTGATGAGATGGAAAAGTTTGCCTTTTTTTGTTATTACTAAATGCATATCTCTGCTGGTTCCTCATGGAGTTGTGCCGTCTGCTGTGCACTTGCTTAGTACCATGACAAAGATCAGTGATTCACAAAAGCACACCTCTCCCATCACTTATAAATGCTGTTATTGGACTATTTTAATGCTATTTTTCTTTTGGTGGAGTTGGTTGTGAGCTGATTCATCGTTAGATGCAGGTAGCGACTGTACTGTGAGGAACCTGACCTTTGGCAATAGATAACACAGATAATGAAAATTCAGCTCATTTTCCCTTTCTCAAGTTTATAAATCTAATGTCATTAGTAAGAAATAAAATGGCATCCACTTTAAAAATTACATTTATCCTGCCTGTGTAATTTAAACTGCATTTTACAACATTTTTGCAGAAAGAAAATTTAGTGGCCTTTCTTCTGGGTGAATTTTGAACAATTATTTTAATGCAATACTTAAATAGAAGGTTATAAATTAGCCTAAAATGAAGAAATGCTCTAAGCAATGTCCTCCTCCTTCAACATCTCTGAAGTGCTTAAAACATTATTTGCTCTTATCTGAAGAGCAACTAAAAGGAGACAGTTTATAATTGTGGAGCCCCTTACTTTTGTGAGGATAATGCAATGTAAAAGTGTGTTTGAAGTGACTGATGTATTGTCAGATATTCAACAGAAATGAGATAACAGCATCTCAACAAAAAGTATTTGAGCTCATTTAAAGTCTTGCAGCAGACGGCATGCCTGTGGTAGCAAGAGCTTCAGTAAAAGCTACAGTCTCAATGTGCTTTCACATTAACAGGAGGACAGAGGAGCATCGCTCTGAAAGAAATTCCCCAGTGCTACTGACCACAACAAAGAAGTCAATGTGGATTTTGCTTTGGCAAGTTGTGTTCTTTGCCGCAGGAAAGGCCACTTAGCAGTTGTCAGAGTATGGAACAGGATCAGACCCTTTATCTTCATCTCCTCCCCTTCTAGTGCAGTCAAGGCATTCTCTCCTTGGGCTCAATGAGTGATCAATGCCATATCCAACTCCTTTTAAAGTAATTATTGACTCTCTGTTTGATATATGAACAGTTATTATATCATAAAGCTCAAGCAGCTCTGTGAGGCTCCATATGGCAAAACAATAGTGTTAATTCCAAAAAATACCACCCATCTCTCCTTCTATAAAGGATTACATCTTTATCTCTGCCTTTACTTACAGTTATTCATCCATTTTATGGATAGTTAAACAAAAGATAGAATAAAGATTTAATCTGTTACAGTCAACCTTGACAAAATACCTTTTGCTTACATGGGCATTTATTAATAGGCCAAAAATCACTGCAGAGCATTTGCTGATGCAAACTTGCAGACCTATGTAAAGGACTAGGGACAACTTAAAAGACCTCCTCAAGTAAGGTCCTGCACCTGCGTAGGCACAATCCCAAGCATAATTACAGAATGGGTGGTGAATGGCTGGAGAGCAGCCCTGAGGAAAAGGACCTTGGAGTCTGGGTTGATGAAAAGCTCAACATGAGCCTGCAGTGTGCACATGCAGCCCAGACAGCAACCGAGTCCTAGACTGCATCAAGAGCAGCGTGGCCAGCAGGGCAAGGGAGGTGATTCTACCCCTTTACTCTGCTCTCGTCAGATCTCACCTGGAGTACTGTGTGCAGTTCTGGAGCCCTCAGCACAGGAAGGACATGGAAGTGTTGGAGCAGGTCCAGAGGAGGGCCATGAAGATGATCAGAGGGCTGCAGCAGCTCTCCTATGAGGACAGGCTACAAGAGTTGGTTGGGACTATTCAGCCTGGAGAAGAGAAGGCTTTGAGGAGACCTTATAGTAGCCTTCCAGTATCTGAAGGGGGCCTACAGGAAGGCTGGGGAAGGATTATTTACAAGGTCCTGCAATGACAGGACAAGGGGCAATGGGTTTAAACTGGTAGAGGAAAGATTTAGACTGGATGTTAGGAGGAAGTTCTTTGCAAGTGATGGTGGTGAGACAGTGGCACAGGTTTCCCAGGGAGGTTGTGGCTGCTCCCTCCCTGGAGGTGTTGAAGGCCAGGTTGGAGGTGGCCCTGAGTGACCTGTACTAGTGGGACATGTTCCCGCCTATGGCAGGGAGTTGAAACTGGATGATCCTTGAGTTCCCTTCCAACCTATGATTCTATGATTCTATGAAGTCTTGGAATACCATCAGTTTGTCATGATGAATCTATTTTCCTTACAACCCGTGACAATCACAAAAAGGCACACCAAATCTTAGCATACTTCTTAGTTTTCAAAGAGTTGAAATAATCTTTTAGATTACTATGCTTATCTGAGCTTCTTTCATTTCAAAACTTGAAACTAAATGAACATGTCTTTCCTGATACTTGAATTACTCTTTTCATGATTACTCTTTGGTATGCCAAGCTTGAATCTGAAGCATGTGTTTACAATGGAGTTATGAACTCATGAAACCAAGGGTTACAATAAAACCGCTGATGCAACATTAACTACAGCAGCGTGAACACATTAATTATAATTTTATTCATGAAGAAAATCCTTCAAAGGGCTTCCTAAGACATTTGTAAAGGTAGCAGACCAAGGATTGCAAGCCAAGACTATGAACTTTACACACTTGCAAACTGGAGCAACACTTTTGCTTAAATTATGACCTTTCTTATATTGTTTCCTGGCAACTATTTTTCCTAATCTAATACAAGAATCATAGAATCATAGAATGGTAAGGTTGCAAGGGACCTCAAAGATCATCTACTTCCAATCCCCTGTCATAGGCAGGGACACATCTCAGTACTACAGATCACTCAACCTAACCCTAACACTTGGTTGCTGAAAAGCTCAACATGAACCTGCAGTGTGCACATGCAGCCCAGACAGCAACCAAGTCCTGGGCTGCATCAAGAGCAGTGTGGCCAGCAGGGCAAGGGAGGGGATTCTGCCCCTTTACTCTGCTCTTGTCAGATCGCACCTGGAGTACTGTGTACAGTTCTGGAGCTCCCAGCACAGGAAGGACATGGAAGTGTTGGAGCGGGTCCAGAGGAGGGCCACGAAGATCATCAAAGTGCTGCAGCAGCTCTCCTATGAGGACAGGCTACAAGAGTTGGTTGGGACTATTCAGCCTGGAGAAGAGAAGGCTTCGAACAGACCTTATAGTAGCCTTCCAGTATCTGAAGGAGGCCTACAGGAAGGCTGGGGAAGGATTATTTACAAGGTCCTGCAATGACAGGACAAGGGGCAATGGGTTTAAACTGGCAGAGGAAAGATTTAGACTGGATGTTAGGAGGAAGTTCTTTGCAAATGATGGTGGTGAGACAGTGGCACAGGTTTCCCAGGGAGGTTGTGGCTGCTCCCTCCCTGGAGGTGTTGAAGGCCAGGTTGGAGGTGGCCTTGAGTGACCTGTCCTAGTGGGATATGTCCCTGCCTATGGCAGGGAGTTGAAACTGGATGAGGTCCCTTCCAATCTTACCATTCTATGATTCTAACTCTAACCCTAAGAATAAACCTTCTTGTATGTTTTGACCATAAATAAATTGTTTTCCTATATAATGAGATTTTCTAGAAGTCTTTACATTTACTTCCTTGGTCAGAATACAACAACCTGCATGTCTGTATGCCTTTATGGGATGTAAGAAAAAAATGTTTAGAGATGGCAATTTGGCTAATTTTAAGCATGCTGTGATGGTGGGAAATGCTCTTTTAACATGAGATGTGCACTTACGTTACCCTAGATGATATATTATAAAATCTTGACTGATCTTTTAATTAGGAGAGGGGTGAAACTACATAACAGAAATGGTGATTTGTATTATCAATGTCTAAACATAAGAGACTATCCCATCACTACCCATGCTCAGTACTTCAGAATCATACTAATTACTTTAATAAGATACAAATTTATTAACCTGTTTGTATTCTAGGATGTGGTAATGTTGCCAATGTTTTCAGCCTGAGTTTTGTCCTAACTACAACTGCTTTTCTCTTGCACGTGTTTAGTTAGAATCATCGAATGGTAGGGTTGCTTTTTTTTTTTTCTGGTTTCTGAAAGGCATGTTATAATATTAGTCAATCTGTACTAATTCCAAACAGGAATTCTAAAGGGAAATAAAATTAAAATTAAAATTAAAAAGAAAAGAAGAATTAGAGCAGTACTAGAACAGTTCTGGAGGGAATTGTGTGGTCAGTAAAGTGTTTGAATGGAAGAAGGAAAGGAAGATGGAGGGACATGAACCGTAAAGAGGCAAATTTGTTTGGTGCTGGATGGGAGATTTTGGACATCTTATTAATCAGTCTTGAAAGTAAAACCCGGACTGACTTAATGGAATTTTCCTGTGTCTCTACTCCTGGAAGCACAGGGTTTGGGAAATATCGTTGCTGGCTGATGATTTGAACTTATTGTGATACATATGATCAATCACAAGACTGGTACAATGCATTCCTCTCAGAAATACTTCATTACTGTTTCTATCTACATATTTCATATTAGAATCCAAGCGACACTGATGATCAGAGTGACAAAAAGACATATGCATGTAGAAAAAGGTGCATATAAGACACAGGCAATTCACATCTTAGTGAAGCCTCACAGGATTTAAGATCGACATTTCTCCCCAGTTTCTGCATAATTTTTCCAATGATAGCTTTTACCTTTGCCTTGCTAGGTTTTAAATTTTCTTACTGAAGTAGTAATATGTTAAGGTCACTTTCCACTTCTTTGTAGTTCATTAACCTATGCTAGAGTATTCTAAGTATAGTTCCTTTAACTCAATTTCAAAACAAAAAGTGTAATAATAGATTGCAGAAAGAAAAAAGCTTTTCTGGGTGAAGACATATTTATCAGTGGAATGACTATCACCTCTTTTTGTTTGTAATGCTGACTCAGAAATAGATTAATTACCCTTAATGTAGTAGAAGTATTTCTCATTTTTAAAGCTATAGTATCTTTGAAGTGAAGATATTTGTTCAGGATCTCCTAGAGATTGATTATATTGCTTTGTGGAGCCACATAAACCTCACTGATAAAATTCTGCTTTCTAGTAAAGTTTCTAGTCTTGGAATGTCAGTAAATTTGCATGTGATGTACAGAACAAAAGGTATCTTCAGGTATTGAATCATTGTTTCATCAGTTAAATTACAGAACGTATTTTCACTTCTATTTCATAAGTAGTAGCCACAACAAAGAGGAGATGTACAGAAAGCAAAAGAGATAAAAACCCAAGAGGTTTGTTTTTTGGGGTTTTTTTGGGTTTTTTTTTTGTTGTTGCTTTTTTTTTTTTTTAGTTTTTTTTAAATTTAAATCTTTATTTTTCTGATGTTCACAGAATCACAGAATGTTAGGGATTGGAAGGGACCACAAAAGATCATCTACTCCAACCCACCTACCAGAGCAGGGTCACCTATATCAGTTAACACTGGAATGAATTCAGGTAGGTTTTGAATACATCCAGGGAAGTACCCTCCACAACCCCACTGGGCAGCCTATTCCAATGTTCTGTCACCCTCACAGTGAAAAAAATCCTCCTCATGTTTACATGCAACCTCCTATGCCTCAACTTCCACCCATTTCCTTGTCCTGTGTCATTGGGCATCACCAAAAAGAGTCTGACTCCATCCTCTCAGTACTCACCCTTTACATATTTACAAGGATTAATGAGGTCACCTCTCAGTCTCCTCTTCTCCAAGCTGAAGAGCCCAACCTTTCTCAGTCTCTCCTCATAAGAGAGGTGTTCCAATCCCTTAATCACGTTTTTGTGTTTCTGTGCTGGACTCTCTCAAGCAGTTCTATGTCCCTCTTGAACTGAGTAGCCCAGAACTGAGCACAATATTCCAGATCTAGCCTCACCAGGGCAGAGTAGGGGGGCAAGAGAACCTCTCTCAATCTACTAACCACAGCCCTTTTAATACACCCCAGAATGGCTTTGGCCTTCTTGGCCAATTGCTGATGTGAAGCTGTGGGTTTCCTGGTGGAAATAAATGTATTAAATGTTCATTTAATTCAAGTGACATTTTGATTCGAATAGCCATGCAACTTATTCCTTCTTTAAAGCTTGAATCCTTGTTCTAGTCTTCCACAGTACAGTGTCTAATTACTTTTAAATTACTGCAGTGATTTCCCCCAAGATTGCCTTGTGGACTGCACCCCATATTTATCTTTCTCTGTAGAAATGTGTGCAGAATTACACTTTAGCTATATATGTGTTCTGCACCGCATTACTCCAATGTGAGCTGTTTCCCTGGATGCTTCTACAGAACATGTGTCTCTTTCCCCTTTCAACACATAGAGATTTTGAGCTTTTCTTAAAGATGAAACTCCATTGGTAACAATGGCTATTCTCATTTTCAGTATTTGAACTTCTAGACTATCATCATTCAATTTTTCATTTCAGAGGCTTTATTGTTAAAGCCTTAATATCCATGAATCAATTCCTACATCACTTACAAAAATAAGAACTGAAGTGATTAGTGGTGGAGGGAGCAGCAGACTAAAAAGAATGACCAGAAGACCAGCAAGGTAGAAGGCTAAAGACAACCATAAAAACTCTAACATAACCACCTGTGACAAATTATTAGAATGGAGATCAGAATCTGGCCTTCTCATTCTCTCAGATTAAGAGACCTTGGTAAGCATTTTGGGCTGTTGAGGTGAAAGAGATAAGTTTAAGGCAGTCCTGTGCCTGCATTTCCAAGAAGTGCTAAAGCACTGCAATCCTGGCTTTACGTGCCTGTTTTTACCCTCCGATGAAGTATGTCTTCTCATTTTGTTATTTTCAGTCATAGGGCTTTCAGAATAGATTTTCTTTAAATAAAATAGATTTAAATCATAGAATCATAGAATGGTAAGGTTGGAAGGGACCTCAAGGATCATCTAGTTCCAACCCCCTGCCATAGGCAGGGACACCTCCCACTAGTGCAGCTCACTCAAGGCCTCATCCAATCTGGCCTTGAACACCTCCAGGGAGGGAGCATCCACAACTTCCCTGGGCAACCTGTTCCAGTGCCTCACCACCCTCACTGTAAAGAACTTCCTCCTAACATCCATGAAATCACACATTCTTCTATTTAATCGTGCATATTCTTCATGAAGATTTCCTGTAACTCATCTTTCAAAGGAAATAGTGACATTGACTATATGTTGATTATTACTATTTTCTCTCTCTGAGCATCCAAGTTTTAGGCAGATATTGCAGCCTTATTCCTGAGGAATAAAAATAACCAAACTGTTACTTGATCAGTGAGTGAATGGAAGGATGGGGAGAAGGAAAAAAGCAGTGTGTCTGAATAACTCTTCTGAGTTACTAATTTTCCCCAAATATCTTGGCCCAGATGATAACCTGCCAAAATGCTGTAATCAGACTTATTTCACTGAAAATTTCCCTCTGTAGATCTTGTTTTGTTGCAACTGCAATGACATAAGAAAGACAGATTTGTGTGTAGGCATAATGAGTTATGTTAAATCTACTTTGTAAGTTTTGAATTAGTTTGCACATGTGCTAACAGAAAAAGGACTCAGGTTGTGACCTACTGTGTTCCCAGAGAGTATTGGTTTCAGATTTGTTGAAGCTAATACTGTTGTAGAGGCAGAGAATTAGCGTGGCCGAGTCAGGAATTATAAAAACAGAATTATTTTATTTTCCTGAAAGCCTTGCCCCTAAACTATATACAAAATTAGTTTAGATTTATTTACAAGTTCTAATTTGATCAGGAATTCTTCTACAGGACATTATGGTCAAATTTAGAGATTTAGGAAGGCAGGAAATGGAAAAGACTGAGCTATAAACACAGTTTCACCCCACTATCAAAGAGGGTGAGCAAAGAATTAAGCGAGCAGCAGGCTTTACTCACGGAGGTGAGATAAGTATTTGATGATGATCCCTTGCTGGATTTCTCTGCAGCTCGGCTGCCTTCTGACACTGCAAGCAATAGCCAATAGTCTGGATCCACACGGCAGGAATCCAAGGCAGGTGGAAAAGCTGCCAGTCAGAAGTGTCTCAAAATACGACTGCCACAAGACAGGGATTGGTGGGAGTGATGCTCTCTAGACAAAGTGTCCGTTTGCCAATTGACACTGGGCACGGAGACCCAGCCAGACACCAGCCTGATTCCCAGTGTGGGCTGCACATGGTTCAGCACACGTGTGGGGAAAGGCAATGGCTGCTATTCCCCACTCAAGCCCACAGGGCAGGGGGCAGAAAGCAGTTTTCATGCCTTATTGTCTTCCCTATTCTAACCTGCAGGGTGGTGGTGGTGGGGGAAGGAAGGAATTTGGAGTGCTCCAGAACAAATACATAGCCAGAAATTGGTACTGTCTTACTTGGTGATGATAGAACATTTCCTTATTCACACGACTATGATAAAATGAAGGTACTGATAGTACTAGCTGTGGGATTTTTTTTCTCTGAAGCATAAGTACCTGTCTGGAATCCCGATAATTGAGGGAGTAGGCTTAAATTAAGATGCCGAACATGTGAGTCTAGTGAAGATTTATTTCGCTTAATGGTCCACTTGTGCTGGATCAGCGTCCATCCAGAAGTCAGGTGATTATTAGTTTTTCTATTAGAGAATCAGCTAATTGTTCTAAAAGTGTCTATATAGCTTACAAATCTACCATGGGAAAAGATCAGACATTACTGTTTGTTATGTTTCAGATCTCACAAAACCTGGGAATTTTCTTAGTCTCTCTTTGGTGAGGATACATGAAAAAAAGCAGTTTTCATCTGAAGTGGAAAGAGGAAGCAAACGTTTTTAACTCTTACCAGGGCAAGAAGATAACTAAAAAAGGAAATATCTTGTAATTAAAAATTTAAAGTTTTTTTTAATGCTTCTGTAGTAATGTAATTAAATTGTGCATTAATGATGGGCTTCATTCAGTAACAGTAAGCTGTCACTGGTGCTGTAATGGAAAAAAAAATTAGATTCAGCTACTTCCACTTTTACATGCAAAATGTGCCCATGAGCATACAAGTTGCAGTGATGTAGATGTTAACTCCTCTCTGATCCAGTTACTTCCTTTATAATAGATTGCATATAAAAAAAGATATTAAACTATTTAAATGAGATTCACAAAGTCAAGAACCTGGAAGTTAGGAAATAATAGAGGTGAACTTTAATTTTTGCCCTGTGTGCTTGAGTGAGCTTGAATGTGCTGTGATCCTGTGGAAACGCTCATAAGGTGGAAACTTACTACCCTGTGCTGCATAGCTTTTATAATATAGGCTTTTAGGACAATTTCTTAAAATCTGTTATTTCAGGAAAAAAAAAAAGTAAACATTTCATAGGTGTAATTTAAGAGTCTGCTTGCCCTCCACTCCACATTACCTTTCATATATGTGACAGTAATATGACATCTTTGCCACTTTACTCTGCTCTCGTCAGACCCCACCTGGAGTACTGTGTGCAGTTCTGGAACCCTCAGCACAGGAAGGACGTGGAAGTGTTGGAGCAGATCCAGAGGAGGGCCACAAAGATCCAAAGAGGGCTGGAGCAGCTCTCCTATGAGGACAGGCTGAGTGAGTTGGGGCTCTTCAGCCTGGAGAAGAGAAGGCTTCGAGGGGACCTGATAGTAGCCTTCCAGTATCTGAAGGTGGCCTACAGGAAGGCTGGGGAAGGATTATTTACAAGGTCCTGCAATGACAGGACAAGGGGCAATGGGCTTAAACTGGCAGAGGGGAGATTTAGACTGGATGTTAGGAGGAAGTTCTTTACAGTAAGGGCGGTGAGGCACTGGAACAGGTTGCCCAGGGAGGTTGTGGATGCTCCCTCCCTGGGTGTATTCAAGGCCAGATTGGATGAGACCTTGAGTAACCTGTACTAGTGGGAGGTGTCCCTGCTTATGGCAGGGGCTTGGAACTAGATGATCCTTGAGGTCCCTTCCAACCTTACCATTCTATGATTCTATCTACCATTTGAGTGTCTCAACCAAAGAACTACTCTAGCTACAGAATACAGATGGTCAGAAGTTTCAGTATTGACCAAGGATTTTTCTGTAACCTAATGCTGTAGCTTTAAGGCTAGAAGCCTTAAGAACCATAGAGAGGCCTTCCAAGTACCAGAGAGGTGAAGGGAAGTGAACACTGGAAATACAATCTTTTGTTCTTTTATTCCATCCCATCAGCCCTGTGTCTCCTCTAAAATAATGTACATTTTTGTCTATGCTTCCCCTCTCCTCCTTTCTGTTCTTCCAGACTGCTATCTTTTGTTTGGTATGTCAGGGCAGTTGAGCCTTCTGGTCTTGAGTAGCATGGTTAATTTTTGCTGCATGATTTGAGAACCCTATTTTCTTGTAATGTTGATGTGACCTTTCCTTTAATTCCAGCTGGGGGTCATCACAAACCTTTTTTAGTGTCTGCTTCATCCAGTCAATCTTGGCCCACTCCAGCTACCTCTTCCTGTTCCTGCACCAGTTCTGCATTATCACAGACTTATGTGCAGCTGTTGAGACCAATATTGGGAAATTGACTCACATGAAATGAAAATGGTGGGAAAATGTGTTTTATTTTTCTATATAGTCATGCTTATTCTATATAGTCACGCAAATAGCTTTTCCAGGTGAGCACAGAACACTTCACCCAAGTAAGCAGATGAGAGTAAAGGACAACTATTTAAATTAGCACTGCATGTAAACTTGTCTTTCTGGAGCGACTAGGATGTATCCAGAAAATTCTGAATTCCTGGACTTATAAAGTTAAAAAATGCCAATGACACAAGTGTTTGGGGTTTTTTTCCCCTTGATTTTTTATTAACATTCATTTATGGCATACAGCATTGTTCTTGCCATTTCTTCTAGAGGTACAGTAAAAAGTAAAAAAACAACAGTTTCTCACACATGTTAGCTTACTTTTATTTTCACCAACCCTCAGTATGGTATAATGCCTAAAACTTCATTTCAGTAATTAAAAATTAGTAATTTATATTATTACATTAAGATCAAAATTTTGTTTGATGTAACATGCATCTTTAAACTCCTTAAATATTTGTTAAATATTTGGCAAATGCTAATTTATAAAATCTCTGTCTAGAAAAAAAAAGCTATTTCACACTACATTTCAAGTTTATTATACTAGTTAGCATCTCTGATTTTTAAATTAATTCATCTTAATTGCAGAAGATTTGGTACACTAATTCTTATATTTTCATTAACTGGCAACACTAAAATTTTTCAGCATCTGGTGTATAGTTTATTCACTGTGATAATTGTATGATGTGAATATTCCTTTTCATAAGGATGTTTCACTGAATAATCTGTTAACCTGCCTTGCCTCTGTTTAATTAACTTATATTGAGAATGTATTAAACTGTATTTCTTGTGATTTTTCATGGAACTTCTATACCAATGCAACCAGCATAACAAATATAATTACCCCTGAGCTTTAAACACTCTCATTTCTGTACTCTGGTTTTATGATTACTTAAAAACAAAACAAACAAACAACTCCACAAAACAAACAAACAAAAAACCACCACAACCAGAACTTTTTAATAATTCTTCTGGCAACTTAGAAATTTTTATAGACACTTAGAAATTTCTGTAGACAACAAACTGTCATGAGGAATGATAAGAAGGTGTGTAATATCTTCTTCATTTCATTCAAGTTTGAATTACTCTGATGCTATTAACCAAAGTTATTTCATGCAAAGAAGCAAAAATAGTATAGGAAAAAACTACTGTCCATAGTTGAGAAGAAATTGAAATTAGCAATTCAGAAGGCTAAATGGTATTAAGTGTATATTTATCATTATTCACTGGCAAGATATTAAAATATTTATTACTCCAAGCACAACTGAAGCTGTGTTTCATTTTATGAATTGTTGCATTCTGAACAGGTAGTTACAAGCAAGTGAGATCATTGAAAATCTAATCTCACTGTTAGAAATACCCATTTCAAGTGCATATGTTTTTATCTGTCTCAATACTGTATTGAGTAACTTTCTCTAACTTCCAGAACAGAGAGAACTAGAGTTTAGCATTTAACATATTGCAATTAAAAGCATATAGCAATAGAGAAGGAAAAATATAATGGGAAAATAGTTCAGCATGCTGTTAGTATAATGCTTAATAATATGTTTATTTCAATAATGCAAGCATCTTTGTCAAACTAATTTTTGGGAAACTATAAAAAAAGAGTAATAAGAGCACCAGTTTTTTCTAGATTGTTGTCTTGACGTTGCAGTTGCCCTGTATAATCAAACTTCAGTGGGGAAAAAAAAAAATTAAATGCACTTCAGTTTTGAAACTCCTCTCTGGAGCTTCTTTGGCAGTATGAAACTGTACCACTCAAAAATAATCTGCTCTGTGCTGATGCAGCAAACTAATAAAAACAAATAAAAGCATGACTAGTTCTATTTATGAGCGGATATGGCAATCCTTTTTTTAGGTTAAAAAAACTTGATATGAAGTTCATATATAAATAAAAACTGCAGAGAAAATAACAGTTGAACAGATATAAAAGATGGAACATCTTAGATTTATAAAACCTGATAAAGTATTGGCTATATTGAAAGTGTGGAGATGGGAATTATATCCCTTCTTCCTTCCATGATTCATAAACATTTTTATGTTTCTGAATAAACGATGAGTATATATCTTCTAATAACTGCTCACTTATTAATAAAACAGATATGCTGTGCAAGTTGAAATTAGAAGAATTTATTTTCCATCACACTAAATCTTTTTACACATTTCAGTTAAATTAGTGAGGCACTCTAGCAATTGAATCCTGGGAAATAGAAGTGATATAAGCAAAAGAAAAAGAGGCTTCTGAGACTGAATGCAACAAATGTCTTGGTACATATTTGTGTCCACCTGTGATAATTTTCTATAAAGACCATGCAAAAACTGCATGCTAGGCTGCACATATGGCAGCATTAAATGATGTCTTCACTACTCTGATTTCATAGTGTTTTCAGCTCAAATGCTATAAGCTGACTTGGTTACCAGATGCCAATAAATATTTAAGCTCAGAGGTGTGTACTAGAAAAATGAAGTAGGCCGGTAGAATTTAAGGATTACAACTAGTATTTCAAGGTTTGTATTTGTGCTTTATAGACTTTAATAAAACTTCACTATCATTAATGCCTGTTCTTAAAAAAACAATAACAAAACAATAACAAAAAAAACATAGACTCACAGAATGGTAAGGTTGATAAGGACCTCAAGGATAATCTAGTTCCAAACCCCTGCCATAGGCAGGGACACCTCCCACTAGTACAGGTCACTCAAGGCCTCCTCCAACCTTGAACACCTCCAGGGAGGGAGCAGCCACAACCTCCCTGGGCAACCTGTGCCAGTGCCTCACCACCTTCACTACAAAGAACTTCATCCTAACATCCAGTCTAAATCTCCCCTCTGACAGTTTAAACCCATTGCCCCTTAGCCTGTCATTACAGGACCTTGTCAATAGTCCCTCTCCAGCCTTCCTGTAGGCCCCCTTCAGATACCGGAAGGCTACTCTAAGGTCTCCTTCAAGCCTTCTTTTCTCCAGGCTGAAGAGCCCCAACTCTCTCAGCCTGTCCTCATAGCAGAGCTGCTCCAGCCTTCTTATCTTTGTGGCCCTCCTCTGGACCCGCTCCAACAGTTCCATGTCCTTCCAGTGCTGGGGGCTCCAGAACTGTACATAGTACTCTAGATGGGGTCTTATGAGAGGAGAAACATAAAATTAACCATGTTGCTTCCTAGACATTTACTTCACATTACCCTGGTTTATCTCAGTTTACAAGGGAGGGTAGGGCAGGGAAGAGTATAGTTCTTAGATTTGTTTAGATTAAGCCACATAGAGACCAGGATAAACAATTGCATATATAAAAATATATATACACATCTACATACACACACATATATATACACACATGCACACATATATACACACACATATAAAAATTACATTAAAATATATAACTTATATATAATTATGTATATTTCTATAAATGTATGACTTACATAAATTTATAATTTTATATATATATAGTTATATATATATCTTAATAGATAGGCTTGGTATCTAAGCAATAGCAGATGAATCCTGGTATATGCTAATAATTTGGAGTTATATATATAATTTTCTCTATATAAATATATATAATATCAAAAAAAGATATGTATAAATAATATCTATTGGAATTATATATGTATACATTATATATATACATTATATATAAAGGATATGTTATATGTATAATCTATTTGTATATATAGTTTATACATATAAGTACATATATATGTTTAGATATATACAGATTTACATGCACATATATAGAGTAGATCTTGGTATCTTAGTAATATAGGATGAATATTCTAGCATATTCTAATTATAGTATATTAGTATGTTCTAATAATTTGGAGTTTAAAGGTACAACAATTTACACAATCTAAATATGAAATTAGGGTAGAAATTCTGCTTTATAATATGGCATCTCATCCATTCTGGCTATTTATGTACCGAGTAACTGTTTTGTAATTTGTGTCTCAAAGTGCTTTAATGATTTTTTTGAGTGGGGTGACTCGGTGAGAATTGTGATTTATATAGTTGACCAAGTTGTATTTCTCCTGAATGGAAAAATGAGTTACACTCTTTCCTCAGTAGTAGTTTAAGGCTTATTGAAAACATTCCAGTAAGAGAAATTGGGACTTTCCCAAAAGTTCAGTGCAGAATGTAAGTAAATTGGATTGGATGGAAAAGAATAATAATAATAAAGCCTGTATGACTCATTGGTTTGCTAATTGGTGTAAAAAGTCAATGTATAAGGAATTTCTCATTCTTTGCCTTCTGCCCTCTACTTCCTCCACTGCTTCTCTGTGCATGGTTGAATACAAACCTTGACTGAACTGCTAACATGTGAGATCTTGCTGATTTTTCTCTCTGGAGGTTAGAGAAGATGGCACTGGCCCCTTCTGGGGTTTCTTTGTCCAGCATGGGAGGATTGCATTTCTGCATTATTCCTAATTTGTAAATAATTGTATAATTCACATGTAAATGTATTTTGTATATATGCTTGTAAATGTAGCATTATCTTACTTCAAAACCTTCTGGGCTAGTCTGGTGATTTAAATTTTATTTGTGGGGTAATTTCTCAACCTACTACAACCTTATAGGAAGAGTCTGAGCTCATTTTAAAGCTATCTGCTTTTGGAGAAGGTGCAAAGCAGCAGGAAATCTAACACTTCTTGACAGTCTTTCTATATGTTTTCAGGAATCATCATTTCCTCTCCTCTTGCAGGACAGAGCACATAATAGGAGGATGCATAGTAAGCATATGTTCTATTTAGCATATTGCTTCAGCATGGATTTTATCTAAGTCAGTTTGTTCATTACTGTATCCTTGTATCAGTAGGGAATTTCTATGATTCTATGGTATAGGTGATCCTGCTCTGGCAGAGGAGTTGGACTGGATGAGCTTTTGCAGCCCCTTCCAGCCCCTAACATCCTTTGAAAACAGAAAATGATTAATTGAAGATAAGAATAGGTCCAGTATTTTTTCTTATTGGTGTCAGGTAATAGAATGAGGAAAACAAAGTCTCAAAATTATGTCAGGGGACGTTTAGGTTGGACATAAGGAACAATTTCTCTGCTCCAAGAGCGGTCAGGCATTGGAACAGGTTGTCCAGAGAGGTGGAGTCACCGTCCCTGGAGAAGTTCAAGCAACATTTTGCCATTGGACTTTGGGACACAGCTTAATAGCCATGGTGGTATTAGGTTGAAAGTTTGGCTTGATGATCCTGGTTGCTTTTCCAACCAAAACAATCCTATGACAACACAACACAACTCACCCGTGAGATTCCAGTTCCACCAAGTACTTCAGCTCATCATGAGTGCACAGAAAGAAGCAGTTGAACATAGAGGAGCTCAGCCTAAGGCTGCCCCAGTATCAAATATGACCATCAGATACCTATCCTGCCTGGCTGGGGGGCCTAGTGGCCCCCCAGCCTTTCGAATCCACTCCCATTCACCCAATGTGCACCATAGGGACTCACCAGTGATGACAGGAGGAGGATCCCTCTGCCCAGATGGGCATAGCTTGGGGTGTTGGTCTTTCTTGGGGCAGTTATATAGGGCAGTGGGCAGGGAGGGCAAAGTGGTCACACCTGGGGTGGGAGGAGACTCCAACAGAACCCAGGTGCTCTGGGTTTGGGGGAAAAAAAGGGGAAAATGCAATGTGGGGTGGGAAAGGAATGGAGATGGTGGAAAAGGGGAGGTGGTGCTGAAAGAAGGGAGATGAAGAGGAAAAGGTTGGAGATAAAAAGAGGAAGATGGGGGGAAAGAGGAGAGGAAAGGAAAGGAGGGAGATGCACATGACTGCTACATAAGGTCTAAAGTAACAGGGCTGAGCAAACCACACCCTGACTCTAGCATTTGATACAAACAAAGTAACAGGGCTGAGCAAACCACACCCTGACTCTAGCATTTGATACAAACACTATTCCTCAACTTTACTTCTTTCAGTCTGATACAGACTCCTTAATTTTTGTGACTCCTTTTTAGACATCTCTTGAAGAATGAATGGGACTTTAGTAATGCCTGCTTCTGCCCATGGTCTGTAAAGAGATTATCACAGATATGTCTGCAATGTAATTTGAGCATAGTTACTCAGATGAAACATATTCAAAGTTATGACAAAACTATGGCAATGCTCTCCTATTTATTTATTTTTTGAATTTAATCAGAATAGGGTAAGACAGTTATTTCCCCAAAATAAACATTTAGACATAAAATCAAGGAAAAGCTTTTAACTCAAAGCTGTCTGTGGGTTCTGTTAATGAGAGCAAGAACTTTAAAGTACACATAGTACAGAGGCAGCATCATTAACAGATGTCTTTGTGTCCTAGACCTTAATGAAAAGGCAAAATGAGTTTGCAGATACACTGCCTTCTTTCTGCCTAAAGGTCAATTTGTAAAGAAAGGACAATAAGCAATAAGTAAAGGAGGAGTTTGAGGGAAAAAAGCACCTTTTGAGGTTCATGAAGATAAGACCAGTCAAATTTGAGGAGTCAGAGTCCTGCTCTAGCAAAGTCCATGGCAACATAATTCACATCTACTTCACTGGGAGTCAGAATTTCCTCCAGGAGTATGAACCAAATATAAATAAAAGAAAAAAAATCTTCTGTTTCATGATACAGCATCTTATGTTTATAGAGAGCCTGTCTGCCACAAGGAAGGGCTTTAGAAACTTCATAAAGAGTTGCTGTTTCTCTGAAATGCAAATGCATCAAATATGAAAGGTATAAACTTTTCAACATAGCAATTCAGCAACCTATAGCTGTTCACTACAGAAAACATACAACTGTGACAACGGCAAAAGTACTTAAATCATAATTTGCTGGGGCAAATAATATTTTGAGAACAATGTCAATGTCCTTAATAAACTCAAGTGATGTTCTTTGAAAGGCTGCTCTTGATATAGTTCATGATCTAATGCTATACTTTACATTATAGTAATGGCAGGTTCAGGAGGAAAAGAGTCTGCTGAATGTCAAAATTTCTTTACCTTTTTTTTTACAAAAGACATTATTCAGCTTTTTGCATCATTTATAGTTCAGAGCCATTTGGAGTTTCTGGAGCCAGTAAGAAAAGAAAAATGTGTCACTTAAGAGAATTTTTTTTGCTTCATTCATTTACATATAACTTATTCAGACTGGATAAAATCTACATGTGTATGTACCAAACCCATATTTTTATTTTTTGTTTCTTTATATGGGGAAAAATACAGTCCTCTTTTATTTGTTGGATGTCTTCCAACTAATAAAATGGGGGAAAATATCCAAAACTTTAGGATGACACATGAGTAATTCCCCACCTGTTTTTCCTTTCTGACTGAAAGGGGGAAAAAAACCAACAAACAAAAAACCTAAAACACATTACCTGAAGCTCATATGAACAAACAACCAGCAACCTAGGATATAAAACTTAGTGTTACAAAAATATCCTGTGTTTTAAAAGACAAATCTTTAGTTTAAAAAAAAAAAATCCCATGATTAGCAAGATCTTTACTGCATCCTAAAAAAAATGCTTTAAACTGTGGCTAGATAAATAATGAAATGTCTGTGGTGGAGACTTAATTAAATATTTAATGAATGATAACATAATTGAATGTATTTCTGAAAGTCAGCAATATTGTGTGGTTCCTAACTGTGGCAGGGCATACCCAAATCCCTGCCCTACCAGAGGTTTGAATGGGGAATGAAGCTGTTTTTCTCCCCCCCACCTCTGGCTCCAGGGGTTTGGAATGTGAAAGAAGTAGGTGCGAAGTTTCTTACCTCACCCCCACGGGCTTGAATGGGGGAGAGCAAATCGTCCCAGCATATCTATATGGCAACTGGACACATTATCTAGTCAGACTTTGACTGGGACCTTGACTCAGACCTCTAGGGGGTTGGACCTTGAGGGGCATCTGGAAGAAGGGTGATGAGAAAGCGCACAGTGCCTGCTTTCAGACCACTGCATCCTGACTTCCTACTGCATGGGGCTACCTCTGCCATAAACCGATGCTGTTCGTGGGCACACTGCCAAGCAGCCTGAGCTTTGCCCTGTGCTGCCCCACGATCTGTGCCCATGGCAGCCGTGGCTGCGGTCATTTTGGACTCAGGCAGGTTTACTCACATCGGATCCTGTGCCACATTGATCCACATTTTGGTTTAAAGAAAATGTTTTCTCAATTTAGTTGCTGCTATCAAAGATATTTATGGATGCTCTTCCACATGAAGGTATAGAAATATTTATTATGTATTCTGAACTTTTGAATGTAAGTGTCCAAGAACAGTTAAAAAATAGTAAGTGGCTTACTGTATCCTAGGTTAGATAATTCATTTAAAATGAAACATTGTGATCAGTCTTCTTTGATTGTAGGTGTGCTCTACACAGTATTGCAGAAAAACTCCTGAAGATATTTGCTATGAAAGTTAAGATGTTACTGAATATCTACATTTTGCCACTTGGTGTACTGCTAAAACTCAAAAAAACCTGCTGGAGATAAAAAGGCAGCCAAACACTGTGCATTATGACATTGCTTATGTTTTATAGTTTCAGATAAAAACAATACCAGCTTCAACAAAAATCTTTCCTAGTTCCACAATATCCTGTGCTGCTGTTATCATAGTTGCAGCTATAATTAGAGGCTGCTGTTTTGGAACGCTATGTCAGCTGAATCTTTCTAGCTTGTAAATTTTGTCTGTGACTGAACTTTGACAGACTTTGTTGCAGATCTCTTGATTTTTTTTTTTTTTTGGTTTTGTTGCTACCAAAATAAAGTGACATTTAAATTAGTTTGTGAGTAAGTACTAATCAAATTGGTAGATGGAACCCTTCTAACATCTTTAAAGAAAATAATAGAATCATAGAATCATAGAATGGTAAGGTTGGAAGTGACCTCAAGGATCAGCTAGTTCCACCCCCCTGCCATAGGCAGCGACACCTCCCACTAGTACAGCTCACTCAAGGTCTCCTCCAACCTGGCTTTCAACACCTCCAGGGAGGGAGCAGCCACAACCTCCATGGGCAGCCTGTGCCAGTCTCACCACCTGCACTGGAAAGAACTTCATTCTGACATGCAGTTTAAATCTCCCCTCTGCCAGTTTAAACCCATTGGCCCTTGTCCTGTCAACCTTCTCTTCTCCAGGCTGAAGAGACCCAACTCATTATAAATATATAAACTCCTCATTTAGTTAACTAATTAAAAGAGGACAAAGGCCAGTGGGTGCAAGCTGGAGGATAGAAAATTCCATGTGAGCATACAAAAGAACTTTTTCACTGTGAGAGTGATGAAACACTGGAACGAGCTGCCCAGAGAGGTTGTGGAACCTCCTTCTCTGGAGACATTCAAAAACCACCTGGATGCATTGCAGTGTGACCTGCTCTAGGTGATCCTGCTCTGGCAGGGTGGTTGGACTAGATGATCTTTCAAGGTTGTTTCCAATCCCTAACATTCTGTGGTTTTGTGACTGTGATATTTATATAAAATTAAAATATTTATTCAAACTACCTACTATTTCAGAACTGAAGGTTTAATTTTATTTTTGTTTTCAACAAAACTAAATTATTACTACATTCTTTTTAGTGATTTGGAGTCAGCATATCTAATATTTTAAATTATACATAACTTAAAATATTCAAACTATTCTAGGGAAGTTTTTATGCATGACTTTTGATTGAGGACTAAACAGTGTTTTAAAGAAAATACTTGTGATATTTTTTCCAAAGGCGGTTAACTGGAAATGTATTTTCACTGTATTTAAATGCTTGAAGATGAATCTGATTTTCTGAAGCAGCAAATAGCAAAAATGACATAAAAAGTTTTGTGTTTTCTTCAATAAAGGCAGAGTTATTTACATCACATCCAATCATATAGACCTTCTCAGCCATTTTACTGAATAAGAGCCAGCTAACTGGATATTTGTTTTTTAAATTGTATTTGACAGGATGTTGTGTATTCCAAATGTATGTTTATACAGATTATGCCAGAATGACAGTTTTAAATATTAATTAGCTGTTCAAACATGTTGTATATCAA
Organism: Eubucco bourcierii; assembly: GCA_013396675.1. Classification (NCBI taxonomy): domain Eukaryota; kingdom Metazoa; phylum Chordata; class Aves; order Piciformes; family Ramphastidae; genus Eubucco; species Eubucco bourcierii. The sequence continues at coordinate 118,581 of VWZE01020776.1, read as the reverse complement.
AGCACATCTGGTCTGTGGTAAAACGTGAAAGAAATAGCACATCACCTTTTAAGATAGGTTGATAGGGTCACAAATATCAGCTTGTTCCTATCTTCGCTCAGGGAGGTGCATCAGCATCTCACTTTTTATGACATAATTTGCATTTTAGGAGCCATTATAGCATATGCTGACATGCCAAAATTTTCTCAACAAACAGTTGTTATCTGAGTGGTGAAGTAGAGCTTTCGGACTCAAAATATCCAGACCTTTTTTTTTTTTTCCTGTTCCCATGGTGTTTAAGCTTGGATTCCTCATGAGCGTCTTGACAGTTCTCAAGCTGCAGACTGCAAAGGCACATGGGGTCTTTCTGCTAAAGTCATGACATTGCACAGCCATCAGTGTTAGGCAGAAGGAGCAAAACTCAAATCAAGAAATGGGACTCCTGATAGTTCATCTGGATGAAGTTAAGTGTTACCATGGGAGAAGGGAAGTTCCCAAGATGACTTCTTGGCTTTGTTCATCCAAAAACTCCTCAATGCAGCACATAAAAACACATGTAGATGCTTTTGCTGTAGATCAGTTGAACCCCATACTCATTGTCCAAGAGGTTAGGTAAAGGTGAACTGTTGGACTCTACCAAATTTTACATAAGCCCACTTCCAGTTTTGAAGCTAAAGGTTTTAGGTCTCTGAGTCAAAGCAATTGGCATAAAACTTCCATTGCTTTACATCTTCAGTAGGATTTAGGGCAGGTAAAATTTTTACTTGAAAGTGAAGTCAGGTTTCCATCTAAAGTGGAAATGGGTTTTTTTGGAATGATTTTTCAACTCCAGAAATCCTCACAAGATATGGGACTAGACATTTCAGGAAACATACATGAAGGAATGTCTGAAGTAGGAGTGCTACTACGTAAATAGTTTTGAGAAAAGTAGTAAGTGATCATGCATTTTTAGATGTAACACCCTCCAGCATTACTAGCAGATATATTAAGTGCTAAGATACTAGAAACAAAATACTACCTTTAAAGATTTTTTTCTGATGGAGGTTATTTGATATGCAATGCTAAGCAACTGGTATGAAATAATAAAAATTATTCTGAACATTCATGGAAATCATAACTCATGATTATAATGGAAACAGAGACAAGAATGTTAATGGCAAAGGCAGAAATGAAAGAATAATATTTTCCCTTTGCAAGGTTCAGCAATAATAGCACATACCAGAAAAGCTTCAGAACCTGATAGCTGATTTGCTACTTCATTAATATCCTAGTATTAGAAAACATGTTTTGAATTACTATATATTTTGTCTGATTACAGTATTTTTTATGTATAATGCTAGGTTTGTGATGAAACATTATTAAATCAGATTTGCAATATGATTTAAATGTATTTTTTCTACTTTTTGAATGCATTAAAGTTTTGCTAGAGTTAACACCGATGGGCAACTTGAGTAAATTCTTCCATCTGGAAAAGATGAACAGTGATATTTGTGAAGAATAACCTGAAGTTTGCACTGATTCCTATGCAATGTCCTTCCACAAATCTGTGAAAATATTACATACATGCTTGTGAACAAATGGCTACTTGAAGAAATAATTCCCCAAACATTTGAAAATACATTTCCTTCGTTGTACCTCCTTTCCTCTTCTCTGTAAAATTCCAATTTTCTTTCAATAAATTCTCAAGAATCTAGAATTCACATTTTTCTCAAGGTAAGGTCAATTATCAGTCAAGTAATTGGTCAAGTTGTGCCACAAGTAAAGCTCCGCATTGTATGCATCTACAATAAAGTAACAAAATGTAAGGCTTTGATTTAGAATCATAGAATCATAGAATGGTAAGGTTGGAAG
>VWZE01020776.1:82466-116562 GCA_013396675.1 Eubucco bourcierii | reverse complement strand
CTCACTGTAAAGAACTTCCTCCTAACATCCAGTCTAAATCTCCCCTCTGGTAATTTAAACCCATTGCCCCTTGTCCTGTCGTTGCAAGACCTTGTCAATAGTTCCTCCCCAGCCTTCCTGTAGGCCCCTTCAGATACTGGAAGGCTACTCTAAGGTCTCCTCCAAGCCTTCTCTTCTCCAGACTGAAGAGTCCCAACTCTCTCAGTCTGTCCTCAGAGCTGAGCTGCTCCAACCTTCTGATCATCTTCATGGCCCTTCAGAAAGTGCTATACTGAGTAAAGAAAAATAATAGTTCTCTGTATCTGAAAGGTTTTGACAAGGGCAGCACATTTCCAGAGAGTACAACATAATCATATAAAGTTTTTTCTGATAACCTTTAAAAAGCTGCTTGGGAAAACAGCAAATCTTTGAAAGTGAAATCTTTGAGAAGTGGTGATGACAAATGAATTCGTTATTCAATAGCCCAATGATTTTACTAACTGTACCTATCTCATATACAGCTATATATATATCTCATATGCTTACAGACAGAAAGATAAAGTAATATTCAGGCTAAGAAATTGCAATTATGGCAGTATAATAAGTCCTATTTGAGGAGGGTTACTTCTCATTGTTAGAAGATGGACCACACTGCAATACAGCTGAGCAGAGCAGCTTCTCAGAATTTTGGCACTATGTGAAGCTTCTTAAATTCAGTAGTCACTGTTCTCAATGACAGTAAATCACTCCTTGTACTTTCTTGAAAGCAGATTTAGAGACATAAGCTTCTTTTTTTTTTTTTTTTTTTTAAAAAAAGAGTTATTCTTAGGGCACTTTCTGAGTAGCTGTGAGTTGCATTTACATTATGACACTCAGCTGATTCATATGATATTTTCTGCTTTTATTAATTGAATATTTTGAAATGGGCATTTTTGGAGAGAAAAGTGAAAGAACTCACTTACACTACCAGGCAGAACTTCAGAGCTAATTTCAATACTAAGAAACTTAAGAGCACTGTGAGTGTTTTAAGGCAGAAGTATTTTTTAATTTCTTCACAGGGAATATTCTTTTGATGGCAGGTAGCAACATGAAAATATTTATTTTCCTACTCATAAAGTTAATGTTCCCAAATAGTCTAGGTACTTCCTGAACAGAAATATTTAATATTCTGGATTGCTTGCCACTTATCTGGGGGTTAATGATATTTGCCTTCCCTCCCCCTGACCTCTCCCCTCCACCCCCTCACCCTGGCCACAGATGCTTACTTTGAGGAATTATGTTTGAAATGTATATTTTTCCTTCTTACTTTTTTTCTTCCACTCAAGTAACTAACTTGCAATATATCACAGCTGTCATCGTAATGAAAGAAAACACCATGATGCAGAAGAACTTAGTCAATTCAATTATATAGAAGATGCAGTGAAATTATTTTTGATAGAAATGCACCTGCTGAGGCTGCCTGCTAGGGTAGTCCACAATTAGATACTGTGTAAAAAGTTATTAGAAAGTTCATTTAGACAATTTATCTCTCAAGTGTGGCAGGGGCTATTTCCCTGAAGGAATGATCACAGCTCTGGAGAAATATTTATTTCAAAATTAAAGGTAGATTACGGAACCTGTCCTAATAAAGCTAAAGTCAAGACAGAAATTGTCTTTTAAAAACATGTAAAGGTCTGAAAGATTTCATAGATGGATGGGATCAAGCCACCAGTGAACTATATAGCCTTTATCCCCAGGTCTAAGAGCAACACAAAAGAGATGAGAATTTCTTGAAGGAACAAAAGCCCAACTCAATAGTTCAAATATTAGTCTCTCTAATTACCATTCCACTGACATTGGATTTCTTTGGTAGAAATAACACAGTTACAAAAGGAGTTTACTGCAGAAAAAGGACACTGTAAGAAGGACATTGAGGTGCTTGAGCATGTCCAGAGAAGGGCAACGAGGTTGGTGAGAGGCCTTGAGCACAAGTCCTATGAAGAGAGGCTGAGGGAGCTGGGCTTGTTTAGCCTGGAGAAGAGGAGGTTCAGGGGGCACCTTATTGCGGTCCACAACTACCTGAAAGGTGGTTGTAGCCAGGGGGAGGTTACCTTCTTCTCTCAGGCAACCAGCACCAGAACAAGAGGACACAGTCTCAAGCTGTGCCAGGGGAAGTTTAGGCTGGAGGTGAGGAGAAAGTTCTTGACTGAGAGAGTCATTGGCTACTGGAATGGGCTGCCCAGGGAGGTGGTGGAGTCACCGTCCCTGGAGGTGTTCAAGGCGCGTTTGGACGTGGCAGTTGGTGCCATGGTCTAGTCTTGAGGTCTGTGGTAATGGGTTGGGCTTGATGATCTTTGAGGTCTCTTCCAACCCTGGTGATACTGTGATACTGTGAAAATGCCCCAGTAAAATCAGTGAAGGCATAATCTGCCTTCAGTGAAAATCCATACTGCTTGCATTTTGAAGAGAGCTTCCCTACTCCATTACGTCCAAGAAGAATGTTGTATTTCACGTGAATGACCTTCTGATGCAGATCTCACTGTGTCTAGGTGGTTGTGTTACATCCAGCAACTGAAGCAACCACTTACTATGCTAACACAAAGTTTTTCATAAAAAATGTTCATATTATTTTACCACATGGTGGCCACTTTCCCAAGAAGATAATACAGTATTTCTGGAGGTTAGGTCTTCCTGATTGCTATAATCACAGAATCACAGAATTAACCAGGTTGGAAAAGACCTCTGAGATCATCAAGTCCAACCTATCACCTAAGTCTTTTAATTAACTAAACTGTGGCTCATCCAACCTACTTTTAAACACCTCCAGGGATGGTGACTCCACCACCTCTGAGGGCAGCCCATTCCAATGGCCAATCACTCATTCCATGGAGAACTTCCTCCTAAACCTGCCCTGGCCTAGTTTGTGTCATTACTCTGTGACGTTTTTAACAGCTTATTTTGTTTATGAGTTACAAGAGACTTGATCCATATTTTTTTTCTGATAAAGTGATTGCTGTACTAATATGACAGCTTTGCTCACTTCATATTTTGAGTTTAAGAGTGTGAAGGTTTGGGAGTTCCCTACCTCCCCACACTTTGTAAAAATGACCCAGACTAGAACTCAGCCGGCTGGAAGTTAAGTGATGAAGCTCTATTTACAGCTTTGCACAATGTACAGCAGATATTTACACTATATACAGAATATTTACAGAAATATGCAAGTAAAAGGTAATACAGCAACACAACTCCCCTCCCAGAAATCAGAGACCCCAGGAGAGGCTCCCAACCACCCTTCCACCTTCTCCCCACCCCTGTACCTTACCCCAAGGTTTGCCTTATGCATAAGGTAACTCAAGAGGATCAGCCAGGGGGATTAGAAGAAAAGTGGTTAGTGAGGATTAAGCAGCAGAGGAACCAGAGCCCAGAAGCTGCTAGATCGCCCCAGCAGCTCCTGTTCCAGCAAGCGACAGAGAGAGAGACTGACTTATCTAATGTTTTGGTTATTGTTCCCAAACAATTTCTTAGCAAGTGTATGAGTGAAGTAGACATCATGATGTTTTCCTTTCACAGCCTATAGTGTAATTTTCTCTATTAAAATATTCCAATTAGCTTCAAACCATCACAAAGAGCTGCTTGAGATTTGTAACCATTAGTTTGAAAAACTGCCCTTTTATATTGTGTGATCAGTGACAATTTTGTTTCAGTGGTGGTTCACAGTGGTGTGAAAAACAAGCACAGACCATTGTATTTGGCATGATGTTGTCAACTGTGTGTTTTAAGTGAGTTTGAATATTACCACTGTAAAAAAAAAAAAAAAACCAAAAAAAACCCCTATGACCTCTGGGAGTCCTAAACTTTCAAGAGCATTTGTCCATGAAGGACCGCTCCCTCCCTGGAGGTGTTCGAAGCCAGGTTGGATGAGGCCTTGAGTGAACTGTACTAGTGAGACGTGTCCCTGCCTATGGCAGGGGGTTCGAACTGGATGATCCTTGAGGTCCCTTCCTACCTTAGCATTCTATGATTCTATGATTCTATGATGTATCAAGAAAAGATTAATATCCTAGTATTGAGGAATAACAATTCACTTCTTAAAACTGGACAGCAGATGGCCAGCATGTCATTGGTATTATTCCTGTAGAAAAGTATCTATAAAAGTCTAGTAAAAATATATACACACATAATTCTTTAGTAACTTCCCAAATAGTATTATAATTGTAATAAAAGCAAAGGTCCTCCTAGAAGGCTTTCTAAATTACCTCTTTTCAGTAAATATGTTGAACAAATGAAATAAAGTATATGCATAAAACTTAACGTACTTTAGGCATGCATTTAGAAAATGTGTTCTCTCTCTACCTTTTACATAAAAATAATTTCAATGTGATACTTAAAAGAAGACACCTGATAAATAATATGCTGTCAGCATAAAACAGACTCCTGTGGTAAAAAGTCAACATTTAAAAAAAAAAATACACTCCTGAATTGAATTGCTTAGGCAATATGACTCTGAGTATCTCAGTAGAAGGTGGAGTCTGAGTTTCTAAACTGTGTTCTGAATGTCTTCCCATAATTTTTATTCTATTTCAAATCAAATATGGCAAATATTTTAGCCTCATCTTTTCTTTTTTTTTTTTTTCCAATTCTTTTTCTTCACCCAACTGTTGGCACAAAGCAATATTAGCCTTGTGAAAACTAGTGAGTTTTTGTGATATTTGTCTCTAGCTGTTCCATTTGTGTAAGTATCATTATTTTTTGGCATCTTACAATGCTTCCCTGACACATATGGGTTTAAACTGGAAGAGTGAAGATTTAAACTGGATACTTGGAGAAAGTTCTTTCCAGTGAGGGTGGTGAGACACTGGCACAGGTTGCCCAGGGAGGTTGTGGATGCTTCCTCCCTGGAGGTGTTCAAGGTCAGGTTGGATGATGCCTTGAATGAGCTGTACTAGTGGGAGTTGTCCCTGCCTATGGCAGGGGGTTGGAACTAGATGATCTTTGAGGTCCCTTCCAACCTTATCATTCTATGATTCTAAAAATGTTTCAACCACTAATAGATTTGCAGGCAATTCATATTCTCAAAATATTATGGTGGTAAATTTTAATAAATACTTTTTATTAAATATTTTTGTTTGCAATTGAAAATTAATAATATACCCTTTTTTACTAAGCTTAATTTTTGCCTTTGTTTTGTAACAAATATAAAGTTATACATATAAAGGCTGGGATTGTTTAGCCTGGAGAAGAGGAGGCTCAGGGGAGACCTTATTGCTGTCTACAACTACCTGAAGGGTGGTTGCAGCCAGGAGGAGGTTACCTTCTTCTCTCAGGCAGCCAGTACCAGAACAAGAGGACACAGTCTCAAGCTGTGCCAGGGGAAGTTTAGGCTGGAGGTGAGGAGAAAGTTCTTGACTGAGAGAGTCATTGGCTACTGGAATGGGCTGCCCAGGGAGGTGGTGGAGTCACTGTCCCTGGAGGTGTTCAAGGCATGTTTGGACATGGCACTTGGTGCCATGGTCTAGTCTTGAGGTCTGTGGTAACGGGTTGGGCTTGATGATCTTTGAGGTCTCTTCCAACCTTGGTGATACTTTGATAACTGAAGATTAAGTAGTGCTGTTGGTGGGAAGGAAAACCCTATTTCCGTGCAGGGTGGGAGGGAAAAAAAAGGCATTTTTATTTTTTGTGTCATAGAATCATCTAAATTGGAAAAGATGTTTGAGATCATTGAGTCCAAACAGCAAAATCTTTCACTGAGCCAAGTTCCTAAGCACCACATCTACATATATTTTAAATGCCATCCACATCTACATATATTTTAAATACCTCAATGGATACTTACTTCTGTGGGCAGCCTGTTCCAATGGATGACAACCTTTTTCTTGAAATGTTTCCTAATATCCAGCCTAAATATCTTCTGGCACAATGTGAGGTAATTTCCTATCTCATCTTATCTTGTTCTGTAGCATATATATGGAAGAGATTTGAATAATTATTTGAATAATGTGCATATGCAGAGTTCAAAATTAATCCTCAGAAATAATGGAGGAGTCTCAAACTGGCCAGTGAAAATAATTATGGAAACATTGTTAATGATTAAATCCTAGTTTATTCAATAACCTGCATAAATCAATTAAATTTAATGGCTTTTTATAGCACTATATATGCCCTTGTATCCATTAATTATTAATGTAAGCAACACAACCACCAACAATGACAAAAACAATGAAGACAAATAAACCCACATTATGTGTTGGTTAACTCCTGAAAAGGTTAAGAACATCAAATTTTCAAATATCATGACCTGACTTTAATGACCCAGTAATAGGCTGACATTTGCAGTACTGTTTTTAGGTAGAAGCATATCACATGCAAAGATCAGCAAGTGCAATGTAACTGCTTATCTCAAAGGAGAAAACTAAGTAATAATGGTACAAGAGAGGTTAATAACAGGTACAGGTCCAGCCTGGCTTTTATCAGTCTCTTTATAAAATGAACTGGGAATTGCTGTCAGCTTGATTGGAAAACAGAGAGGAGAAATAGATACATATGGGAGACATCAGTCAGAGTGGAGAAGACTGGGCTGTGTGAAGGTTGTTTGCAAGGTTACCTGCTCTGACGCAATGGAAAGCCGGAATTTGCATCTCAAAGCTTTGTTCCTTTCTCAACGTAGTGTCACATAAATTGTCTGCCCTGGGGTTTTAATTTCACAGATGTCTAAACTCATTTAGAAATTAAAGTGCAATAATCTGTGATCCACACTGTATTTTACTGTACTGATTTTTCCTAGGCAAATGCTACATGGTGATTGTTTTGTTTACACATCAAAATTGTACTCCAAGTTAGAGACCTTTTTTTTTTTTTGGTTTAGTACATCTGTGTGTTTGTATGAAGGTCAGAACATTCTCTACTTTTTCTCTAAAGTTTCTGTTTTATATTTGTGTGAAAACTTTTGATTAATTTTTTTTCTATTCTTATAATTAAAAAAAAAGAGGGCTGCAGCAGCTCTGCTATGAGGACAGGCTACAAGAGTTGGGGCTCTTCAGCCTGGAGAAGAGAAGGCTTCCAGGAGACCTTAGAGTAGCCTTCCAGTATCTGAAGGGGGCCTACAGGAAGGCTGGGGAGGGACTATTGACAAGGTCTTGTAATGACAGGACAAGGGGCGATGGGTTTAAACTGGCAGAGGGGAGATTGAAACTGGATGTTAGGAGGAAGTTGTTTGCAGTGAGGGTGGTGAGACACTGGCACAGGTTGCCCATGGAGGTTGTGGCTGCTCCCTCCCTGGAGGTGTTGAAGGCCAGGTTGGACGAGGCCTTGAGTGAGCTGTGCTAGTGGGAGGTGTCCCTGCCTATGGCAGGGGCTTGGAACTGGATGATCTTTGAGGTCCCTTCCAACCTTACCATTCTATGATTCTATGATTCTATGAATTTGTGGTTGTTTATAATCTCTAATCAGTTTAACTGGGTAACAGATGCTTTGCAAAGATTAGAATTATGTTCTTTTTTGTTAGCAGAGACATTATTTAAGGTACTGGCTCTCAGTGAAAAAAACCCGTCCATTTTACTATTCAGAAAGCCTTTCAGTAGTTTAAATTCTAATTAAAAAGTGTATTAGTGATTTACTAGAGGAAATTATCTAAATAATTTTACCTGTATATTGTGCTTTAAGATATATATAAAAATATAAAGTTGATTATTCCAGGTTATGTTTGGAAGGATGGAAGACAGAAACCAGAAAGCAATTGATCAGCAAAACTCTAGCCAAGATTAGAATATAAGAACTTGGTTGCACACACCCTCCCATCTCATATTAAAGGCATAATTAAAAAACAAAACAAAACAGAACCCTCCAAAAAACCCCAAACAAACAAAAAACCCACAAAAAAACCCAACCAACCAAACAATTTAAAAAAACAAACAAACAAAAGTAAAAAATAATATATCTATAGTCTTTATTCAGGGGTGTCCCAGCTTCAGAAAGTCCAAGGAAATAAATATTCTTCGAAAATTTCCCTTGAAAGTATCTTGATTTTGCATTTGTGGATTATGTGCAGCAGTTCTGGAGCTCCAGAAACTGTCCTGACGAACAGGAGCTTTGCTACTGTAAAACAGTTGGAACAGCTGTCACTTTTCAGACGTAGCCATGTTTCATAGAGCAGACTTCCAGATTATTCTGCTGTTCAAATTTCTTGACTTGAAATTACATCCCCAAAGCACAACACTGATTGTGGAACTTCATTGCAACACTCTATTGTCACACTTTGGTTTCTGAGGGGCACTGAATCATAGAATGGTAGGGGGTGGAAGGGACCTCCAGAGATCATCAAGTCTAATGCCCCTGTGAAAGCAGGATCACCTAGGGCATGTACACAGGAATGCATCCACACAGGTCTTGAACACCCCTCAATAAGGAGACTCCACGACCTCTCTGGGCAGCTAATTCCAGTGCTCAGTCACCTTCACAGTACACTTTTTCCTCATATTGAGGGGGAATTTCCTGTTTTCCTGTCTGTATCCATTGTCCTATCACAGGACACCACTGAAAAGAACAGCACCTTCTTTTTGATGCCCATCCTTCAGATATTTATAAACATGTTGCAGAGTTGCACAAACATATCTGATAAATGTACCACTCCAGGTCACCTTCTATTGTTTTCTTAGACAACAATGACTTTTTACATGTTTTTGGTAGTTTTAAAAACACCAGAAAATCAAACATTCCACCCTTATCTATAGGAGTAGAAACTAGACACAAATACCTGTGTCTGAGTAATTTTTTTTCCCCTCCTGTCTATACTGTTTGTTGATGGTTAGCCAGAAGATGTTATCAGATCAACAGAACTGCATTAAAATACATTATTGATTCAAAGGAACATTGAGGAGCATTGTAGCCACTGCTGATTTATAGTCAAATTTTAAAAAGGAAGGAAGGGATGAAAAGGAAAAAGAGATGTTCTGACTGAAATTTGTATAGCTTTACTATTGCTAGCAAATAATCTGATCAATCTGTTCCATTCTCTTACATGAAAAATAGTTTGCTTAATAAAAATGTTCCTTAAGAAAGAACAATGCATAATCATCTTACAGGGTGATTACCACGAGATACACCATATCAGAGGCAACTTGTCCCTAAGCCAGTTTATTCAGATTTCCTCAGGATAAAGACCTGGAAGTTCTGCAGTTTCGATCTCTGCAGCATAGCTGCAGACAGTGTTAAAGAACAGTAATAGAAAGAGCCTATACCTTTTGTGGCTGGCATTTTTGAAAGCAGTGTCTAACTACCACTGAGAGTGATATTCATCTCACTTGAATATGGGATGACTGCAGAGTCATCTGTATCTGATCTAATTATCCTTACATATCTTTGCTAAAGAAAGAAATAGATGTTCCTAGGGCACATCTTGTTCTGCTATATACAGCTAGAGTTAAACTCAGTTGTCTGAATCCAAGGCCTTAAGTCATTTGTGGTGCCCTAAAACATTCAAAACTTGGGGGATTGGCAGATGTTTGTAACTGCTTTCCTGATGTTCTGCAACAGATTTTTGCCCTTCTGGCATGCCATTGGAAGACCATATGGGATGTCTTGGCCCAGATGTTGCTAGATATGTTTAATCAATTTAATTGTGTCCCTGGAATTGAGTGGAATCATTGCTTAGATGAATCTATTTCTCTCTGCTGTCTGTGGAAGAAGGCTGTGGAGTTAGCTCAGATGTGTATTTGATCCAATGAATACACCTTGGAAACTGCAGAATGGCTTTCTTTAACACTGTGAGACTTGATGTTAAACTGGAGTATGCAACTTCTTGAATTTGAGCTGGTCTGTAAGTGTACCAATGGCTGGACTACAAAGAAAATTTGATGAGAACCAGCTACTAGAAAACTTCTGTAGCTGTGAAATGGTGGTGTGGCTGTTCAGCAAGACAGCAACAGGACAGAGCTACAAAATAGAAGTCTTATTCAATCTAAAAAAAAATGCATAAGCCCTCAACCTGATAATAACTTCATTAAAGACTTTATTTTGTACACCTTCTATTTTCCTTGTCTGTACTGAGACTCTTCAGAGCACAGAGACTCTGCAGATCATTGTACTGAAAAGGCTTTTAATAAAAACACTGCTGCAGTAACACCTGCAGGACATAGTGCTCTGAACTGCTTCTGGAATTAGTGAAAGAAGAGGGTATCTCAGCGCTGTGAGAAATGCACTTAACCTACCACAGGATCCTCCTATGAAGTGAAGGATCATTCTTCTGTTTTCTTTTGAAAGATCTGTTGCATTTGAAAACAGGATGTTCTCTAGGCATCGATGAAATATTAAGTAGGAAATCTGTGTACTTTGGGTATTTCATTCATACTGAATAGAAACAGTGAAATCTACAATAAACCGAGTAAAGCAAAACCAGAAAGATGGAATTGCATGCATAACATAGCAGGGTACTGAGAATGTGCTTCCATTCTCATTGATTTCAGAAAGAACTGGACAAAGATACCACACAACACATTGGAATATATGTATTTATGTATTTAATTCAGTACACAAATAAGTGGAAATTGTTGTGGCAGAAATGCACAGTGGCACACACGTTAAAACAGATGCGTTAGTTTTATATAACTGTTGGTTGAAAGAAGAATTCACTAGGTTGTTCATAGAGCAGAATAATGATTATTTTTTATATTTCTGAAGAGTGACTGTAATAAATGTTAAGAAAAAAAAAAAAGAGTATTTCAAAACAGAAATACAAATGTATAAATGAAGCAGGGATACCTGGTACAGGGGAGTCTGGAATGGAGCCAATTGATGGGAGATCTGGATAGAGCCACACACAGACCAGTATGATCCAAGCAATGCCGCTGTCTGTTTATTGTATATGAACATGCATCTAAATACCCTTCTAACAGACTGTTCAAGCCAGCCCATTACAAAAGCAATTGGTCAAATCATTTAAGGGACAAGGTCTTGACCCAACCAGCTGGCTCGAATTGCCCAGATACAAACTCTCGTGGAATTGTGTAACTGGTTTAATTTGTTAAGCCCTGAGCTGTAAGGTTCCAAACAGTTGGATGCATCCTATCTGTCCAGAATGCCTCTTGTTTGCTTTGAGTCTTCTTGCCATTGGTTGTTGTTATGCCTTAATTCCAGGTTGTTATTGTAGTTCTTCTGAAGCTGCTATAGCCTGTGTCCTTGGGCGTTGAGATAAACATTCCAAGCAGGCTTGAGAAAGTTTGGCTTACAATTTTGCAGTTAGCAAAACTTGGTTAGCTTGGATTTGCTCATATATCCAGTTAATACAGAATATTTCCCTACATATAAATGTGTGTGCTGTATAGATGCTCTTCAAGACTAGATTACTAGGACAGCATTTGTCTATGTCTGAATATATAAAATTTACATAAACTAATGGAGACATACTCTTTAAAGGGAGGCATTCTCCTGTGCCAGTGCATGTATATGTACATGTGCAGTGTTCTTGCATTCCTCTGTACTTAACTTACAGGGTTTGTGCATGATCAGCTCCCTATGCAGAAGATCCCACATAGATTTCAATGGTGTAACAAGTTTTTCCCATTTTGTTAATAGAGAATTTCTTTCTTAGAAAGAACAAGCATCAAAAGTGTTAATTATAATTATCTACACTGATTTTGCTTTACTCACTCCCCATCTCCAGATTTAAATTAGCGAAAAGAACAAAAACTTTCTCCAAGTACATTATGCAAGTTGGCAATATCCCCTTCTTTTCTTTTCACACACTGTAATAGAGGCCTCTGAAAGGTACATTCTAAGTGATACCTATCAGCACTTCAAAGCCATTTATTGCATGGTAGATTTAAGTTTAGCTTAATCAATGTTTGATGTAATGAAAATCTCTTGACAGAAGTTGATATGCTTAGAAATAAGGCTCTGATGCTTCATTATGTATTCACAGAAAGGTGAAATTTATGGTGATTATCCACACCTCTGAAATGTGTCTCATTGGATTAACAGCTATAATTAGCACTTGCATTTATGAAAGCCAGCTGAATAAAACTACCACAGGTAATATTATTATTGCTAATAATATTTGATTCCATGAGCAAAAATAAAGAAAACAATATTATGCAAAATAGCATTTACCATACTTTATTTATCACTGATTTAAGAAACCAAGCTTTCCTATCACTCTGAAAGCTTTTGCTGATCTGAATTAACTGTGTACAATAACACATATATTTTATCTGACATCATAGAATCATACCCAAAACCATTTGAGAAACCATTTCAAAAAGCTGCTTCCCATGCCTGTGGTGGAAGGTCCAAATTATACCTAAAATGCATATCCAAGACATGTCTTAAACACCTTACCTCTTACCCCCTCCCTCCTTCTTCCTAGGTGAAAGAAGCAGGAGAGCAGACAAAAGCCTTGGTGCCTCTCAGTCTACCACAGAGACACCGTATTTGTCCTTGTTTTGCACCCTGCTTTGTTTTTGGTAAACACAGGTCACAATGCTGGGCATGTGCATCTCCCTTTTTTGGTCAAATAACAGGATTGGTTCCAGAGGTGTTTTTATCTGTTGCTATTGGTCAAAGACACTCATCCAAATGCTTAAAACCCTACCCAACTTGTTTGCTTGCTGCTGCTGCCTTTGTTCTGTCCGCTACCTGTTTGCATTGCTTTGCACCATGTGTAGCTAGGGACTTGCTCCCCCCACAAAGAGCATACTTGACTCTGCCTATCCTGGTGATACACAGATTATCCAGAGAGCCAGGACCAGGTCAGAGATTGTCTGGCTCCTTTCCCCAGCACTCTGTGAAGCCTGGGAAGAATCAGAAGTTTCAATGGATGAAAAGACAGTAACAGAATTCCCTGAAAGTGTTTGGGTACTGTCTGAAGCCGTAGCTAGCCCCACCAGTCAGGAGACAATTTTGTGAGCTTGTAATTCACCACTGCCTTCTGCCATACACAGAAAGGAGCTCCCTGAGTCAATCTAATGGACAAGTGGTACAATTAACCACAAGTGGTACATTAACTGCAAGAACCTTCTCTTCCAGTTCAATGGAGTTCAATTAATGATATATATTATTGCTAGTTATTTCCAGATCCTGTGTTATTACCTGTATAAAGTTTCCATGACCATTGTAGAAGAACCTAATTATTATTAAAAATAGTGGTCAGGGTCATGAGAGTTCTGAACATTTAATACTAATAAACAATATTAATTTTGGAAAAATATAATCTGACATTAATTACCCTTTCATTACATATGTAACCACAGAATAAGAAGTCAAAGCTTAGGCAGGGCAACTGTCACTTGACTGTCCGTGATATGAAGATGGCACAGTTTTAGCCTGAAGTTATCAATGCTTTGCATGTCAGAACAAATGCTTGGTAACTCCGCATGTAAGCATTTTTGGGAGAAGGGAGGAGAAGTGAGCTGTGTGTAGGTCTGCTGTACTAAAAATCAGTCTGTGTCTATTTCCTTTCAAATCTCTATGTGAGGAGTCAGCTAGGGATACGAGGGGGGTGTCAAAGGCTACTCTATACTTCACTCACAATGCATCGATTTTGCAAGTTTGCATCCACCACTTATAGTGAAAGTTTCTATCAGAAGCTTTGACTTTGCTAGAAGCATTTGATTTCCAAATCATGGCCAGTTAGTAACAGTTGTTCTTGTAGGAAAAACATATTTTGCTTAATTACATTTAGCTTAATGATGTTGTTACCTTTTATTGCTTTTTATGCACTATATGTGTTTATAGAAAACAATGATACAAACCAGTCCATACCTAACACAAAGAAGTCACACTTTGTATCTCTACGTAAAATAAGTTCTTTAACTCTCTCCTCAGTGGTGTCTCTTTCTGTACTAAATCCAATCCAAAATAATAATTTCTAATATTTAAAAATGTGTGTTTACTGAAGTCCTTTAGAACTGTACTGAAGATGCTATCTGTGGTACATCCAGAGCAATACTTGCTATTCTCCAGCATTGCCTTGTGTTGATGATTCTTAGTCACTGCGGTTAGCTAATAAATGCAATATTTCTGTATCGTTTCTTTTCAGTCCCGAAGTACTTCAGTCAGTCTATGCTGTTGATGATTTTCATCCAATTACTGTTATTCAGTCACCAGAAACATCCAGTTATTCCTGTGAGGTATTCTAGTTCTTTTCCATACTGATGAGAATGTTATCAACAGATCTCACGAGTACAGTCGTGTTCTTTATGCCAAGATCTTCTAATAAAAAATGTTTAATGCCTTCAATCCTAAGAAAGATTGCTGGGAAACTTAACCAAACACTTTCCTGTGGGCAAAACTCTGCATACAGATGCCACTCAGTTGTTTTCATGATGGCTGACCTACTTGTTTAGACAGATCAGATGAAGAAAATTTTCTTACACAGTCATATTTTCTATAAGCCACCTATAATAATTTTTTAATTAACTCCAACTATAAAAAGAAAACATGAGACTATAGCAAAGATGCACTTCAAAGAATGTTTTTCAGCATCAAAACTATACTGTGTCCCAAAGAGAAGGTGAAAACAGGGAGAAATGCTGGACTGACACATGTACACGTTTCTACCTTGCACAAGTGTAATGGAGAGACAGACCAGATATACTGCACTTAATTTATATCACAAATACATTGTACTTTTATTAAGTACAAAACTTTACCACTCTCTACAACTCTACTACTACTCTGTTAACTACAAAAGAATAATGTTAGCTATACTCATTTCAATGTGAAAAAGAATTTATTGCCTTTTTCCAGGAATCCCATCAAATGGGTTTGTATTCAAATCTACACACTAGGAATGCCTTATAAACCTTCATACTATCTGATTCATATTGGGCATTGTACCAATATTTCCTAAAGTAAGGTGAATTGCAGCTATTATGGTACTTGTAGATTAATCTCTCTTTTAAGGCAGTTTAATGAAAAGTCTATTAGAACATTTTTTTCTAGCTCTCCTACAGGATTTCCTCTTCCAGCAAATCTCATTTGTAACAGAACTTTATAATACTATATTGACAATTAACAAGTGGGTTTTGGTTTTCTGGTTGGAGTTTTGTTGTTATGGGTTTGTTTTGTTGGTTTTGTTGGGTTATTGGGGTTTTTTTTTGTTGTTGTTGCTGGGGATTTTTGTCTTTTTTTAATAAAAATAATTTCAGTCTTTCCCTTTTTCATTAATTATATAAAACCAGAGGACTTGTCACCACATACAGGAGTCTTTGCAAGATTTAAGTGTGTCATTTGACTCAGTGGTGAATTTGCCTATTTGTCCCATATTCTGTTTGCAAACCAGATATGACTCTATTGCACTGTGACATTGTCCACAAATTTATTCATCCCTGTTTAATGTTAGTAGTCACCATATAAGGAAGTATCTCTAATACACAAACTGCTTAAAAGTCAGCATTAAAAAAAAACTTTTTTTGAAAGAGTAAAGCCTTAAGTAGCAGTTATGAAATAATGTATTTGAGACATTCTTTATCACCTTAGCACAACTCTAAAAATGCCTGTGCTCTGTGAACAGAAAGGATTTATGGAGTGCTTATATTGCATTGGAAAAGTCTCTCTGCCATCTTTGTAAGGTATTTTTGGACCTCCTGGAACACAAATATTCACCAAGATGCATTTGGAATGTGTATTAAAGATACCATATGGAAAAGTTCAGCTCTTGTGGTGTTTGTGAATGGCTTGTGTTACTCATCTCATTGGAAGCAAATTCCAAGATGGCTGAGCTGTGAAAACACTGCTATTTCAAGACTAGGCACGAAGGATTGCTTTCAGATCATAGTTTTAGGAAGAGTTAAAGTTGGATCTGAATTTCAGTGTCTTCATTTGCCTAATTTTACTGCTTTTATAATATGTGACTGTAGCCTAAGGAATAGCTCTCAGTTTTGCATTTGCTATCATTTGGAACTCATTTTTATAATACACTGGATAATTAGATCACCATGTCATATAACAATTTCATTTTTTGCACTGCATATGTGCATTCAGTTAAATAACTGAGCTGCTAGAAATATAACCAGTATACTTGTATTAATCTCAGCACAGTAAAAATATGATAAAGCAATCCTTTTGTAATGCTGCATGGTATTTTTTTTCCCCTAATTTTCAGAGTCCAAAGTCTCCTGTTTTCTGCATTTCTAGAATATCTTTCTTAGGATGTTACTTTGTGTACCTTTTCTTTCTTTAAGAATGCTTCCATGATGGTTTTATTTTCTATTGAATGTTATTTTCTTTTACATACTCTTGTCAGTATCCAGTAACTTACTGCAAGACAAATTACATCAGCTGCCCTTACTATCAGTTGTTTCTAAGAGGTTGTTTAGTAGTGATGACTATATGATTTGACATTTTCCCAGTAGTGCTTTAGGAGCTAGAGACATGTTACAAATGATGCAAAATTAATAATAGATATTAATCTTTATATCCAGGCAAAAATTGTTAATAACTATGAAAATTGCTTATTAACATTAAATCTTGACACAAAACTTATTAAGAAGTTCAAAACGCATGGTTTGGAAATTTATTCACACAGGGAACAGGCAAAACTGGAACACTTTAAGAGATAATTAGCAAATGCAAACATTTTTACTGGAAGAGAAGGTTTGTGTGGTCACTATACTGCTTACTGTTAGTTATCCTGCTTAGCCACTAGATGGACACAGGAAACTCCTTTCTGTTTATGACAGAAAGCAATTAGTGATTACAAGAGGCTTGAAGTATTTACTCACAAAATATCAGACAGCACGTAAAGCACTTGGTGGGGTTCCTGTCAGTGGTCTCAAAGTTGTCAGAGGCTTTGGAGCATTCCCAGGCTCTTTTCTTAGGAAGCTGAGAGTCTGGCACAGTCTCTGACCTGGTTCCTCTTGATTCCTGATTCTTCAGAAGCCTTGCAGAGGGGTAGGCAGGATGCAATGCCATGTGCAGTCTTGGCGCAATGTCACGCTGGCTATGCAGGCCAATCCCACGCAGCCATTTAGAGCCTGTTCCTGGTCATTGAGTTTCACACAGCTCAGAATGCAGTGAGGTAGTAGGCAAGCATGGATACAATGGCAGAGAGCACATTGTGCTACGTGCTCATTCCTTTTTATCAGTACAGCCTAAGACTAATGGGCCCGTGGACATCGATTAGCCAACCAGGATGGCACTTTGCCAAACTTGACCATATTAGGTGAAGTCAGGGCTTTTGTCCTCTCCTGCAGTTGATTCCGCCAGCACAGAAGGAGGGAGAGCAGGGGAACATGTCTGGGCAAGCCAGAGTCCTTAGACTCAGTGGCTCCAGGTTCTTTGTCCTCTTTCCCACGGTTGCTTCTCTCCAAATCAGAAGGAAGGGAGAGCAGAAAAACTTGTCTGGGCAAACCAGGACATGTATAAGCCTCTTTCGGCCTGCTTAGGCCTACCATGACAAGACACCATACTCCTGTCAGGCATTGTTGGCTATTGAAAACATTTGACCTACTTGACTTCCAAAGAACATTAATCTTGGAAATCAGTGAACTCCTAAACCAGTGCATGATAAGAATATATACAGCTTATATTTTCTTTTTTTTTTGCCTCAACTTATTTATTAATGTCTATGAAGACTTTTATTTCCTATTAAAACATACAATGGCACTTACAAGACACTTGTTTTATTTTTCCTTTACTGTTGCTTTCTGGTACAGAGCAAGTTATAGTGAAATTGGCTTTCTGTCAGCATAATGAATATTAATGTATTGGATGCACCCAAGCATCACTCTACATGATCCATCTTTAAAGATAAAGACATTTTGCAGGAAGGTCACAGTTTATTTATTGTTCATGCATTCTTTCATCATTGGAGAGGAATCATTATCTAAACATTTCACACATTCATGAATTGATAAAAAAAGTTGTGGTTTCTCTGCTTGCAAAGTTTAAACTGGTAAAGCCTATAAAGCTGCCAACAATGCAGTGATTCTTTTTTTTCCCCCTTCATTTTCTCTAATGACTGATACATTTTAATGTTTTTTCAACATTAAATGATTCAAGGAATTTAAAAAATATATATGGAAACATATAATGATGTACTTATTTAAGCATATTTTTAAACAAATATATTTAATATCTGTAGATTTGGCCCTGTGTAAAAGTAGTCTGAAATCTAACCTGGATCAACATTATTCACTTGTCAAGACTCATGCAGTTATAAATTCTCAACATCTTGGAACTGTTTCAGAAGCAAAGTCTTTATTATGCCTTCATGTTGAATGCAAGCCAAATGTATTCCAGGTTCTAAAAAGCAAGGTTCATTCCCCTTTGCACTCTCTCTAGATCTGATAAAGTCTAAGACATGCAAGAAGGACTATGACAGGACGTGTTTGTGATATTTTTTTGAATATAATATTGTAAGTATCTTTATTAATCCATATCAGAATTCATCAAAATCAAATTAATCCAGAAAGACAGAAATACACTTCAAACTGAAATATAACAACAGTGTTGCCTTTAGCCAACCACCTTTAAATAAAATTTCCTCAGGGTTCTATGAAAAATTACCATTATGGTTTAAATTTCATGTTTCAAATTAATCAAAGAGTATCAGTATTCTAGGATAAATGCAAACATACGTTAAATTATTTGAGAAAGACAACAAACATGATTCATTCTTGCTGAGATATGTTGAACTCTAAGAATTATAAGTTGTCTTAGCTTCTTTCCACAGAAAACCTGGCCATATTCTCTGGGTTGATGAAAAGCTCAACATGAGCCTGCACTGTGCGCATACAGCTCAGACACCATCTGAATCCTGGGCTGCATCAAGAGCAGTGTGGCCAGCAGGACAAGGAGGGAATTCTGCCCCTTTACTCTGCTCTCTTCAGACTCCATCTGGAGTACTGTGTACAGTTCTGGAGCCCTCAGCATAACAAGGACATGTAACTGGAGTGGGTCCAGAGAAGGCCACGAAGATGCTCAGAGGGCTGCAGCAGCTCTGCTGTGAGGACAGGCTACGAGAGTTGGGGGTCTTCAGCCTGGAGAAGAGAAGGCTTTGAGGAGACCTGATAGTAGCCTTGCAGTATCTGAAGGGGGCCTACAGGAAGGCTGGGGAGGGACTATTGACAAGGTCTTGTAATGTCAGGACAAGGGGCAATGGGTTTAAACTGGCATGGGGGAGATTCAGGCTGGATGTTAGGAGGAAGTTGTTTGCAGTGAGGGTGGTGAGATACTGGCACAGGTTGCCCAGGGAGGTTGTGGATGCTCCCTCCCTGGAGGTGTTGAAGACCATGTTGTACGAGGCCTTGAGTGAGCTGTACTGGTGAGAGGTGTCCCTGCCTATGGCAGGGGGTTGGAACTAGATGATGCTTGAGGTCCCTTCCAACCTTACCATTCTATGATTCTATGATTCTATATTTCTTCCTATTTGTCACACACTAAATGTGGCACTTCCACTTCCCTTTTTTCAAATCCAGCTCAGTTTTCAAGTGCATCTTGGTTATCTTAGAATTCTCATTAATGGGCAACGTGCCCATTATTGCCTAGTGGACACAAAGCATATTGAAAAGTCTGTTGCAAGAGAAAATGGAATTTTCAAAAAAAACTTGTTGCTATAGAATTCTTTAAGAGTAAAATTAAATGTTTTTTTCATTACTTTCAGAACATACTTTGATTTACAATGTTCAAGAACTTTCATAATTTCTACTACAGAGTAGTATTTAAGATGTTTTCTTAAAAGGTAGTGTCATTTTATAATTCCCATTTAATTCCCATATAATTCCCATAAAATGGGACAAAGTGTCCCATTTTATAATTCAACATGACCTTCCCACAGCTTAGAGATGCATTACCTCTACTGCAGGAACTTCCTGGGAGCAGCCATCAGCAAGTTCCTTAGAAAGGATCATTTGCACTATGTCTGGCCCTCACATTTCTGTCTTTGAATTCTACACTTCCACTCTGAAACAAAGCTGGACAGGTAGAGGATTACTTTTACCCACAGGTGCAAACTAGAAGGGTGCAACAGCTGCAGAGTAGCCTGTGTCTTTGGAATTTGTTAGAATAATATTGACAATATCCAACACAGCACAGTGAGCTGCCAAAACTAGTTTATTAGAAATTTTGAGGAGAGTGACAGAAGTGTTTGCAGCACCTCTCCAGGGATCTGAGCCAGTAAATCATATAGAACCCTTATGTCTTACCTTAGAGTAATCGTTTGAGGCCTTTCAAGGGAGGAGAGTAATATCTGTTTTGAAAACAAACTCTCAAAAGAGTAGGTGAGGCAAATGGTACTGGAAGCACCCTCGTTTGCACAGCAAGCACTGGAGATGTGAGAAACCAAAGGTCTAAAAGCTGCCTCTTCCAGCTCTCAGGAAAATGTGGTAGACTTGTTATTTTGTCCTTCCTATTCCGCCATCATCAAGGTCCTGCAACGACAGGACAAGGGGCAATGGGTTTAAACTGGCAGAGGGGAGATTTAGACTGGATGTTAGGAGGAAGTTCTTTATAGTGAAGGTGGTGAGACACTGGCACAGGTTGCCCGGGGAGGTTGTAGTTGCTCCCTCCCTGGAGGTGTTGAAGGCCAACTTGGACAAGGCCTTGAGTCACCTGTACTAGTGAGAGGTGTCCCTGCCTATGGCAGGGTGTTGGAACTAGATGATCCTTGAGGTCCCTTCCAACCTTGCCATTCTGTGATTCTATGATCATTAGTTTTAACTAGATTTCCCTCCCAGGCCTAGGGAAGACAGCATTTTGCAACTAGAAATCAGTTTGTTAGATATTGCCATCCAGTTAATCATTACAGTGCTTCTTATCCTGACCTCTCTCTGGTTACCTTTCTGTAACAAGTAGGGACACATTAATTACATCAGAGCTTAATTTGAAAATGTTTCATAAAATCTTGTTTTTCTTGTCATACTAAAAGCTTATTAAATGCCAAGGCATGATCTAACAACTTCTTAATATTTTTTTCTTTGTTATTGCTGTAAAAATAAAAGGTTCACAGCAATTTGGTTAGGTAGGTTTTTTCCTGTAATTGCTGCTCACTGTTGTCCTAGTCCATCAGCATGTGACAAAGTAGTTGGAAACAGATTTGGCTATAATGTCTTATTTTGACTAGTTCAAACCTAGTTTCCAACTTTCTCTCTTTGAGCCAGCAAGGTGAGCAGCTCTGATGCCAGCAGTATCCACAGCAGAGTTCTCCAGCACAATGCGCAGGTTCCCCAAATGGAGGGAACCTTAGGAGTAGTGGAGACTTGCTGGGAGCCTGCAGCTTGTGAGATAATCATAGAATCATAGAATGGTAAGGTGGGAAGGGACCTCAAAGATCATCTAGTTCCAATCCCCTTGCCATAGGCAGGGACACCTCCCACTAGTACAGCTCACTCAAGGCCTCGTCCAACCTGGTCTTCAACACCTCCAGGGAGGGAGCAGCCACAACCTCCCTGGGCAACCTGTGCCAGTGCCTCACCACCCTCACTGGAAAGAACTTCCTCCTAACCTCCAGTCTGAATCTCCCCTCTGCCAGTTTAAACCCATTGGCCCTTGTCCTGTCATTGCAAGACCTTGTAAATAGTCCCTCCCCAGCCTTCCTGTAGGCCCCCTTCAGATACTGGAAGGCCAGATAAGGTCTCCTGGAAGCCTTCTCTTCTCCAGGCTGAAGAGCCCCAACTCTCGTAGCCTGTCCTCATAGCAGAGGAGACCTGGGCAGGACCAGTAGCAATGGTAGCCAAGCCCCTTCTGCACATATCAAAGAAGCAGTTAGGGGGCACAGTGATCAGAGTGGGCAAACAGGGCATAGCATGGCATGGCATAGTGGTTTGCACTGTGGCTTGCATGGCTGCATATGCAGGTAGGGTGCCAAAATCCTGTCAGGTTGACCAGGGAGAAATAGTATCCACCTGGCAGAAAACTATCCCTCTCTAAGCTCACAATTGACACAGCTGCCTGTGCAGAGCTCTGGTGGGAACATGCTGCCACTGAGATGTCTGGCTGCAGGGTGTACCCCTCCCTAACACCATCAGGGGATGGCAGCATTGAACGCAACTGTAGGAGGTGTGTCCAGGTAGAGGACTCTTTTGCTTAGTGACAGAGCTCCAGCTGGATGTGAGAAGGCTGAGGAGAATCAGGGAGTGTGAGAAGGGGAGGTAGCATTGGAATCACACCCCACCTTCCCTGGCACATGACCAACATGCAGACAGGACACATGATTTTTGGGCATTGTTGAATTTCGTGGAGCTGAATATTATTATGAACAGTTGTGAAAGAACAAGGGAAAAGAACATTTCTCATTTGTTAGTTTGAAGAGAGAGAATGTCAAATAAACAAAATATGATGTGTTTATGTGAGAGAAACAGAACATACAGAGATAAAACCTGTTTGAATAAGTAAATTGCTTTAAATGGGAACTCAAAAGTGAATGGTTATAACAAAATCTGGGGGTAGTGATGCAGTTTTTAACAGTTTTGTTCGCCTTTAAATTATACTTGTTTGGGTTTTTTTTTTTTTAATTAATCAGAAGCTGAAGTACAGGGTTTCCTAAATATATGACTCTACATTTTAATTTTTGAACATGAACTTCCATTCAGTCTGAACACTAAATATTTTCAACTTGCCAGGTAAATGGCTAATCCATGTTTCTTCTCAGTTATCTTCTTGCTTTTTTAGTGGCTAATTGACTTTTATTTTATGCTCCAAATAATGAACATTATCCCCGTTGAATGGTAGGGAAAAGAATGGCAACATTTTTTACATCAAAATTTCTTTTGCTTGAAATGCATCTCTCCTGTGTGTCAAGACCAAATGCACAATAAAAAAAAAAAATCTAAGACCTTATTCCCTCAGTTAAAATTGCAAGATAGACATTAATAGTACTCTTAAATTGTTGTTGTAAATAAATGAGCTTCTCTTCTCATTTATAAATATTTCCACATTGTTATAAATGTCACAGCAATTATCAGAGTCCTGTATATAACTAGCAAAGTTTCTCCTTGGTTTTCTACTTCTTGAAGCCCTAGAAGCACATATAAACCTACAGTGCTTGAGTGTCCTCAAAATAAACATTTTGTCATGTTCAGAACATATTTCATTACAAAATGAGATGCTAAAGATCATCCTTTCTGAGATAAATGTCTATGAATTAAAAAATTAGCCTAGCTGCCCCTTGACGTTCTGCTGCCCAGACTGGAGAACCACATCTGCTTCATTTTACTTACCCTGCCAGCTCCTCTCACATCAATTTGAGTTACAATTGTTCTCTAGTAGACGAAAACACACAACTTGGATTCCAATCTAATTAGCTGTATTCTGCTCTTCCACAAAACAGTGTTCCTCTAAGACAAGACTGCATACAGTGAATGAACTTGATTACATTTGGATTAGTGTCAAAATCATTCAGACTTTTCCTTGCTGAGATTCAAAGCAATTCCTTCCAGGTATGAGGCAATGTCTCATATGATGTTGTTATTATTTCCCTTCTCCAAACTGCTAAAAGCAAATATCTTTCTTTTCTAATACAATGAACAATTTAGCATGTTCTTTTCCTATAGAATATCAATGTACTTAAAAGAAAAAAAAAAAAAAAAAGCTTTCTGGAATACAGGTTAATTTTTATGTGTGGTTTTCCTAGCTAATTTTCCTTCTTTATTATTTCCTCCATATTACCTTTACAGAGCTTTGAATGTGTTAGTTCAGTTATTGAAAAGCCTGTGGAAATGTGCTCTTTATTTGAATCCATTTTTTCCCCTCATAAGTACTTTATTAGGGTTGTAATGAGTTCCAGCTTGAGTGCAGTAAGAAGCTTTTTCTTATATATTGACCCTTGTCACACACAAAACCGTATTGTTTGGAATCCCTTTTTAATCAGAGTAGAAACCTTCTCATGTAGTCATTTGCCAAATAATTGTATGTGATCAGAAGCCAGACTAGCCTGAAGCCAGTACACTACACAGATGCTCTTAAATGTTTGGCCCCCATCAAAGAAGCAGTTGCTCTAGAAACTGCCACTTGTACATGTACACACACACACATGAGCAGCAAGCCAGCCAAAACCAATTTTAAGTGTTGAAACTAAAGTGTGATATCTAAGTTTTAAGAGGCTTGTTCTAGTTGTTTATGGGAAGGAAGGACTAAGTCTAATTCGCTTAAATCCTGCCTATCTTCTACACTGGACAATTTCCATTCAGGTCACAGCCACCACTTCGTTCTGTTTCCTTTTCCATCAGTACCCAGCCCTTTAAGTACCTAAATTATAAGGCACCTATCTCATTGGTCCAAAGGTGTCTCAGAGACCAGTTTTTAAACCCTACCTAGGGATGTAAATGTAACCTTACCCTTTTCAGTCTGGATTTAGTAAAGGGTCCCCAGTGGACCACCAAAATGTCTACTACAGTAACTACAGCAGAGATATTGTGACAAAACTCCAAGTTTTGAGTTGCTAGAGTATGAATAAGCTCAAAGACTGATTGATATCAACAGTTTTCCAAGGATATCATCACATCCACATTTCCCACACTCTCACTTCTGTGCATTCCCATGTAAAAAGCCACAGACAATTTTTGATTTCTCTCCTTCCGGTGCCTTGGCTGACCATACTAGCAAAAGGATTCCTGTGAGTTGCCACTCCTAGGAGTCTCTTCAGAGGTCAGTTTTAGTTTAGTCAGGCTAAGGAGGACCTGATGGGTCACTTATAGAGTGAACATGCATATAGTTGTGCAAATATTGTTGAGAGGGAGCACTGCTACTCTCTCATCTTTCTAAAGGAACCAGCCCTGATTTATTCATTACTGATCCTCATTTAAAGTTCTAAATCTTGAGTAAAGGTAGGACATTTATACTATCACTTTAATGGTTAACAGGTAGAATGGGATTCCTACCTTTAACTGACCATCATCTACAGATCTTCAGAAAAGGCTTTTCCTCTTTATTAACTGTACAGTAAATCCAAGTAGTGAGATACCTTATGGTCTGAAGGAAAAAAAAACATCTCTGCTTTAGGCTCATCAACATTAACTAAATTAGGCACTTGACCTCTTTGAGAATAAATCTGGGCATGCGTGAGGCCACACTCTATGCTCTTTTATTTATAGCTTATTGCTACTACACTAATTTATATTACTATTTAATATGTTAGTGTTTACTAAATTCATTTGCACTGTTACATTCATATACTGTACTTCAGCTCGTACGTGGTTGTTGGGAGACAGTGAGGAATGTTTTCTGAAAATGTCTCTAACTGTATGAGCTCTCTTCATTCATTCGAAGGCGAGGGTGACTTCCTGGTGTGAATGAATTAATTTATTTTCATCCTGATATATGCTAGAAATACTTAATAGCAATTCTTGGGACGTTGCCAATGGCAAGAGCTTCTAAACAGAGCCACACACAGATCAATAGGATCCAAGCAATGCCAATTTATTGAATATGAACATGCATTTATATACCCTTCCAACAGACTGTTCAGGCCAGTCCATTACTAAATAATTGGTCCAAATCATAGAATCATAGAATCATAGAATGGTAAGGTTGGAAGGGACCTCAAGTATCATCTAGTTCCAACCCCCTGCCATAGGCAGGTACATCTCCCACTAGTACAGGTTACTCAAGGTCTCATCCAATCTGGCCTTGAACACCTCCAGGGAGGGAGCATCGATGACCTCCCTGGGCAACCTGTTCCAGTGCCTNACTATCAGGTCCCCTCGAAGTCTCCTCTTCTCCAGGCTAAAGAACCCCGACTCTCTCAGCCTGTCCCCATAGGAGAGCTGCTCCAGCCCTCTGATCATTTTTGTGGCCCTCCTCTGGACCTGCTCCAACACTTCCATGCCCTTCCTGTGCTGAGGGCTCCAGAACGTTAAGGGACAAGCTGTTGCCCCAAGCAAGTGGCCCAAATCGCCAAGACGCAAACTATCGTGGCTTTCTCTAATTGGTGTGAATAGTTAAGGCGTGAGCTGTGAGGGAACCAAGCGGTTAGATCCTCACTATCTGTTCAAAACATGCCTTGTTTTGGTTTTGATCTTCCTGCCATTGGCTGTTTTTCATTTATCCTGCCGGCTGCTGCAGTTTGTGTCCTTGGCCTTTGGATAAACCTTTCATGTAGGCTGTGAAACTTCAGCTCACAACTAGCAGTTAGCACAGCTTGGATTGCTCACATGTCCAGTTAATACAGAATGTTTCCCTACAAATCTTCTTTATCTCCTCTATGTTGAGAGATTCTCAAAGCAGAGATGCACCACATTCTCAGCCTCTCAGCCATCATGAGTATAGGAATGCTTTTATCCATATTCCATGTTATTCAAGCAGGATAAACCTAAAAACTCTTTTGATGTAATTGGTTTTGCCCTGACAAAGGCTATTGTTTTATAGCTTATATAGGCTTATACATGTCCTGGCTTGCCCAGACATGTTTTTCTGCTCTCTCTCCTCCTCCTATGGGGAGAAGCAACATCAGGAAAGAGGACAAAGAACCTGGAGCCACTGAGTCTAAGGACCCTGGCCATTTGCATCCTGTGGTAAAAAAGGTACACACTCTCAGCTTGTGCATGCCTTGTGCAAGGCCTGTGTTCTGCCCTAAAAAGGGTAAAGCAAGCCTATGCCTTCACTTAATATGGTCAAGCTTGGCTAACTGCCATTCTGATTGGCTACTCTGTGTCCAAAGGCCCATTATTTTTGGACTGTATTGAAAAAAGGACATGAGCAGGTGACACAATGTGTTCTGCCCTTGTATCTGTGCTCTGCTGTTGTATCTGTGCTTGACTGCTTGCTACTGCCTTATTGCATCCTGAACTTCCTGGAAACTCCACTACTTCGAGTTTACCAGGAACAGGCTCTAAATGCCTCCAGGCAATTCTCCTGCATAGCCAGCGTGCCACCATGCTGAGACTGCACATGGCAAAACATCCTGCCTGCACCTGATTAGAACTAGATGATCTTTGAGGTCCCTGCCGACCTTACCATTCTATGATTCTATGATTCTAAAATGACTGCATCTTTGCAACTGGTGAAGCATAAATATAGGGTATCTTGTGGGAAAGATTAGTGAAAAATAAAATCATAAAATTATATTGCAAAGATTGAATAAATTGCACATTTCAGCAATTATCAGTTCTGCCTGAGTGAATGACATCATTTCTCATTAACATCCAGTACACTTCAGCATAATATCAGGCTAAAGAATGCAGCACATCTTAAGCTGAAGTCCAGAAGGGATAAATAAATGTGATACATTATCAAGAACAGCAAGAGAAAGTTAGCAAGGTAAAAATAGTAATTGCTTCTGTACAATAAGACATGCAATGAGTAATTTTCTAAGCTTTGCTATTAGAGATAGTTTGCAAAATCACACTTCTTACTTCTATTGTGTGGTTTGTCCTACCATCTAAAATAATATGCCTAAGGGAACATGTGAACTATTTCATGGAGAAATCATAGCTCTGAAGAATTCTCTTTGCTGTTTAATTCCTTCATATTGTGGTAACCTCAGGGTCTCTTAACTTATGCACCAATTAATATTTCTTTAAAGTTAAAAAGAGCCCAACACTTGAATTTTTTTTAAATTTTGAAATAGCATTTTTTAATTAAAAATGTTTTTTGATACTGTGAAACTGTACAGCTAAAAGGAACATTTCTTATTTTGAAAAAGAATTTATCCTCTCTTACCATTGAAGAACCTGACAGACATCAGAGGCTGGATGTAGCCACAAAGATGATGCAACAATGTCCTGGTTATAATCCAAAGCATCATAAGAAAATGATTAGTGAAAGACTACTGGTCTATTTGTCACCTTTCTTACTCATCTTCCAACCTGAAGCAGATCCTCCAATTCTTTAGTTCCACCCTGTTAGAGGCACCACTAATACAAGCAACCCCAAAAAAGTGATTTTGGGGACCATATTTCAGTAAAACAAAAAATGTTGCCGGGCATGTATCACAGTTTGATATCTGTGGAAAGAAAATAATAATTTTCTAACATACTCTAATCAGCCCCTTCAAAACCAACATGTTTTTTTCAGGTCTGCAGGGCCACTGAAAATATAGACAGTCATCTCGTACATTGCATTTACCAGCTAATATTTTATGACATCTATTTGCTTGGTTCGTAGCAATTTATGCACTTAGCACTCCACTTACAAGTGTCCTACAAAGGTCTTTTTCACAGGCCATGAAATCATTTAATTCCTACTTTCTTAAGACTAAGTGTGAAACTAAGTGCAACTCTTTGGAAGAGCATAGCTCACTGTTCCCATAGCTCACTGCTCCCATTCTCTTCATTCTGGAACTGGAAAGAGGACCTATACTAGTCCCTGAGGAATTCCTGATGAATCATTCCTACCTGGGCTCCCTTCCTGCCAACATGAAGTACTTTGCCACTGCCAGACACAGCCCTAAATATTTTCACAAGACATTTGAATTTTTTTGAGCAGATTATTTTTTGGTAACAGGGATTTACCAAACCATGCTGCTCTCTACAACCATTTTAGGGCACCACTTTTCAGTAATACGAAAAATGTTGTCTTGTATGCACCACTGCTCTCTGTCTGTGGAAGGAAAAGGCTTATTCTGTAACCTGCTCAGACCCTTCAAAACCAACACTTGTTTTTTTCAGGTCTGCAGGGCCACCCAAAGGACTGGGAAAAGAATCATTGAGATGATCAGCAGTGCACAGGTGATTGTGAGTGGATCTTTTCTGCTAGAGTCTCATGCTAGGATGTAATGCCATTAGTCATTGCTTAAGGGAGTAGAACAAAGACAAGGCAAAAAACAGATTCAGAAAGTGATTTCTAATGTACTATTCTTTTGCAAATTTGTTGTAGAGCTCTGGGAGTTTCTGTTGGGATCTAGCAAAAGCATTTACTGTGAGACAGTTTTCCCTTTATCGTACACAGATGGAAAATTACAAAGTCATGTGTTGGCTTTCAGTGGAATGAACAAGCTTGTGACAATGATGAGGATTTAATAGAATACTGAGATCATATGTCTTTTGCCAAATAATATGATGGATCTCTTCTCTGATTTTTGTGAATAAAGAGGAAAATGGGAATGAGATAATAACAAGAACGGCTAGGAGTTTTAACACACATCAAGTACTTGTTACAGTTACTTGTTCTTAGAAAGTCATATTTGTTATCTGATGAATGAAAATTAGATGTTGAGTTTAATTATCCACTAGAAAGAGCAGACTATAGAGTCTTTGGGAAAGAAAAGCTAATGGTAATCTATCCTTTAGCATCTCCAGTATCATCTCACCTTTCGTCTACCAGTGAAAGAGCGAGAAAGAAAAATTGTAGTCTAATGAAAAGGTACTAGAAGTCAGGACTTTTCTCTTAACTCTTTAACTGGGAGGGGTAAGTAGGCTATACAATTTCTGACAAAATCTTATTGTAAAAATCATAGAATCATAAAATGATTTGGGTTGGACTAGACCTTTGCAGGTCATCTAGTCTAACTCCTATGCAGTGACCTGGAACATCTTTAAGTCAGTTACTAAGAGCACCATCCAGCCTGACCTTGAAATGTTTCCAAGTATAGGGTATCCACCACCTCTCTGGGCAACCCATTCTAGTCTTTCACCAACCTCATTGTGAAAAATGCCTTTCTTATAACTAGTCTAACTTATAACTAGTTTTCCTTATAACTAGTCTAATCTACTACCTTTTTCTCCAGGCCCCATCCCTGGAGGTGTTTAAGGTCAGGCTGGATGAGGCTCTGGCCAGCATGATCTAGGGTAGGATGTCCCTGCCCATGGCAGGGGGGTTGGAACTAGATGATCCTTGTGGTCCCTTTCAACCCTGACTGATTCTATGATTCTATGATTCTTTAAAATCTGTGCCCCTTTTCCTGTTGCAAGAGGCATGAATGAAAGGAAAAATTCCAAATGCACTTTATGATGTAAGCACCATGTTTTCTAGAGGCACTCATATTTATAAAAATCTTGATAGATTGAGGTAGGGCTGGGTGTAATACAGAGAGTAGCCAAGCAGAGAAAAATAAACGCAGTTCTTCCCCCACTTCAGTACTGGTCATTTTTTTCATAGAATGATGGAATGATTGACGGGATTTCTGATGGTCATCTTGTCCTACCTCCCTGCTCAAGTAGGGCCACCTAAAGCTTGTTGCCCAGAAGGACCATGCCTAGACAGATTTTTAATATCTTCAAGCATGAAGACTCAACAATGTCCCTGGGTAGCCTGCATCAGTGTCTGGTCACTGCCACAGTGAAAAAATGCTTCAGAGAGACCCTCCTATCTTTCAGCTTTCATCTTTCACCTCTGGTCCTGTAGCTGGGAAGCACTGAAAAGATCATGACTCCCTCTGCTTTACGTCATTCTTTCAGATATATGTACATGTTGATGAAATTCCCCCTGAGCTGCCTCTTCTCTGGGTGGAATAGTCCTATCTGTCTCGGTCTTTTGTAACAGAAAGATGCTCTGGTACCTTCCTCATCATCAGGGTTTTTAACTGCCATGTTTTCCGTATGTCCATGTCTCTCTCCTATTGGGGAGCCTAGAACTGAGACCAGCACTCCAGGTATGGTCTCTTAAGTGCTGAGTAACCTAACCTGGCAACACTCCTCCTAATTCCACCCTAGATACCATTTGCTTTCTTTGTGTTAAGGTCAAATTCCTGTTTTATTTAACTTGGTATCCACTAGAACTCTTGGACCTTTTTTTTTTTTTTTTTTGTAAAACTACTTTCCAGATGGTTGTTCCCTGGAAGATACAGGTTACATAGTTGTTTTCCTTTGCTGAATTTCATTACGTTCTGTCTACTCATTGCTCTAAGTTGATGAGGTCCTTCTGGATGGCAACACAAATCTTTGGTGTATCAGTGACTCTTCACGATTTTACATCATCAGCAAACCCCATCAATTAGATCAGATGTTGAACAAGAGTGGACCCAGTACTGATTCCTTGAGCACACAGCTAGTTACTAGCCTAACAGGACCACTATCCTCTGGATGCATTTATCATGCAGTTTTCAGTCTTATCTCCCTACTCGTCCACCCATGCTACGTCAGCTTATGGGAGATAGTTTCAATAGCCTTATTGAAATCAAGGTAGATAATATCCACAGGATCACAGGATATTAGGGAATGGAAGAGGCTTCCATAGATCATTGAGTTCAAGTCCCCTGCTAGAGCAGGACCATAAAATCTATCTCAGGTCATACAGGAACGCATCTAGATGGATCTTGAAAGTCTCTAGAGAAGGAAACTCCACAACCTCTCTGGACAGCCTGTTCTGGTGCTCTGTGACCCCCAATCCACTGCTCTCTCCACCTCTACAAACCAAATAACTTCATCATAGAAGATTATCAGGTTGGTCAAAAATGATTTTCCCTTGCTGAATCCATATTGACTACTCCTGATGATTTTCTTGTCCTTCATATTCCTGAAAATGGTTTTCCTGAATAATTATTGCATCATCCCTTCCAAGAGATCAAGGTAGAGGGTTACCTAACAGTGTATAGCTGTTATGACTTCATTGCTTTGTGTAAATTAGGGAAGTAGTGAGTTTATTTAACTTACTTTTCAGGTTTTGGTTTTTTTGGTTTTTTTTTTTTTTTCTCCTGCTGTTTCACAATGGACAAGAACTCAATAATCAACATTGGCTATGTAATATAATAAGAAACAGCTGTACAAGGATCCAGATATCCAGGCACTTTCATAGCTGCCAAACTTTTGTTGAGTGTCATATAGCTCAGGCTGTTACCAGAAGGAATGTCTAGGCAGCAGCCCAGAAGCAGCAAACTGAGCACCAAATTGACACCTTCCCAACATTTCATACTTAGTGCTGAACAAGTTAATTGCCTCAGTACATGTGCCTAGTGAACAAAATTCTATTACAAATAAATGTTCCAAGGTGCAGAATCCATCTTTTTGTGAGCTGACTTAACATACTGAGTTAACATTAAATGTTACTTTCTAAGCAGATTTTGTGTGTGTGTGTGTGTGTGTGTAAATTTAGAAATAAAATGATATACTGTGATTAGGTTTAGGACCCACTGCAGAGTGATATATGAAAATAAACAAAAAAGCATTATTGGTACATTTTCACTCTTTCATCCTATTACTTTTAAAGATGACTGTTAAGTCATGTTGGGCTTCTGGTGGACAAAAAACTCAACATGAGCCAGCAGTATGCACTTGCAGCCCATAGAGCCAACCAGATCCTGGGCTGCATCAGGAGAAGTGTGGCCAGCAGGACAAGGGTGGTGATTCTCTCCCTCTACTCTGCTCTGGGGAGACTCCACCTGGAGTACTGTATCCACTTCTGGAGCCACTTTAGAAGAGGGATGTGAAGATGCTGGAGTGTGTCCACAGAAGGGCCATGAGGATGCTCAGAGGACTGGAGCACCTCTGCTATGAGGACAGACTGAAAGAGTTGGAGTTGTTTGGGCTGGAGAAGAGGAGGTTCCCAGGTGACCTTCTTGTGGTGTTCCAGTATCTGAAGGAGGCCTACAAAAAAAAATTGGGGAGAGACTTTTTAGGCTCTCAGGTAGTGCCAGGACTAGGGAGCATGGAGGAAAGCTGAAGATTCAGCCTGGATGTGAGGAGGAATTTCTTCAGCATGAAAGTGGTGCAAGCCTGGAATGGGTTGCCCAGGAAGGTGGTTGAGGCTCCATCCCTGGAGGTGTTTAAGAGCAGGCTGGATGAGGCTCTGCCCAACCTGATGTAGGGTATGGTATCCCTGCCCATGGCAGGGGGGGTTAGAACTAGATGATCCTTGTGGTCCCTTCCAACCCTGACTGATACTATGATTCTATGATTCTATGATTCTATGATTCTTTAAAAGCAGGTGTCCAAATTTTTCAGCATTATACTTTTCAAGTACACCGTTTAATATAAATAAAGTAAAAATCACCAGGATGGTTAAATTGTACTTTTCTTGTCTCTAAACTGGATAATATAAAGCTAGCTAGGAGAAAATACTTCATATCATACAGCTCACCAATGCCCAATAACATAGAGGCTATATTCTGAGTTTTGAGTTAGGTGATAAAACTTGTAAGTCATTGCAACCGAGGCAAGATTTTTATTCTTGTTTGAAATCTGATCAGCAGAATATCTGCCAGATATTGAAAGAATGATTTTTAAAATAGCAGAAATAAACCACTGTCTAATCCTTAAGGTGCTATTAAGAGAGTTCTGAATGCATCTGTAAATGCTCTGGACACATAATACGAAAAAGATTCTTTCTTTCGACAGCTTCATAAAAAGAGAAAAGAAATCGAATGAAATGAGGAAGAAAAAGGTGAGGTAAGAAAATGAAGGCACGCAAAATTATTTTCTTACCTCTGAGGAAAGTGCTGGAACCTCAATGAATAGTGTTATTGAATAACAGCAGTGAGTTTTGATTCCACCTGTGTTTTATATATGCATTTTCAAATCCAGAATTGACTTCAAAACACTTTCCTTTTGCAATCTGTGATATTTCTAATACTTAAAATATATATATATTGGTAAATAAAAAAAAGGCATACTGAGGCTGTGTTTCATTACCTGAAAGTTATATGTTTTCTACAACTTATGATTGTTAAAAGTAGGGTTTTTTCCTAAATCAAGTAAGCAATCAATTAAAAAAAAAAAAAGATATTAGAGAGGAAGAAAGAGAATGAAATTTAATAGAATACAGTACATATCATCTGTAACTGCTGGGTATTTTTGTTATTTTCTCTGTAAGTATATTTAAGTCAGTTATTCCTTTTACTGGTGAATAGTTCTTGCATGAATCAATCAGAATATTAAATCAAGTGCAAGAATATACTGACTTTTTAAAAGCGTTATGCAGCGCTATGCAGCTTTAAAAAAATGAAATCTTTGCTTATACATATCTAGGAAAAATAAACATAAAATGAAAAACAGCACAGCTGGTGCTTAGTGGTTGAATGGGTCGACCCTGCTAGAGGGTAGGGATCCATCCAGAGGGACCTGGACAGGCTGGAGAGGTGGGCCCAAGCCAACCTCATGAAATTCTACAAGGCCAAGCGTAAGGTCCTGCACCTGGCTAAGCACAATTCCAAGCACAAATCCAGGCTGGGTGGTGAATGGCTGAGAGCAGCCCTGAGGAAAAGGACCTGCTGGTCTGGGTTGATGAAAAGCTCAACAAGAGCCTGCAGTGTGAGTGCAGCCCAGACAGCAACAGAGTCCTAGGCTGCATCAAAAGAAGTGTGGCCAGCACAGCAAGGGAGGTGGTTCTGCCCCTTTGCTCT
>VWZE01020776.1:60996-82145 GCA_013396675.1 Eubucco bourcierii | reverse complement strand
TGATTCTATAATGTAGCAAGAGGAAAAAATTGCATTGAAGTATTTTCCTAGTGTTAAAGTCTTTTTGGGTAGACTACTCAATTATAAAAAAAGGAAATAGTGCATGCAGATTTTTTTCCCTTTGTTGACTGAATCTTCCCTCTTTCTTTTGCTAATGTTTCTCACACTTACAATTACTTTCTGTTAATAAGCTTCCTTCTCATGCTGTCTGAGTTTTTGTGTTAAAAACTCATGTTATGCATTTGTCAAACAAATGAAATATTCATTTTACAGCTGTGTGAAGTTTTGCAGAAAGAATAAAGCAAATTCCACATGAGGAAATTATGCTTGGTAATTAGAAATTATAAATCAGAATTGGAAAAATCCTAAATTTGATAGACAATGATTTAATCAATGTTCATTAGATAACAAATTATTTGAATATGAAGTAATCTTTTCCTGTACCTTAAGTTTGTAGACAGAATTTTGTGCCAATTTTCTTTTTGCACAATTTCCCTCTACTAGAGGCAGTCTGTAGAGGGAAATACTCTGACTTTGACTTTATATTTCCAAGAAGATGATTGATGGATAAATAGATTCTGACCTGCTCTGCTGCTTTTGTTTTTTTCAGTTTCATGTAAATCAATTTCAGTTTTCTTTATGCTTCCTAATCGATCATTTTGCTATTAAGAGTGAAGATGAGACTGCCCTGAAAGATTATATCAGAACATTTTCAACACGAGGAAGATCAAGATTCTCATTTAAACTTTGTAACTCAGGCACATTTTTACTCAAATGTGAATCTATTAATATAATATATACAAAAATTAGCATCATGTCACATTGCCTCCTCTAAATTCTGGTGTTTACAGCACAGCATCAAAATTGCAAAGATTTTTGTTCCAGAGCATTCAAAGAAGTTTTGTACTAAAAGAAAAAAAAAAAAAAAAAGAAATCTAAATAAAGAAGAATTTCTGCAAACTTAAGTGAGTGTAGCAAAATACTAGGAGAAAGTACTAAAAGATCTATGGGCTAAAGGCCATATTCTGCCCTCTTGCCTACACAGAATGATAGAATCATAGGCTCATAGAACGGTAAGGTTGGAAGGGACCTCAAGGATCCTCTAGTTCCACCCCCCTGCCATAGGCCGGGGCGCCTCCCACTAGTACAAGAGTAGCTAATACTAATATTGATCAGAGGAGCTGATGCTAATATTGTGATACAAACAACAAAATTAACACTTGGCCAGCTTTTTGAAAGCTATTTCTTTGAGGGTTTTTAAAGTACTTAAATAAAATACATACACACACTGAAACACCTAAGAATGAAAGGAGAAAGCTGAATGAATGTAACTCTAAAGTAATGACAGGAACAGACTGACAGTCTCAACAACTGGCGTAGCTTCCCTCCATAAACAATGAGAAGAATGGACAAATCCTGAGACAGCATGAACAGGTCTCTACCTCTTTTGTTAGTGGGGAGCTTATTACCAAACCTTTGTAGAAAGAGGGCTGATTTCATCAGCTTTGTTGAAGTATCTAACAAATAGCAGATACTTAAGACATAGAAAATTAAAGTACTTACAGGGAATGATTTTTCTAATGCCTGCATTATCAGGCTTTTTTTCTATTTAGCACTCACAAAGTATGTGTTGTCTTAGGAAACAACGGGGAATAAATCCTGTTTTGTTCTCAACAGACACTTTTAAATATCCACAATCAGTATGTTGAGAAGTTGTCTACCAGAAGTAACTTAAAAGTAGTCCACTCAAAACAGACCAAGAAATTAGTCTTATATTCTGTCTTCTATTCATCTTATAATCTGTCTTTAATGCATTTTATAATCTGTCTTCAATAGAGGAAGATGCTATGCAAGAAATGAGAAATGTGTCATAGTAGCTAGGATCCAGTAGCTCTGATGGCCCCAGGTGTCACTGTGGGTTGTTGCCTCAGTATCACTGAATCACAGAATGGTAGAGGTTAGAAGGGATCTCTTGTGATCATCTAGTCCTATCCCCCTGCTAATTCATGTATACCCAGATCAAGATGCACAGAAATCCATCCAAGTGGGTTTTGTAAGTCTACAGAGAAGGAGATTCCACAGTCTCTTTGGCTAGTCTGTTTCAGTGCTTTGTCACTCTCACAGCAGATAAGTTTTTTTCCTAAGTTCAAGTGAAACCTCCTGTGTTCCAGTTTGTACCCATTGCCTCTTGTCCTGTCAATGGCTACCACTGAAATGAGCCCAGCTCCATCCTCATGACCTTCACCCTTTAGATCCCCTCTCAATCTTCTCCAGACTAAAAGAGCCCTCAGGTCTCTCAGCCCTCTGCTGGACTCTCCAGTACTTCTCCATCTCTCTCAAGCTGGAGAGGCCAGAACTGGACACGATACTCCAGGCACAGTCTTACCAGGGCAGAATAGAGGAGGAGAAAAAGTGACATTCCAATTTTCTTACTATTTAATAATTTGTAATTTTAACCTTTAAAAC
This sequence comes from Eubucco bourcierii, assembly GCA_013396675.1. NCBI lineage: Eukaryota > Metazoa > Chordata > Aves > Piciformes > Ramphastidae > Eubucco > Eubucco bourcierii. The sequence continues at coordinate 79,679 of VWZE01020776.1, read as the reverse complement.
TCTGTTACAGATCATAATGCTTTGAAGTACAAAATCATGCAATATGCTATTTAAAACTTCTCAGATCTCTGTCATTTTTTTTTTCTTTTTGCTTACCTATGAAAAATTGAATGAGAAATATTTGCCTGTTTCAGTAAATTGATGATTTGGTAGGAAACTCCTTTCTCTCCAACCTGCCCCTCCACCTGATGAGAAGGGCAGAGTGTTGAAATACCACTCAGCTGTTTCTTGCCAATTGATGCTTTACTAGCACTTTGATAAATATGTCTGCCTTTTTTGACCTAGGAGTCATAACTGGCAGGAAATTGCTAATTGGTGCAGTTGAGAAGATCACATGAAATTCTCTGCCACAGAAAAATGAGCATTTCATGTTTCTACTGCTGTGAGACTTCTTTGAGATTTGCCTGCTTAAACTGCACAAGGCTTTTATTTAAGGCTTTTATTTTTTGTTGCCTGTTTGTTTCTCTTTGTAGATAGAAGTTATTTCATGTGATTGTCCTTTTTTTTTTATTGTTTGATACTAGAAAATCATTTCTCTGCTAACCCTGCTATGTAATAAACTGACCCTTTTTTAACATGTTAATTCATACAGCACAGAATCACAGAATGTTAGTGGTCAGAAGGGACTTTGAAAGATCATCTAGTCCAATCCCCCTGCCACAGCAAAATTACCTAGATTAGGTCACAGAGGAATGCATACAGGTGGGTTTTTAATATCTCCAGGGAAGGAGACTCTACAGCCTCTATGGGCAGCCTGTGCCAGTATTCTGTCACCCTCATGGTGAAAAATATATTCCTCACGTTCATATGGAACCTTCTATGCTTCAGCTTGCACCCCTTGTCCCTCGTCCTGTCATTGGATTTTGCTCAGAAGAAGAGCCTGGCTCCATCCTTCTGACACTGGAGATATCTGGTGACCTAAAGTATTGCCGTGAAAATTAGATTCTCTATGTATGGATAAAACAAAGTAATTGTAATGAAGTATGTGTATCGAAATCCAGCAAAAGCCTTGGTGCTCCTTAATTTCAGATCATGTTCCAGCAAACTTCAGATGACATTCCTGAAATTTCCTTAGAATGAACTATGAAAATCAAAATTGCCAAAAAATTCTCTGCCCAATTTAATCTGGTTTTATACAGAGATAATCAGATTCTCAGGTTGGTTGAATATTTCATTGTCACTGAGTTAAAAGGTCTTACTGTGCTGAAGAAACTGATTCCATTATTTCTTTAGTGTTTACTGTTAACTCTCTGTGCAAAACAGTTAAAATTCAGTTCTGAATCAGAAATGCTGGGCCAAATCTGGATCTGGTTTACTGTGCAAAGTAATGCAGGGACTTGAGTAGGTAAGGTAAAATCAATAGAAATTGAGTTTTATATGAAAATGCTTTTTCTAGACTCCTATGATCAGACCAGGGAATCTGTGGTATGAGTAAAGTATGTAAATTTAATTTTCATTAACATTGTAAATGTTATCCTTCTTTCGTAGAATCATAGGATGCATTGTGTTGGAAGTGATCTTTAAAGGTCATCTAGTCCAATCATTTTGCAGTAGTAGGGACATATTTAACCAGATCTAGTTTCTCAGAGTCCCACCAAGCCTGACTTTGAACATTACCAGGCATGGGATCTCCACCAGCTCCCTGGGCACCTTGTTACAGTGTTCCACCACCATAACAGTAAAGAACTTCTTCATAATCTTCAATCTAAGTCTACCCTTCCCCAGTTTAAAACCATTGCCCCTTGTCCTAGTGCTACGTGCCTCCTCAATTTTCTTGTAGGCCTCCTTCAGGTGCTGGAAGACTGCTGTAAGGTCTCCCCAGAGCCTCCTCTTCTCCAGTGGAACAACCCAAATTTTTCAGCCTGCCGTTGTAGGAGGGATGTCCTTCTTGTGTTGAGGACTCCAGAGCTAGACACACTTTTCTAGGTGTGGCAGAATAAACTCTCAACCTGCTGGCCAAACTTCTTTTGATGCAGTACAGGATGCAATTTGCTATCTGGGATCCAGGTGCACAATACTGGCACATGTCCAGTTTTTCTTCCACCAGTATTCCCCAAATGCTTTCCACAGGTCTATCCCGTAGCTTGTACTGATAATGAGGATTGTCCTGACCCACGTGCAGGACCTTTAACTTGGCCTTGCTAAAACCTCATGGATCTCACCAAGGCCACTTCTCCAGCTTGTCCAGGTCCCTCTGGATGGCATTCCTTTGGTATATCAACCACACCATTCATCTTGGTGTCATCTGAAAACATGATGAGGGTGCATTTGATCCTACTGTCTTTACTTTGTGATGTGGTCCAGGTTCTGGATGGATGCCACTAAAACTTCAACTATTTTTTTTTTTTTTTTTGCCTAGTTATGTTTTCTTGGACACAGTGGTTCTCCACAGACTACACACAGATATTGACTTAATGTTCTTTCTTCTTGTTTTGATATTTTCTTAAGTATGATGATTATACATTTAGTTTTTAATCTATTGGTTTTTTTACTCTCAATGTTTCTTTTCTGGTGCCTAGATTTAGACATAGATAGTAAATCATCCAGTAACTGGAACAATTTTCCATGAATAAAAAAACCCCAAAAAACCCAACTTGATTACATAAAAGTATACAATGTTGAAATTTCCTTTTGCATTACACTCAGTTGATTATTTGAAGAAATTAGATTAGCTAACATGAATTTAAAAAAGGAGCCAGTCCTGGTTATGTCAATTTGTTAAGCAGACTGTTTTGGTTTTTAATTGAAACTGTGCCTTGAAGAAGGAAAGTGAGCTCAAAGTTCTTAGAGATTGAATGGTGATGGGAGGTGTCTACAGCTACCTGAAAGCAGGTGGTGGAGAGGCTGCAGCTGATCTCTTCTCACAGGTAAATAGTGATAGAACAAGAGGGAATGGCCTCAAGCTGTGACTAGGTGGGTTTAGACTGGACATTAGGAAAGCATTTTTTTCACAGCAAGAGTGGTCAGGCATTGGAGTAGATTGCCCAGGGAGGTGGTTGAGTCACCAGTCCTGGCTGTGTTTGGATGTGGTACTTGAAGATGTGGTGCTTGAGAATGTAGTTTAAGGGTGAACTCTGTAGAGCAGGGATATCGGTTGGACTTGATAATCCTGGGGGTCTTTTCCAACCAGTATGTTTCTGTGATTCTGTGATTCTGTTTTACTGACAGTCTTTGTCTTCAAAAATATAGTGCAGAAGACATTTGCATGGATAAGCTTTTAGTATTCAGGTGCCAGTTCAAGATAGTACTAAACTAGGACCTGAATATTGAGCATGTGTGTGTAAAATTAAGTATTTAAATATGATTCATACAAGTAAAAACCTTATATACCTGCAACTATGCCTGTGTCTACACCTATTACCTAGACATATTTCATTACTGGTTTAGTTTTCACTGTTCTGTTTAAAAATTACAATAAAGTGGAACTCATTTACTGTCCCTTCAGTAAAAAAAAGATAACACCAGTGTAGGTATTATTCAATGCAAATTCTTTGGAATACTGTGCCACTAATCCTACTTGCTTCTCCTTGACTCCAAAGAAGAAAAACACAGATTGCTACTGCCCTGGGGAAGAAGGAATGTAATCCCTGATGATAACATTTTACTGTTGGTACTTGTTAGATATCAGCTGTGCATTCTGGAAGATGAAATAATGTAGGTGTTAAGTACATATAAGTATTACTTTGGGTATTCATATTTCAAAATTATTGGAGAGCATCATTGATCTTAATATTTTCACATCATGAGGCACTACTTGAGATGTGTACCACTGAAAGTATTAGTGGCTTTGTCTACAGAGCAAACTTGGATACCTAGTTTAGAACAGATGATTAAACTTGTACATAAATCCCATCTTGTGCTTCTCAGGTATTTCAGAATGTTCTTCCTTGAGTTACGTTGTGCTCTGACACTCAGATGTTAATGGATATCATTTGTCTCACTGTTTCATTACTTTCACAGACGTGCAGGCTTGTTCTGTAGTGTTGGGGAAGAAATAGACCCTTTCGGAGGATGATTCCTCTAAGCTATTTTAGATGTTTGTATTCAGATGGGATGAATCACCCTCTGGAGATGTTGCTCTGTCTTTTTGTAAAATAAACATGCCAAATTAAAGTAGGTTATTAATTCTCCTGTAGCTAAATATATTTGTGATTAATCCCAATCAAGATGTGTCTTGGTTTAAAGAGCAGACGGAAATAAATTTTACTCCCAAAGGAAGTAAAATAAAGATGCACTAGCTGAATTGGAGAGGAAGACAGAAAATTGTATTTAAACATGTACAGGAAAATACAGAATATATCATAGAATCATAGAATCATAGAATGGTAAGGTTGGAAGGGACCTCAAAGATCATCTAGTTCCAACCCCCTGCCATAGGCAGGGACACCTCCCACTAGTACAGTTCACTCAAGACCTCGTCCAACCTGGCCTTGAACACCTCCAGGGAGGGGGCAGCCACAACCTCCCTGGGCAACCTGTGCCAGTGCCTCACCACCCTCACTGTAAAGAACTTCCTCCTAACATCCCATCTGAATCTCCCCTCTGCCAGTTTAAACCCATTGCACCACATCCTGTCATTACAAGACCTTGAAATCTGATGAATATGAAACCTTAACACCTAATACAGATACAGGATAGATAAGAACTCCCCCAAAACATCCCCCCAACCAAACTAAACCACAAAAAATCCCCAATTGTGCTGCTTTGAGGCTAATTGGAATATTTTAATGTAAAGAATTATATTATAGGCTGTGAAAAGAAAACAATGGTGATGTCTACTTCACTCACAGGCTTGCTGAGATGTATAAGAATAAGAACAGAAACATAGATAAGACACTTAGAGAGTGGCAGTCTCTCTAGCTGCGGGTTTCGTCTGCTGGCCTCTCTGCTAACCTAACTAACCACTCTTTTAAACCCCCTGGCCAATCCTCCAAACTCACCTTGTGCATAAGCCAGACCCTGGGGTAAGGTAGAGGGGTGGAAAGAAGATGGAAGGGTGGTTGGGAGCCCCTTCTGGGGACTCTGGTTTCTGGGAGGGGGATTGTGTTTCTGTATTACCTTTAACTTGTATGTTTCTGTATTACCTTTAACTTGTATGTTTCTGTAAATATTCGTGTACATTGTATATATAGCTGCTGTATATTGTGCTAAGCTGTAAATAAAGCTTCATTCCTTAACTTCCAGCCAGCTGAGTCTAGTCTGGGTGATTTTATAAAGTGTGTGTGTGTGTGTGTGGGAAATCCCAAACCATCAAACCAGTGCTTCTTATCTCTCCCCTCCATCACTGTCTCCCATTATGCCAAACAGGCCTTGATTGCGCAGCAAGAAGCTCACTGCTGCCTTCAAGACCAGGTTTACTTGGGTCACCACATGACAGGTGGGAGTCAAAATAGTCACAGGTTATATTATACAAATAAATGTGAATGTTTAAAATATCAATACCTATCATCAAATGTTTTAAGCGCTGGTGATGTTTAAACCATATAACTTTCAGCAGCCTCATAAGGGGAAAAGATGAGGATGACATCTTTCTGTTAAGATCTGACTAAAAAACCCTTGCTAAGAAGCAGAAACTTTTGTTTTCAAAAATACTGAATTTAGTTGCTGTCATGGTTTGGGAGTTTCCACACTAAGTCAGTGTGTGTTTGGGAGTTTCCCAACTAATCATTCTGCTTCTAACCCCCTTGCTGATCCTCCAAACTCACCTTGTGTGTAAGCTGGACCCTGGGGTAAGGTAGAAGGGTGGAAAGCAGGTGAAAGGGTGGTTAGGAGCCTCTCCTGGGGACTCTGGTTTCTGAGAGTGGAATTGTGTTTCTGTATTCCCTTTAACTTGTATATTTCTGTAAATATTCCTGTCTATTGTGTATATCTCTGCTTGTATATTGTGCTAAGCTGTAAATAGAGCTTCAGTCCTTAGCTTCCAACTGGCTAAGTCTAGTCTGGGTGATTTTCATAGAGTGGAGGGCAGGGAACTCCCAAACCATCACATTGGTTTTGAGTGTTGTTTCTTTTCCGCGAAGATGTTGACGAGACAGGTGGGAGTTGGTTAGTTTGCTGGGTTTCTGCTTTCTGCTGCTGCTTTCTGCATTTTGCTGTGCTTTTTTCCTGCAAATGGACTAAGCTAAGGTAATTGTGCATTGTATTATCTCATTTTCTCAGTGAAACTTTTTATGTCAAGTCTTTATCTCAAACTGGAGGTTCTTTTTGGCATCTTTTCTTGGTTACTTTCTCCTATTTGTCTGTTGCAGAGGAACAGACAGGTTAACATGCTACAATGTAGCAGTGACAATATTGGAATATGTTAACGCACCTTTGCAATGCACAACTAAACCTAGTTATGGTGTTATATCAAATACCTATTTATCATATTTAAAAGTGATATTTTGCAGAAAACTCAGGTTTGCTAACCCAGATAGTATTTTGCAAATGATCATTAATTACATTTGCTATAGATGCACATCAGAGAGCTTTGTCACAAACTAAGCTGTGAGCTAGGTGATGAGCTGGAATCGCACTATCAACTTCACATGGAAATTCATGCCTGATGAATTTATTGGCTTTTTATGATGAAGCCACAGCAACAGTGGATAATGGTAGGGCAACTGATGTCATCTACCTAGACCTGAGTAAGGCATTTGACTCTGTCCCACGTGACACCCTGGGCACCAAACTGGAAAAACATGGTCTTGATGGGTGGACCACTCACTGGATAAGGAATTGGCTGGATGGCCTCACACAGAGACTGGTGATCAAGGGCACAATTTCCACCTGGAGACCAGCGACAAGTGGCATCCCTCAGGGGCCAGTGCTGGGACCAGTGCTGTTTGACATCTTTGTCAGTGCGACGGACAGAGGAATGGAGTGCACTCTCAGCAAGTTTGCAGATGACACCAAGTTGTGTGGCACAGTCAACTTGCTAGAGGGCAGGGATCCATCCAGAGGGACCTGGACAGGCTGGAGAGGTGGGCCCAAGCCAACCTCATGAAATTCTACAAGGCCAAGCGTAAGGTCCTGCACCTGGCTAAGCACAATTCCAAGCACAAATCCAGGCTGGGTGGTGAATGGCTGAGAGCAGCCCTGAGGAAAAGGACCTGCTGGTCTGGGTTGATGAAAAGCTCAACATGAGCCTGCAGTGTGAGTGCAGCCCAGACAGCAACAGAGTCCTAGGCTGCATCAACAGAAGTGTGGCCAGCAGGGCAAGGGAGGTGGTTCTGCCCCTTTGCTCTCATCAGACCCCACCGGGAGTACTGTGTACAGTTCTGGAGTCCCCAGCACAGGAAGGACATGGAACTGTTGGAGCAGGTCCAGAGGAGGGCCATGAAACTGATCAGAGGGCTGGAGCAGCTCTCCTATGAGGACAGGCTACAAGAGTTGAGGCTCTTCAGCTTGGAGAAGAGAAGGCTTTGAGGAGACCTTAGAGTAGCCTTCCAATATCTGAAGGTGACCTACAGGAAGGCTGGGGAGGGACTATTGACAAGGTCTTGTAATGACAGGACAAGGGGCAATGGGTTTCAACTGGCAGAGGGGAGAATTAGACTGGATTTTAGGAGGAAGTTCTTTCCAGTGAGGATGGTGAGACACTGGCACAGGCTGCCCAGGGAGGTTGTGGCTGCTTCCTCCCTGGAGATGTTCAAGGCCAGGTTGGATGAGGCCTTGAGTGAGCTGTACTAGTAGGAGGTGTCCCTGCCTGTGGCAGGGGGTTGGAACTAGATGATCTTTGAGGTCACCTCCAACCTTATCATTCTATGATTCTATGATTCAGTAAAATTAAGATGCAAATCCATGACATTTGTAAGTAAAGAATAAAGAATTACTTAATTTAAAATAATACCTCGAGGCCGAGACAGTGCTTGCCAAGGAAATGAATGTGAAAAGCACACAGAAGCAACACAAAACCAAACTACACTCTGAAAGCACTAATTGTGTGAATTATATAGGTAGATATACTACCTATAGAGGTAGTTATACTACAGATAGACTGAATTTTATTGAGGTCCTACTGAGTTAGGAATAGTCTCCTCCAGCTGGAAAAATCTGCTTTCCCACTGAATCTACAAGAAATCTGAGGCAGATGCTAGCAAAATTACTTGCTTTTCAGACAGCTAAATTTATCTAAAAGAAGACGCATCAAAATTAGGTAACATGCAAAGCTTTTCTGGAGATGAAACAAACCAATAAATGTGTTCATTTTTCACTCAGTTGTATAAATAATGACTTTTCCTTCCCACTTGGGCCACCTTTTCACTTCAGCATTCTTGATGAGTTTTTAAATCTCCTAGAATGTTTCAAACTAAATGTTGATTAATAGTTCTACCAAATGCATGTTGGCTTTTTCTTTCCTTACACTCAGTTCTGGGGCACTCACTACAGGAAGGATGTCAAGGTTCTGTAGCATATTCAGAGAAGGGCAATGAGGCTGGTGAAGGGCCTGAAGCACGTGACCTATGAGGAGTGTCTGAGTGAGCTCTGTACTGAGCTCAGTCACGTGACCTATGAGGAGTGTCTGAGTGAGCTCTGTACTGAGCTCAGTCACGTGACCTATGAGGAGTGTCTGAGTGAGCTCTGTACTGAGCTCAGTCACGTGACCTATGAGGAGTGTCTGAGTGAGCTCTGTACTGAGCTCAGTCACGTGACCTATGAGGAGTGTCTGAGTGAGCTCTGTACTGAGCGAGTGCTCAGTCTGGAGAAGAGGAGGCTGAGGGAGAGACCTCATCATTCTCTATAACTATCTGAAGGGAGGTTGGAGTGAGCAGGAGGCCAGCCTCTTTTCCTTAGTGGCAACAGGACTAGAGAAAATGGTCTCAAGCTGCATCAGGGAAGGTTCAGGCTGGATGTTAGGAAATACTTCTTTACAGAGAGAATTATCAAACATTGGGATGTTATGCTCAGGGCACTAGTGCAGTCACTGTCCCTGGAGGTGTTTAAGTAGCATGTGGACCTGTTGCTTAAGGACATGGTTTAGTGTTGACCATTCAGTGCTTGGTCAAAGGTTGGATCAGATGGTCTTTGAGGTCTCTTCCAACTGGATGTCTTCTGTGATATGGAGCAGCCCAGATTTGCTCAACAAGCTCTTGTCTCTCATTGTGGTAGGGTAAACCCAAGTCCCTGCCCCAGTGGAGGTTTGAATGGGGCGTGAAACTGTTTTGCTCCCTCCCACCTCTGGCTCCAGGGGTTTGGAATGTGGAAAGAAGGTGGCGTGAAGTGCCTTACCCCATCCCCAAGGGCTTGAACATGGGAGAGCAAATCGCCCCAGCGTATATATATATAGCAACTGGACACATTATCTAGTCAGACCTTGGCTGGGACTTTGTGACTTGGACTCGGACCTTGAGGGGTACCTGAAGTCAGTCCTTGAGCCGGACCTTGAGTGGGACCTGGAGTCAGTCCTTGAGCCAGACCTTGAGGGGGACCTGGAGTCAGTCCTTGAGTCAGACCTTGAGTGGCATCTGGAAGAATGGTGAAGAGAAAGCGCGTAGTCCCCGCTTTTGGACCGCTGCATCCTGCCTGCCTGTTACAGGGACCTGCCTGTGCCATAAACTGACTGCCTCTCCATGAACTGACTGCCTCTGCCCATTTGTGGGCACACTGCTGAGCAGTCCAGCTTTGCCCTGCTCTACCCCACAATCTTTGCCCATGGCAGCCGTGTCTGCAGTTAGTTTGGACTCTGGTGGGTTCACTCGCATTGGATCCTGTGCTGTGTTCATCCGCCGCTGGATTACAATTTGCAGTTCCAGACACTGCTGCAAAGGAGAGAGGAACCATCTCCAAACTCCTACTCCACCACCATGAGTAGCACAGAAGTTCCCTAGGGCTCCAGTCTGCCTTTATTTGTAAGTACAAAAAAAGCTATTTTTGTAGCAAACCTTTTCCAATTTTCTGATTTTCCTGAATTACTAAATTCCCTATAAGCATCCTTGTGAAGATTTTCCCAAATGAATTTTGAACCCAATCTAACTAATTTGTATACAGTTGTGGGCAGGGCTTTCCAGAAATAAAATAACTATGTATTTTGTAATTCCTGCCTCGTTAATTCCCACAACCAATTCACTCATCTTAACTAAACTAAAACCCAAGAAAACTCAGAGAAGTGTAATGAAAATTCTGCATCCAGAGTCAACAGGTGGATATAAAGATTGTTAGATAAATTGGTTGATTCCTTAAAATGTTTCATTCTCAATATGGTCTTTATAACATGTTTTTTTAACAAGGCTTCTTTTTGAATATGCTACTCAGACTATTATATTCAGAAGGACAAATAAAGGTGGTGGATTTTTCTCACTACAATCATTTTTTTGTCAGAAGAATAGATTACTTTGGTGCCATTTGTCAATCTAACCATAATCTTACCTCTGGGATAAACTTCAGAGTTCTCAAAGAACAGAAAAAGGCACAGGAAGATGTGAAGTTTTTTGATAACTCTATGTTTCTCTCCAGATAAATTAACTCTTTTTCTTCTCACTTACCTCACTCCTGTTGGCAATGGAAGCAATTATTTAATTCTGACCATCATAACTGTCTGTCTTTTAAAATATAATATTCACTTTTATTCTTTTGTTATAACAATCAGAAACTGATAATGTATGTCAGGTGCAGCTTCTCTTTCTCTCTTCCCCAGCTCACATGGCTAATTTGCTCATTCTTTCTAATCTCATAATTTTATCTCTATTTATGAGAATGTCTTAAATTAATCAAGAGAAATCACTGTCAAGACATCTTAGCATTCATTTCTCTCTCGTTTTCTCATTTTTTAAAATTGCTTTGTGTGATGGTTTGGGAGTTGCCCACCCCCCACCCCCAATAAAATCACCCAGACTAGACTCAACTGGCTGGAAGTTAAGGAATGAAGCTGTATTTACAGCTTAGCACAATTTACAAGCAGATACATACAAAATATACAGTTATATACAAGTTAAAAGTAGCGCAGAAACACAAAAATCCCTCCAAAACAGATTGCCAGGAGGATCCTGACCCAAACCTCCCTCCCCTTTTCCCCTCTTCCCTCCCCTCAGAAATAACCGGATCAATCCCAGTGTATCTCACGTGATAAAGCTGGAGAGATCTGAGGTGAGATGTCAAAAAGATGATAAAGAGGTTAGAGGAAATAAAAGGTTAGGTCGGATTAGAGTTAAGACAGAAAGCAACCACAGCAGAACTACAACTGAGAACTCAAGTGTGTGAGAAGTGAGTGTCTTACCTATATTTTGGCTAGTTGTGTTTCTCAGCAGCAGAATGAGTGATATAGGTTACTGCTCTTGTTTTTCTTTCTTCTCACAGTTAAGGATTTAATTTCCCTCAGTAAAATATTCCAGTTAGCCTCAAACCAGCACACTTTGGTGAAAGCACCAATAAAACGTAGACTGCATTTGATATGGACTGGAAAAGCCTTAAAGACATGTCTTGGTTTCTGACAGAGTACACACTACCAAATTCTTTTCTGGAAAGGTCTGCAGTTCAATTACCTGTATCAAAAATTTGTAAAATGTCTTAATTAGTATGAAATAGGGGGTTGGGAACCAAACAAACAAAAAAAACCCAAATGAAAAAATGAAACAAAACAAAATCAAAATGAACAAGACCGAAATGGCAGACAAAAAAAAGAAAAAAAGAAGGGGAGAAAAAAAAGAAAAAATATTTTATGGGTGAGTTTTAACTCCAGATTTCAGAGATCAAGATTTGTCTGAGCTTCCATGTACTGATTCTGCCTGGGATGAAGTTAATTTTCTTCACAGCAGCCTGTGTAGTGCTTTGGCTACATTTGTGTCTGTAACTGAGATAAAAACACACCAAAGTTTTAACTGTTTCTGCACAGCATTTGTACAGTTCAAAGGCCTTCCCTGTTTCTCACACAGTGAATAGGCTGGGGGTGAGCTAGAAGTTGGGAAGGGACACACCTGACCCCAACTCACCAAAGGGATATCAGCTGTGCACTGGTCTGTTGGTGGGATGTGGGTTTAAATGAGGGGGTGGTGAGTAATTGTATCACTTGTTGGGTTTTTTCTGTCATTTACTAAACAACTTTTATTCAACCTATTAACTTTCTCTTGCGTTTGCTCTCCTGGTTCTCTTCTCCATTTGACTGGGGATAGGGGCCTGAACAAGTTCCTGCGTGGGGTCAATCCACTCCATGCTACTGTTGTCAGTAAAGTTCAGCAGTGTAGGGTGAGATTTAATTACATAAATGTGGTATTTGAGATTCTCTAAAGTATTCATCTTAGACCATATTGGCTCTCAAGATTATAGATATGCTCTAACTCTGCTGTCATATGCAGCACACGTTGCTCTCCTTACCTCTTCACCCTCTTCCTAATTTGTTTTTGTTGTTATTGTTGTCATTTTTCTTGTTGATGGAGCCTAAGTAAATACTGCCATATGGGCACAGAGGAGTTTGGAAAGCTACTCTTCCATCACCAAAACAGTCACATAAATTTGGAATCCCTGCAATCCATTGAGCTTATGAACCTGGATATTGTTGGCCGGCGTAATATATTAGACATCAAAAAGAAGTTATGGTGATGGCTGGACATGTCTAATTACACTGTGTGTGTATATTTAAGAAGTTGAATAGATCCCCAGACAATGTTTGACTGTGGTATATGCATACAGAGTCTGCGCATAGTCAGTCTCCAGGCACGTAGATGTTGACAGCACAGAATAGAATCTAACTTTGTGCATAGCCAACATTCATCAGGGCCAAAGAGTAGAATTTATGTTGTTTTTTATTATTCAATACTACCTTTAAGGAGGTAACAACTAGAACTACCTATAAGGAGGTAACAACTAGAACTACCTATAAAGTTTAAAATCTTCTTTGCTAAGGTCTCTGCAAGGAGAAACTTACAGCACTCTTTCTTCATTTCATGCTGATATATGACAATATATCAGTATAATAAATTGGAGGAAAAAAATGCAGAGGGTGACATGATAACTATGGGTATTTTATCTGCATAATCTATGTCTGTTCTCTAAACCACAAAGTGGTATTAAATTAATACATTATGTTTTACTACTAAGTTTCAAAATGGAAGAATATCCAAAGTATCTGCCCTTTGCTTAACAGTACCTTGAGATCTTTAACAGCTGAAAAAAAATCTCTTTAAACACGTGGATATGAAGCATTGACATTGGTAATAGGTGAAAGGGTTATAATGGGAAAATTAATTTTGCTGAGTTGCTTCATGACTTTTTCCTCGAGAAAGCCCACAATAAATGTATAGACAGGAGAATACAATAACAGGAAATTTTATTGGATAAATTGAGGAAATGCGCAGAGAAAACAAAATCAGTTATTAAGTGATCACAATAACACAACTGAATAAAGAAGTGTGTAAAAGAGTGGCCATGGCACACTTAACTCATGTCTTCATGACAAATAAACCAAGTGTAAGTGAGACAGTAGGCCCCTAAAACTTTTTGTCACATAGTACTCCAGTCTGTACATGGGCAATGTGATATCCACATCACAGACTGCCCTGAGGTCTAAAAGCATCCAGACGCAGTTAGAACACGGATATATAGTTTATTAATTTACACACTGGAGAAGGAAAGATGAAAAATTAAATTAATTTATTAAATCAAGCACTTGATTTTGAGCCATATTGCCTATAAAGGCAAAAGAGATTTCAGTGCTTACATGGAACAGAAGAAAATCACATATGGAAATCATGAACTCAAATTAAATGTGGGAAAGTGTAGTAGATAACATAACAGAAACTGAAGTAAGATACAAAGAATATGAATGTGTGGTGAACACACAAGGAAACAATGAAATTACACTGGTTTTGGTTTGGGTTTTTTTTGGGGTTTTTTTTTGATAATGAAAACCAGAAACTAAATTAAGAGTTGCATACACACAAAGAGGCAAGTAAGTTACCATATAGATCAGATGGAACAAATGCAAGAACGCAGAAGGCAGCAATTAAGTTTCCAGTATTACCCAAATGACTAAATCCATTCTTCCCTGTGGGTTTACAGATTCAGAGATTCACAGATTGCATCAAGTTGGAAAGGATCTTCAAAGGTCATCTTGTACAACTCCCTTGCAGTGAGCAGGGACACCTCCAACTAGATCAGTCTGCCCAGCAGTCTGTTTACAGGGTGGAATTTAATGTGCCAGGTTGCAAGACCCTTCTTTCTTGGTCTGTTTAGACAAGAAAAACCAACAGGAAGTCAGTGTTCAGCTGAATGCCATAGAGAAAAATGTGATTTGCATTCAAAATGAAGACACAAACAAAAAATAAAATGGCACTGAAATTATGTCTGCTCATTTGCAATATCTTAGTTTTGCTACAGAAAATCAGCAATGGATTTTTGGGGTTGTTTTTTGTTGGGTTTTTTTGGTTGGTTTGGGTTTTTTGGTTTTTTGTTTGTTTGTTTTTTGGGGGCATTGTGTTGTTTGGCTTTTTTGTTTGTTTTTTGTTGATTGGTTGGCTGGATTTATTTTTTTTTTTGGGGGGGGGTGTGTGGTTGTTTTGTTTTGGTTTTTTTGTTTTCTCTGAAGAAAGATTAAGCAGAATTCATTATCTTTTTCTTCCAGAAAGTGGTAAATAATTTTCTAGGATACAGACTTTTTTCTGTGGAGGGACAAAGTATAATTAAACATGCATTAATTTGGCTAGCATGCAATACTTTAATCTGTAATTCCATGCTCAATACGCATAACATTTTGACCTTTGAGAATGTAGCTAATTATATTTCACGAAAGGCCTTGCAATCATGCAAACATTTTTGTGCCATTTGTTTCTTTGTTGCATCCCTGTGTGCACGGATAAATATTAAAGTGTCTTGTAAGCACAGCACTCAGATTACATTCGCTGAAGTCTGTGAACAGATAGATACTGCATTATAGTGCTACTACTGACATTTCAATTCAGAACCAAGGCTACCAACACCTACAGCTACTGCTGTTCTATTAAATATTTGTCAGTCAAAGACTGAGGATTGCTTCTTTCATTTTTCTGGTACATATAGAGTTACGCCAAGGATGAAATGTCAGGTAAAAATCAGTGCATACCCTTTTGCTGATAGCAAAACTCTTAGCTTCAATACAGAGACTGTGGCCTTTCAAGAATATGCTACGGCAATGAACACTGTGATCCTTTTAGATCCTTTTAATTGCAAAGCAGTGTAGGTAGATAATTGTGCAGATTAGAGACATACCCACGATGTGTGCCAATTACACCTGAAAAAAAAAAGGTGGCTTTGTATGACAAGGTGGGTAAATCAGTCTGATATAATCATAGTAGCGACAAACTTTTCCCCGTAACTCCCACACGAAATTAGAACTTGTAACTTTGAAGTGACGCAGTGGGGGCTGGTTTATTGCTAGTGCTTTTGAACAGGCACTGCAGGGCTTGTTTGCTTTTAGTTTCTTGGTAAATACTTTGAGCATAAGTGGAGCTTAAATGAACCAGCATGATAGACTCATTTCTGTAACACCTGTATAATTTCCTCTGTAGTCATCCTCTGCTCTGCCTCATTCTCCTTATAGTCCTGACAGTATAAAATTCGGAGACAGGATTTCCTTGTTTATTTATCTAAAAATCTTGAGGAAGGAGAGAATGGGAGTTTCAGAAATCAAGTTATTTAAAAATAGTAACCACAATCTCCCCAATGTACTCATAGCCTTGTCGCAAATAGCTCTTCTTTCACCAGCATAAAGCATTTCAGCTAATCCCAAATGCTATTATCAATGCTGTCAGCTGTAAAAATCACCTACCAGTTCTGTCAGATCATCTGTGGCATTGATGATTTGTGACACTACTGATACTGAAAGGGTTAGACATAAGTTATTATTTTAATTATTTTTACCTTTTAGATATTTTATGTTTGGGTTTTTGTTTGTTTGTTTGCAGATTTTTTTGGTGTTGTTTTGTTTGTTTGGTTTTTTTTTAAGTACCTTTTCTACTCATTTGTCACCCAGTTAAAGAAAAAAATTGTTTGGTTTGGTTTTTTCTTTTTTCTTTTTTTTTCTTTCTCTGTTTAAGAGAAAAGACAGAGCTTGCTCTTGTCAGGGAAGGATTGAGTGAGAAAGAATCTGAAGCTCTTTCTGGCGTGATTGGTGAAGAAGCTGGGGGAGGGGTGGAACAGAACTCTGGGAAAACAGATTTGTTGTATTTCTCTTTGGCATAGTTTTAAGTGAGTAGCTCTCTGAGTAGACAGGAAAAGAAAAGTTTTTTATCTCCTAACCTTATGCTGTAATTTCTGGGAGAAAACTGGAGAATTCTCATATACCAAGAACCATAGAGTTTGGAATCCTCTGAAGTTTCTTTTATCATTAACTCTGGTGAACCCCACTTATGGGCATTTTGCAACTTTGGGGAAGTTCCAATTCTCTGCTTCAAACTTCACTATATTGTCTATTACATAGTACAATATAATACATTCTTCTTCAGGTTATTCTGTATTGCTAAAGAAAAAAGGAGGTCATAGTCAAATGGGGTATCCTTTAAGGTTAATGCTTGTTCAGCACCACAGAATATTTTAAAAATAATTACAGTTATTAATATGTTAATAATAACTTATTAATCCAAATAATTGGTAATAATATAATACACAGTACATAATGCAAATTGCTGGCATAAATACAACCTCTGTAGCTGGGCTCATGGCTGAATAATGATAAAATGACGAGTAAATAAATAAAAAAATAAATAACGAGGCGTATTTTGGAACGAAAAATCCTTATCACTTAAATTAGTGTTATTTTCCACTTTAAAATATTTTTATAAATAAATTTCAATATTTTAATGTGGTTCTAAACCAGGTGGGAAATGGTGTAACAGTATAATCTTTGAAATCTAAATAAATGTGGCTCTTGTTTGTATTATGCTGTAATTCAAGTGAATACTGTTTATGCCTATCAACACGTTATCTACCCTTGCTAGGCTTTCAGAAGTAAAATTGTCAGTTATGTAGTCTCAGTTTCATCTCAGTTAACTTCAGTACTTAATTGAAGTACAAAAATGGGAACCTGTTTCCCACTCAATCAGTGAAGAAATTGCATACCTCTAGACTGTTAAAGGACCTGACACACCTGGAAGTGTCATTTCTTCCCACTGAAAACAGCAGGAGTGTTCATGAATTTAAGAGTTGTAAACTTACAACTCATTTAAATTTGCATAAACCAGCAGTTACAAAAAGAAAGTAGGTGGGCTTCCCTTAGTCTTATGGGTTGCTCACTTCTGTCCCACATTCTACCACGTGTTGCATCCCAAGAAAATCTAACAGCACTGGGTCCTAGCTGGAGCTTGCCACTGCCAGGTGAAGGAAACCTCAACTTTGCATTATCAGTTAATGGTCTGACTGTATTAGATATCATTACTCAGCGCTAGGAATGTTAAACTTTATAATAAAGATTAAATCACAGCAGAACCTGATGGGAAAATATTAAAAACATTTAGTGTCTGTATGCACTTATCGTTGGTAACTCACCTGTGAAAACCTTCACAAAAAGCGTGTCTTGAAACAAATTTTATGCACTTGCAATTTCTTAAGTAACAGTAGGCTTTTCAGCTCTTATTGGGATACTTTGCTTTTTCCTTCCAATGATGCACAAGATCTTGCCACCTATCTGTAAGATGGGTGTTTGCTCTCACATTTACTTATGCTGGCCACCAATTTTTTTGCACATAATAGAAAAGTATGGAAAAAATATTCGAAAGAACAAATAGCAATATGCCAAACTGTCCTGCTTTAAGACAACCTGCTCTCACAGCAACTCACACACGAATCAGGAGGGAAAGTAACACAAAAAGCCCTGGATTGAGATAAGGAGTTTAATGAAAATGATGCAACCAGAGCTATTTCACAGAATAGCAGCAGAAAGCAGCCATAAAATGATCCCCCAGACCTCAGTCACACAACCAGCCCAGTGGAAAAGATCAATACCCCAAAACCAGAAACCAGAAGCAGCAACTGAAAATGGGAAGCATCTCATGTTACAGTCAGAACTTCAAGCTCCATGATACTTTGCTGCAGTCAGCACTGTCATTTTAAAGCTTGCATGACATCAATATGGTATTGGATACCCATCAACAGATTCAATTGGCTAAAACCATGACAAAAACTCACTAAATTTATTAGGATCCCTTATCAAGAACAGCAGGAAGAACTGAAAAATAATTGTTAAAAAAAACAAACATATTTTGTTTTCAATATTCAGTCTGCATAACATTTCAGTAGTAAGTTGTGCTGGTTTTAGGCTAATAAGAATATTTTAATGAAAAAAATTAGATTATAGGCTGTGAAGAGAAAACAATGGTGGTTACTTCACTCATAGGCTTGCTGAGACATATGAAAACAAGGACAGAAATATAGATAAGATAATATAGATAAGATAGAGAGAGTCTCATTCTCTCTGGTCGCTTGTGTGTCTTCTCCTTTCTGCTGAGTAACCTAACTAACCAGTCTGCTTCTAACTCCTCCTGGCTGATCCTCCAAACTCACCTTGCATGTAAGACAGACCCAGGGATAAGGTAGAGGGATGGAAAGAAGGTGGAAGGGTGGTTAGGAGCCCCTCCTGGAGACTCTGATTTCTGGGAGGGGTATTGTGTTTAACTTGTATATTTCTGTAAATATTCATGTGTATTGTGTATATATTTGCTTGTGTATTGTGCTAAGCTGTGAAGAGAGCTTCAGTCCTTAACTTCCAGCCAGCTGACTCTAGTCTGCATGATTTTATAAAG
>VWZE01020776.1:0-60927 GCA_013396675.1 Eubucco bourcierii | reverse complement strand
CACTAAATGGACTTGCAGTTTTTAGTTAAACAGCAACATGAAACCTCAGTGCAGGCTAAAAACACTATAGTCCTGATATGAAGTACATGCTGTTTACATGTGTGCATGAGAGAAGGCTTTGAGGAGACCTTATAGTAGCCTTCCAGTATCTGAAGGTGGCCTACAGGAAGGCTGTGGAGGGACTATTTACAAGGTCTTGCAATGACAGGACTAAGGGCAGTGGGTTTAAACTGGCAGAGGGAAGATTTAGACTGGATATTAGGAGGAAGTTCTTTCCAGTGAGGGTGGTGAGGCAATGGAACAGGTTGCCCAGGGAGGTTGTGGCTGCTCCCTCCCTGGAGGTGTTGAAGGCCAGGTTGGAGGAGGCCTTGAGTGAGCTGTACTAGTGGGAGGTGTCTCTGCCTATGTCAGGGGGTTGGAACTAGATGATCCTTGAGGTCCCTTCCCACCTTACCATTCTATGATTCTATGATTCTATAATTCTCTGTGCATGAAGTAACCCTGGCCTATATGCACATCTGTGATCTAAGATTACAATGGTTTTGTTATTATTTCAGTTGCTGCCCCACACACACAAGTAAACACAGATACACACAGCCCTATCCAACACTGGTAGGATCAATCACATTTACTTTTGTACTTATAAAACATGAATTGCAATGTATATTCTCTTATACCACAGCGTTTCATTTAGGTTTAGCATATTTTGCTTTCTTTTTATGAACTTATAAACCATTAAACAAATGTGTGATTAGAGTGTGTTTTCCAGAGGACTTTGATAACCATAAGGTCCTCTTCACATAAATTGTTTATCACTCATTTTCTTCAGAGGTAGTTGTTTAAAATTAATAGACACAATGAATTAGTGCCTGACAGGGGAAAGAGAAATGTCCTATACTGCACCATGCTGTTTTGTACACAGGCAATCAGACAGACACTATAATATTTTAATGTGTCTTCTGAGAACCAGTTATACATGTTAGTAGGTGTCAGCAGAATAGCTGTAAATCTTTTTAAAACTGATTATTATGTTACTCAGCAGTGAACTAAATATTTTGAGATACTTTTCATTACTTGATAAATAATCTCTAGGATATTTACCTGGGTTTTGGTATTTAAGGAGAGAAGCTTCTCAAAATTAAGGGAAATTTGAACTGTGCAATATGTAGATGAGAAAAATGTGCTCAAAATCTCTACTGTGATTTCCAATATATTCCTATATGTGATAATTTGAAAGATGTTTCACTCGGATCCTTTCCATTATGTTCTCAGTGTTTGTTTCCTTCATACTTATTGATGTGACAACATATTGTGTAGTTTTAAATGAAGCACCTTTCATACTGAGACTCCTGTGACTGTGGCACAACAGGACATTCTTCAAGGTAAAAAATCTATACAGAAACAGAATAAGTATCAAAGTGGAGGAAGGAACCTCACATGATGTTGTTTGATTCTTCTATCAGAATTATCAAAAGGTTTAGTTTGGAAGTGTCTCAGTAACTCTCCGCTTCAACCTTCTGCTTTAGCAGGTCATAAGGTCAGAAAAAGATGTTCAGGGCCCTGACATTCAGATGAAAGTTGGATTCTAAGTCTCTCTTTTTGGTCACTAAAGCCAGATGGGTCAACTGATGAATTGCCCAAGATTTGATGGAACGAACCTGAAAGTGTGACTCACTACAAATTATCAGTTTAAAACACTAGCAGGGTAGTTTTTGTGCTGTAAATTAATGTGCTTGCTTACAAAACACTGATCTGTTAAGGTAAAACCTGTTTCTACAATTCTAGGAAACTAGACATTAGATATTTTTTTCCTGTATGTTAAAAAAAACACAAAAAACTATAAAAACATCAATGCTTTTAAAAAAAATTCTGGAACCTGTGGAGAGCTTTCAGAACAAATTCTCTCATTAACTTTTTAATGAGTGAAAGATTTTCAAGAGAAAATCAGACAAATATTTTGCTAGTTTATGGAGCCACATCACATCTGAGTGTTCTGTTTTATTCTGTACCATTCTGTTTGATCTCATCAAACTGCAGAAGTGTTGAAAACTAAAATGATGTATAGCTGAATTACTCTAATCTCTGAGGAAAAAATCATGGAGATGAAAAATTGACTTCCCACTCACACAGCATAACCAATTACATTTTAATTAAAATTGTTTTAAATTAATTGACTTCTACTAATATCTTTAAAATCTCATTTGAATTAAAAAAAAAATCTCATGTATCTGTGAATTAAAGATGGCCTAGTATCAGAATCAAACTATTTTCAAAACACATTGCAAACTGTTTTCTACTGTCACAGATGGAATAAAGTGTTTCTGTGAAAATGCTCATTAGTTTAAATGCAGTGAAAAAAGATTCCGAGAAAAATTGATTTTGAATCTCCATTGTCAGGAATCACACAGTCACAATTTATCTTTGATAAACAAATATTTATCTCATTCAGATAAGTAGGCCTGTCAAAGTGCAAATCTTGGTGCTGGCACTTTTGAAAATGTGCTTACGGATATACGAGTTCACCGGAGACTACTTGTTCTCTTATTTTCATTTTGCTATTAAAAGTGGAGATGTTCAACATATTTACATGGACAGATTTTTCTGTTAGCCCAGCAAGATAAAAGCTGACACATATCTGTTGCTGAAATCTAGTATCTTCTTTGCTCACAATGGGAAACAGGCAAAATTATTAGAAAAACCATTTTTACAGTAATAAAGAGGAGTGAGGAGGTTCTTGAAGAACCTGAGTATTCAAATAGCACCAGAATATTTTTAGCTGAAATAAAAATACCCATATTATATTTGGAAAAAAAGAAAAAAAAAGCATACATCTGTATATTTAGAGAGTATCATACACAAGGGAAAAGTAACCAAAATACTCAAACCAAGTATCCTGTTTGTCCAAGGGAGGCATGCTTACTCAGAATAAAATTTTAAATGTTTTGACCTACATCAAGTTTGTTTACACTAGACAGGACCGAATGTGGGTCAAAAGGCCAGAGGGCTTACTCTTATGTTTTATTTTCTTTAATGCTCCTGTGAATTTTCATCTGCTGGAATGCGCTTTTAATGCATTTCTGACAACTGATATTGGATTGGGAAGGTTCTTTAGGGATGAGTGTGAAATCTTGAGGTGTACCTTTTCTCATGTTTTAATCACAGCATGCTAGTTTATGTGTACCAGACTATGATGCTAACTCAAAAAATGTGAGGTATTACATATACTTCTGTAAAAAAAGTTGCATTTTCAAATCTGATAGTGTAAAACCTACATGACTTGTAAAACAATTACATTAGCACAGTATACCAATATTCTACATTTCTTTTGTGAAATAATAATTCTGACCCTAATTTTCATGCGTTTTTATCTTTTCTAAACTGAAGAGTTACAGAAGTCACTTACAAATAATTTCTGGCCATTTCAATTACATCTGATTCTTTTAAAGATCAGTATACAAGTATGATGAAGCACTCAGAAAATCCATAGCCACAGCATAAAAAGGTGTGATCTGTGTTTTTTAAATTCTGATCCACATAGAGGAGCTTGGAGGGAGTTCCAAATGAGATGCGAAAAGCATTAGAGATTCTGTTTCAAATCATGAAACATTCCAGGAAGACATTTCAGAATGGACTGACAAAAGGAACTACAGCAGATTGCTAGGACCACATGCTAGTCACCTAGGAGCATTTCAGGGATAAAATAAGCATAAGGCCCTTTTACTTGAAACAGAAGCCAAATATTACCACAATTTTTAGAGAGCTTCAAAGGAAATCCTAAGATCTACAGGCGAAAAAGCGTGACGAGTTTGTTGAGGAAAATGTCAAGACTGCTTAAAAGAATAGATTAACTGGCACAAAGACACAATGTGATACATTGAGGAAGAGCTGAAACGTCTTTTGTGAGGGGAACTCATGACTGACTATCTATTAGGGTGCTCTTGCATTTTTGAAAACATTTGCCCAAGTCCCCACAAATGACTTGAAAAAGTTTAGGAACGAAGTTATGAGAACAACAAGCAAACCAAACCAAACCAACCAGTCAACCAACCAAAAAATCCAAACCACACTGTCATGGTAGGCCTAAATAGGCCAAAATAGGCTTGTACATGTCCTGGTTTGCCCAGACATGTTTTTCTGCTCTCCTCTCCTTCTGGTTTGGAGAGAAGCAACAGCGGGAAAGAGGACAAAGAACCTGGAACCACTGAGTCTAAGGACTCTGGCTTGTCCAGATATGTTCCCCTGCTCCCCCTCCTTCTGTGCTGGGGGAAGCAACCCTGGGAAAGGAAAACAAAAGCCCTGGTGTCACCTAATATGGTCAAGCTTTGCAAAGTGCCATTCTAGTTGGGTAATATATGTCCAAAGGCCCATTAGTCTCAGGCTGTAACTGATGATGAGCAGGTAGCAACATGCTCTCTGATGTTGTATTCATGCCTGCTGCTGCTGCCACCATTGCTGCTACTGCCTCATTGCATACTGAACTGCCTGGGAACACCACTGCCTCGAGTTTACCAGGAGCAACCTCTAAACGCCTGCACAGGATCAGTCTGCACAGCCAGCGTGACATTGTGCCAAGCTTGCACATGACAACCGCTGGGGATCGGTGGAAGCAATGCTCTCTTGGCAGCGGCAGAGGAGAGCCAAACTGCTTGGGTCTCCCCAGTTTGGAATAGCAGCCAGGAAATCGGCTGCAGTATTGTCTGAGAGCAGCTGTGTCTGGGTGCTGCCGGCAGCTCTCTCTCAAAAGGACCCCAGAGCTTGCCAAGGTTGCAAATTTACACAGAGCTGTGCAAAAGTGGGGAGAGGCGTCCAAAGGCAGGGACAGTGCAAAACCAAGAGCTATGTAAAAAGGTAGGAGCCGTCCAAAAGTGCGGATGGTCCAAATGGGAGCTCTGTTAAGGGAGGAACTCTTCTAAGGTGGGAACCTCGTGCTTTCTCCCTTGCTCTATTTATCCTTTTCTAGACAAAATGTCCATTTGCCAATTTATACTGGGGGCAAAGACCCAACCAGCCACCAGCCTGATTCCCAGTACAGGCTACCACACGGCTCAGCACACGTGGGGAAAGGCACCTACTGCTGTTCCCCCTTCAAGCTTGCAGGGTGGGGGGGAGGAAGGAAGGAATTTGGAGTGCTCCACAACAACACACTTTTAATATCAGTAGTGTATATTTCTAGCCTTTCAGTACTGCAAACTTTGTCATTGTGACTGTGAATGGCATATGTGCCAAACCCAGCCTTTTCCTTAAGCGTATGTCCTCATCCCACATATTAAGGATATTAATACTTTTGTCAATGGATTAAACCTTCAGAAAAAAAAAATGTAAAACAATCATGACAGTTAGAAAACTGATAAAGATGTTAATGTGAGGAACAGGACAGATACAAATTCAAGAATCTCCAGGTAACTTCATGGGCTAATATAGAGGAATCACAGAACTTTATAGGTTGGAGAGAACCTCCAGAGATCATCACAGAATCATAGAATCAACCAGGTTGGAAGAGACCCCCAAGATCACCCAGTCCAACCTATCACCCTGCCCTATCCAATCAACTAGACCATGGCACTAAGTGCCCCATCCAGTGTTTTCTTGAACAACTCCAGTGATGGCTCCTCCACCACTCCCACCACAATGGGAAATCACTCTCTCTATGAAGAACTTCCTCATCAAGTCCAACCTCCTTGCCAAGGCAGTATCCCCTAGGGTATTTTGCTCAGGAACGGATCCAGGTGGGTTTTGAAAGTCTCCAGAAAAGGAGACTCTACAACCTCTCTGAGCCACCTGTTCCAGTGCTCCATCACCCACACTGTAAAGAAGTTTCTCCTCATGTTGAGGTAAAATCTTCTATGTCCCAATTTGTAGCCATTGCTCCTTGTCTTATTGCTGTTCAGGATCTCAAAATTTGAGAGAATCTCAGTGAAAGTTTTCTTCCTGTACTTGTGGCTTTTTCAAGACGTGCAACGTTTTTCAAGAATTCAATATATAGCTTTTGCATCCAGTCTAAATCAAGGAAAAGAGAGCACCTTAAGATACTCATCTAAAGACCTTAGCAGGAAGTAGCCTGTGCGTTTCTAAATGAAAAACCCAAATGAAACAGACCAACACAAAAGTCAAGAATAATCTCAACAGAGAAATTCTGTTTATTACAAAGCTCCTAACTTATAACTGTGACTAATGGGTAGATAGAAGAGATTTGTAAGAAAAACTTAAAAACTTTTATTAAACTTTTTTATACAGGAATGTTATCTGTTGCCAAGACTGGAATTTTGCTGCGGTTCAGTGTGATGGTTTGTGAGTTATCTGCCCCCCACCCCTCCCTTCATAAAATCACTCAGCTGGCTGGAAGTTAAGGACTGAAGTTTTATTTACAGCTTATCACAACATACAAGCAGATATATACACAATAGACAGGAATGTTTACAGAAATATACAAGTTAAAGGGAATACAGAAACACAATACACCTCCCAGAAATCAGAGTCCCCAGGAGAGGCTCCCAACCACCCTTCCACCTTCCTCCCACCCCTATACCTTACCCCAGAGTTTGCCTTACAAAGTAAGTTTGGAGGATAGGCCAAGGGGATTAGAAGTAGAGTGGTTGGTTAGGTTATTCAGCAGAGAGGAGAAGACACATTGGCTCCCAGAGACTGAGAGACTGCCTTACCTATGTTTGTGTTCTTGTTCTTATATATCTCAGCATGCCTATGAATGAAGTAGACATCACCATTGTTTTCTATTCACAGCCTATAATTTTCTCCATTAAAATATTCCAATTATCCTCAAACCAGCACATTCAGCTAATGATTACAGTTACTAGTCAATCAGTCATTAAAAGACTTAGTACTTCACTACAACAGACAAAAGGTCTGTCCTCTGAGGACTTGGAATATTTAGATAAATTACTTAAGAGTTCCCTAATGGTTCTGTGCTTAAGCTGGTACCAAAATTTGCTCTTTTGAAATATGACAGATAAACCAGGAGCTCAAGTACCTAATGCTTAGAAAAGATCTTTTACCTTAGTGTTATGACTTTATGCCTGCTACTGTGTGTGCACTGAATTACACTCCTGGTTTTCGTTTCTTTGTTGTTTTGGATGGCTTTTATACTTTACAATTGTTGAGGCTGAAGAAATTTGTAAATAGAGAAGTTCCAATTTCAGGAAGTTGCACTGCAGTCTAACATCTATTTTTCTTACATGGAAAAAAGGCATTCAAATTAGTTCAAATTTTGAGAACCATTCCTGTCCAAACACTTGTAGTAGACATGAAGGATAATCTTCAATTGGCCAGATATATGTGTCTGCAAAGTATTGTTTTACCTATGAGCTAATCATCTGAACATTCTTTACAGGAAATGAAAAGAAACAGGTTCTATGGGGCATGATTCATCTTCTAAAGCAGACTTAAAACTCTGACGGTAGATGTATGAGAGGTATCTTAATCAAGCTTATTACAGGAAATTGCCTAGTACACTTTAATACTGTAAGATAACTACAATTAAATTACTGTAATTGCTGGAGAATATGTCAAGCTTCTTGCCAAAAGCTATTAGGCTTCAAATGATCTTAAATTTAGCAGCAGTCCAGTTGCTTTAAGGGTTGAAAGAGCCATTCTACCTTCTCAGTGTCTTTCCGAAGTTTTTTTCTGAAGCAAGTTTAGAACTTACTTTTTGTCAACCTGTACTCAAAGGGATGATTCTGGATCCTTAATAATCATCAGTTAGTTTTGTGGTGTGCAATAGCAACTGTTCAGATAGATGGAATATGAAACACATTTCATTTCCCAGAAGAAAAGTAGAATCTAAACCTGTTCAAAGTCAAATCATAGAAGTGAAGAACTT
The DNA here is from genome assembly GCA_013396675.1 of Eubucco bourcierii. Taxonomy (NCBI): domain Eukaryota; kingdom Metazoa; phylum Chordata; class Aves; order Piciformes; family Ramphastidae; genus Eubucco; species Eubucco bourcierii. The sequence continues at coordinate 53,093 of VWZE01020776.1, read as the reverse complement.
TTTTCTAATGTCCAGTCTGAACTTTCCCAGATGCTGCTTTATTCCATTTCCTCATGTCCTGTTCTGATCATCAGAGAGAGGACACCAGCACTTCACTCTCTACTAACCCCCTTGAGGAAGCTGTAACCTGCAGCGAGATCACCTCTGTTCTCAGGTTTCTTTTTCCTCATATCCATATGTCAGTCTGATGTAACCCAACTGTGATGTTTTCTTATTCTTGACCTTTCCTGGTTACTTCCGTCTGTCATAACTCTGCAAGTGGTTGTGTGCTGCTTGTTCTTTCAGGATTACACTGTGATTGTAAATGGTTATAAAAAAAAAATAAAAAATTAAAACACTGAGGAAGTATCTTTGCAACAAAAGAGATAAATATATAATCCTGATTTAATTGACTTAGAGGTGAAAAGTGATTAAATATTGTCAGCATCTAAGTCAGTATAGCAATGAAATGAGATTTAAAAATATATTTCTCACTAACATATCTTAATACTTTCTATCAGAGATATGCGATGCTGTTAAATGGTCTGTAAGTGTGTTTATTTTCTTAACTGACACACTAGTAAAGTAAATGGTTTTGGTTTTGTAAAATGAGAATTATGCATTTCACAGCATCTCTGTCTCTTGTTCGTCTTACCTTGTAAAATGCCTACTGATTAGTCTTATAAAAATTAGTCTTCAGTATAAAATCTATATCTTGGTGGATATATTTGTTTATGTTTTGTGCGATCTGCTTTTAGAACACTTAAAATCTTGGGTTTTTTAAATTTAAGACCCCTACTTTTCCCTTTTGTGTGGGATTAAAAAAAAAAAAAAAAAAAGGTCTTTTTTTCTTTTCCAATCCTTCTAAGATAATTTGCAGCTTCTATTTATTGAGGTAGGGTCCAATTCTGTACTTACACAGCAAAACATCTACCGACTGTACAAGGCTTTAGTCTGAGCAAGGAGTGTATTTCTCATACTCATAGAATTTATGTTTGGCATTGTCTTATAATAACTAAATTACAGTGATGGCTTTTTTACAAACACAATCAATCTCCTTCAAGATATAAGTGATTTTGTGTGGGGGAGGTGAAAAAGGTGAATATGCTTTCACTTCTTGATTAATTGGTGCCGTTACTGGTTAACTACTCTGATGAAATATCTATTTAAATATTTAATTTTACAGATGAAATATCTTTTATTTTTGCATACCATTTTAATATCTGACCTGCTCACTTCACAATACCATAACTTACATTTGCACGTTACTCCAAGTTAACAGTCTTTAGTACAAAAGTTATTTTTGGAGGCTACATTGAAAATTAATCTATAGTTTAAAAGAAGAGTGTGCATTGTGATACCTTGAGTACCAATTCATCTCATCTCCCTTGAGGCACTATATGGAGGCAACCTATGTGTATTTATTTGTATATTCCTTGTACTTCAGAACTGTTCAGAAGTTTGTTCATTTTAATAAAGATTGCCTGTCTCTCAGTAACAATAATTCAGATAACTTCTCAAACAGTCACCTAAACCATATATCCAGAGCTAAGAAGAATTAATCTGTATCTAGTGACTAATGAAATATTGTTCTTATTCTGTGAGATTCGGCGCCAGACTGAGATACATAAATCTTTTGACACTATTTCAAAGTATTCGTGATTCTTCCAAAGGTGATTGTTTTATCTCAGGATATTTACTTGTGATCATTGTACGGAGTTTGATCTTAGCTCAGTGCCGAATTTTTAATCATTTATTCTTTGTCCGTGGTTAAATGCTGTGAAATGTTTTCATTCCTTTCACTCCAAAAAGAGCAGATTTGTAATGCAATTTTAGGGACCAGTACAGAATCTCTTTTGAAAAGTAATCACTGGTGCAAAGCAGCCTCTTCTATAGGGATTTAAATACCTGAGCAGCACTTCTAAGTCAAAGGACACAGATTAAGGAGCTCAAAAATATTAGATGCTGGAAACCTCTAAGGAAAAAAAAAAATAATAAAAATTCTTCTTTATTGAATTACAAACTTCAGAAAACAGACAGCCACTGAAAAGAAGGCCTCAAGTTTTGGATAGACTAGGAATACAGATGGGAGTTTGATGGGCAGAAACTTAGAAATCTAAGATGTGATCAGGGTCACTAGGGACAAAAGGTTGTAAAGCCAAGTGAAGAGTGTTAGAACATGTGAGTTTGTACAAAATGAACCAACCAAAGAAAAGAATTGGAAAGCCTGAAAGCCTGAGGAGACTTTTGGCCTTCCACAAAATACACAACTCTCAATGAACTTTCTGGATCTCTTGCAAGTTACTCAATTACATTGAAGTATATTAAAATTTACATTGATTTTTAACTGATCATTACAGAAAATACCCCCCCCAAAAAAAAAATTAGTTAAAATATGAAAAAGAAACAATCAAAAGCTTCAATTGTTTGGATATTAAAACAAATATTTATGTCAGCTGAAATAAAATAATTTGTTTATTCAGCTTTGAACATGGAGTAACAGGAAGAATGTGAAAGGTTATGTTTTTCTTCAAAGAATCCTCAGACTATGACAATTTCTTTTTTTTCTCTTCATAATTGTCATGGTAGGCCTAAGCAGGCCAAAATAGGCTTATACATGCCCGGGCTTGCCCAGACGTATTTTTCTGCTTCCCCTGCTTCTGGTTTGGAGAGAAACAACTGTGGGAAAGAGGACAAAGAACCTGTAGCCACTGAGTCTAAGGGTGCTCTGCCAATGTATCCATACTTGCTTACTACTTCATTGCATCCTGAACTGTGTGGAACTCCAGTGTCCAGGATCAGCCTCTAAATGCCTCCACGCGATTGGCCTACACAGCCAGCATGACATTGTGCCAAGACTGCACATGGCATTGCATCCTACCTGCCCCTCTGCAAGGCTTCTGATGAATCAAGAATCAAGAGGAACCAGGTCAGAGACTGTGTCAGACTCCCAGCTTCCTGAGAAAAGGACCTGGGAAGACTCCAAAGCCTCTGATGGGTTTGAGACCACCAACAGCATCCCCACCACACGCTTTGGGTAGTGTCCCATAATATTTTGTGAGTAAATACTTCAAGCCTCTTGTAACCACTAATTGCCTTCTGCCATAAGCAGAAAGGAGCTTCCTGCATCCATCTAGTGGCTAAGCAGGATAATTAACCGAAAGCGGTATAAGTGACTGCTAAAACCTTCTCTTTTTGTAAAATGTTTGTGTTTGGTACTTACCTCTTAAAATGTTCCAGGTTTGCCTGTTCCCTGTATGTATAAATTTCAGAACCTTGTAAGTAATTTTTCTGTCAAGATTTAATGTTCATAAACAATTTTTGTAGTTATTGACAATCTCTGCCTGGATATCAAAATTAATATAGTTTATTAATTTTGCATCATTCTTAACAATAATTTATTAGTCATAATTGAAAGAAAAAAAAAAAAAAGGTAGGTAGAATTTCACTAGAGACATTTTACTGTGGTAGGAAACATACATCATCAGTCCCTATTGTCTGATTATCTTTTCACAAGGAAACTTGCTTATAAATTAAGAAAAAGTGAAAGAGTTTAACTTAGTATATACTTCTAGATGAAAGAAGACATATTTCAAATAGGATATGCATTCTCTAACCAAGATCCTGGCAGTGAACTACCAAATAAATTAACCGCTTAAGAGCAAGTCGCTTGCTACATACTGTCTTTGGTGAAGCTTAGGGTGAAGGACTAAGGACACTGCAAACATATTAAGCAAAAATGGCAACATCATTCAGAAATGCACTAAAGTTATGCATAGATATTGTTGTGATTAATTCAGTTTCTGAAATCAATACAATTGTTCCCTCCTGAAATGTTTGGGGTCACGCGAATTATATTTACCGAAGTAAATTGAAGACAGTTTTCTTTTTCCATCAGGGAAAATCTTGCATTAGTTAAACACAAAGTAAACGGGAACAATAGTCTTCCTTGGTGGGGAAATGGCCTGATAAACCATGTGGACATTGCAGAATTTTAGCTGTTGTAGGTTTCCTCATTTGTATATTTTCCTGGTTCTGGTTTTTTTTGTTTTTTTTTTTTTTTTTTTTTTTTTTTTTTTTTACAGTTTGGTAAAAATTTTTTTTTTTTTTTTTTTTTTTTTTTTTTTCCCTCCACAAACAAATCGTTCTGTGAATATCCGAACAACCGGAGAGTTGTCTGCCTGTCATTTAGGTACTGTATACACTTCACTATCTTCATTAACGTCCTTTTGACGACTTATTACTTCTGAAAAAAAATGCCTATTCTGGCAATATGCAATGCCGTGGCCCAAGAGTGCACTGAACAGGACTGTGCAGCAGTTCTCTTTATGTTGGTTATGTATTAGGGAGGTTTGTGTTGGCATTATCCAAAGTGTATCTTACCTCTGTTTTAGAACATGTTTCTTCAGAAAGCATCAAAATTAATATCTCTTCTCCCTCAATTCCGAAGTGTGGTAGTTTAAGGCTTAGTGGAAAAATTCCAAAAAGAGAAATGCAGAAACTGAAGGATCAGGGCATTGGTTGTGAAAGAATAACAATAATAAAATCTTTCATTAATTTGCTAATAGATATAAAAAGCCAATGTATAAATAATTTTCTTCTCTTGGCTCTTGGGCACTGCCTCTGTTCTCTGTTCCTTCACTCCTCTCTACTCCTCCACACCATGTACTAACTAACCCCTTTATTGATAGCACGTAAGCCTTACTGGTTTTCTATCTGGGGAAAAAGAAGGTGGCATTCGCCCCTTCTGGGCTTTTTTCATTGTCTGGTGGGGAAGGTTCAATTTTTGTATTTTTTCTAAATTGTATATAATTTTAAATACATATTAGGAGGAAGTTCTTTACAGTGAGGGTGGTGAGACACTGGAACAGGTTGCCCAAGAAGCTTGTGGATGCTTCCTCCCTGGAGGTGTTCAAGGCCAGGCTGGATGAGGCCTTGAGTGACCTGTACTAGTGGGAGGTGTTCCTGCCTATGGCAGAGGGTTGGAACTAGATGATGCTTGAGGTCCCTTCCAACCTTACCATTCTATGATTCTATGCTAAATATATTTTGCATATATGCTTATAAATTTAGCTTTGTTGTAAATATAACTTTATCTTATTTCCAAGCCATCTGAACTGGTCTGGTAAATTTTATTGTGGGGGAGGAGGGAATTTCCCAACCCACCACACAAAGGAACTATTAAAATGATATGTCATGATCCTTAAGGAGTTTTTTCTAGGACCTCTGTAGTTATTTTATTTTTCTGTAAGCATGAAATTACTTTTGTCATGACTATACTCTGTTTCATACTCATTTCAAAAACACTCATTTCAATAATACTAAGTAAATATACTTAGCTATAAATTAAAAGAAATTGATTTTTTTTAGTTATACGGTATACTTCACATCTTAAATGCACACTACTTTTTAGTAGTCTTATCTTCCAAATCCCTGCTTCATTCAGATTATCTCTCATATATACCGTGGCATCTATTTTTTTCAATATTAATTCCCACCTCAAGGTTTCTATCATCAAGAGGGCCAAATGCAATCCTTATTTAATCCCTATATAGGTTAAAATTCCACGGGCTTTGAAGAGAATTTCTGTTCACCTATAACTAAATGTCTTTATTTCTCTTGTGTTGGGGGCTCCAGATCTGGACATCTCTAGGTGGGATCTCACAAAAACAGAGTAGAGGGGAAAAGTCACCTCTCAACCTGGCCATAGTTCAATTCATGCGGCCTAGGAATCAGCTGGCTTTCTGGGCTGCAAATGCTCATTGCTGGCTCATGGTGACCTTCTCATAACCTGCACTCCCAAGTCTTTCTCTTCAGAACTGCTCTCTATCCATTCTCCATCCTGTCCATATTTTGTGATTGTGATTGCCCCAAGCCATATTCAGAACCTTGCACTTGGCCTTGTTGAACTTCATTGCATTCAGTGGACCTACCTTTCAAGTGTGTCGGGGCCCTCTGGATGGCATACGTTGCATTCACTTTGTTGACTGCACCACATAGCTTGGTGTTGTTGTCACCCTTTCTGAGGGTGCACTCAATCTCACTGGCATGCCACCAATAAAATGTTAAACAGCGTTTGTCCGAGTGATCACCCCTCAGGAACACCACTCATTGCTTGTCTCCACTTAGATATTGAGCCATTGACCATCACTCTTTGAATACAATCATCACCCCAATTCATTATCCACCCAGTAGTCCATCCATCAAATCCATGTCTTTCAATTTTAAAGACCAAGATGCCATGGAAGGTGGTCTCAAATGCTTTGCACAAGACCAGGCAGAGGATATAAGTTGCTTGTCCCTTGTTCATCAGCGTCCTTACCCTATCATAGAAGGCCACCAAATTTGTCAGTCATTAATCGTCTTTGGTGAATCCATGATGGCTCTCACCACATTTGTCATGTGTCTTAGCAGGGTTTCCAGAAGGATCTGCTCCATAATCTTGGCAGTCACAAAGGTGGAACTGGTTGGCTTGCAATTTACTAAATCTTTATTTTTTTCCTCTTTGAAAAGGGAGGTTATGTTTCCCTTTCATTCAGCTAATGAGAACTAATAGGTTGCCATGACCTTTTCATTGTGATGGAAAGTGATTTGAGAATTTCATCCACTACTTCCCTCAGGACCTGCAGATGGATCCCATCACGTCCCATGGACATGTGCACCTTCAAATTCTTTAGGGGATCTGAAATCTTATCTCGAATTTACAGTGTGTGGAATTTCATTTTCCTGGTTCTTGGTTTTACTCACTGTAACTTGGGTAATGTGTTTAGAGCCCTTGCTGGTGAAGACAGAGATGAAAAAATTGTTGATTACCTCAGTTTTCTCCTTGTGCTGTGTGAACAGGTTCAGTGTTTCTTTACAGTGAGGACCCACCTCTTCCCTATTCTTTTACCATACCTATAGGTTTTCTTACTGCCCTTGATGTCCCTGGCCAGATTTAACCCTATACAGGCTTTTGCTTTCCTGTATTCTGCTGTACTCTTTCCTTTCTGATGTTGTTTTGGCTGTTATTTCTGGAAGAGTTCAGCATTATTTGCTTGTACTTCCGATCTTAACGTTATAGTTGTCTTTAAAAAGTTTTCTTATAATTTCAACCTAAAATAACCTGACCCTTTTTCAAAAAACTAGTACTTGAAAATCCCTTCTTTGGGAGCCTAGGCAGAATCTGACATTGAGATTTACTGCATCATACCAGGCGGAAGAGTGGTACAACAGAGATTTATAAGAGGAATCCATACTGTGGAGAGTAGAAATAAGAAAGACAGGTGGGAGAGCTCTTGAATCCCAAACGAATAAATCTCAAAAGTGATTTGAGACAGCCAGCATTGCTTCACCAAGGACAAGTCCTGCCTAATGGGTTTAGTAGCTTTCTACAGTGGAGTGACAACATTGATGGACAAGAGAAGGACAATGGATATCATCTATCTGGACTTCAGCAAGGGTTTTGATATGGTCCCCCAAAACAGCCTTCTCTTGAAGTTGGAGAGATATGGATTTGATGCGTGGGTTGTTCAAGAACATGGTTGCATCCATAGGGCAGTGGTTAACGGTTGATGTCCAAATAAAGACCAGTGACAACTGGTGTCCCACAGGAGTCCCTACTGCGAGCAGTGCTGTTAAATATCTTCATCAGTTATATAGATAGAGTGGGATCAAGTGCAAGGACTTGTGGATACTGATAGATTAAAAGCTGGACATAAGCTGGCAAGGTGCAGTAACAATGCAGAAATACAAGCATATCCTGGGCTGCGCTGAAAAAGTGTGACCTGCAGGTTGAAGAAGGTGATTCTGCCTGATCTGCTGCAGTGAGGCCTCACCTGGAGTACTACATCTACCTCTGGAAACCTTCAGCACAGAAAAGACATAAACCAGACAACCAACTGAGTCCTGGACTGTATCAAGAGAAGCATAGCCAACAGGGAGAGGTAGGTGATTCTGCCCCTTTACTCTGCTCTCGTCAGACCCTATTTGGAGTACTGTGTGCAGTTCTGGAGCCCTGAGCACAGGAAGGACATGGAAGTGTTGAGCAGGTCCAGAGGAGGGACACAAAGATAATCAGAGAGCTGCAGCAGCTCTGCTATAAAGACAGGCTGAGAGAGTTGGGGCTCTTCAGCCTGGAGAAGAGAAGGCTACGAGGAGACCTTAAAGTAGCCTTCCAGTATCTGAAGGGGTCCTACAGGAAGGCTGGGGAGGGACTATTGACAAGGTTTTGTAATGACAGGACAAGGGGCAATGGGTTTAAACTGTCAGACTGGATTTAGACTGGATGTTAGGAGGTTCTTTGTAGTGAGGGTGATGAGACACTGGCACAGGTTGCCCAGGGAGATTGTGACTGCGGGTTGGATGAGGCCTTGAGTGAGCTGTACTAGTGGGAAGTGTCCCTGCCTATGGCAGGGGGTTGGAACTAGATGATCCTTGAGGTACCTTCCAACCTTACCATTCTATGATTCTACGATTCTATGATTTAAAGCAAGTCCCAAGGAGGACCAGAAGGGCAGTCAGAGGGCTGGAACACCTGTGCTGTGAGGAAAGGCTGAGACTTTCAGTTGTTTAGTCTAGACAAGTGAAGGTTCTGATGACACCTTATTGTGGTCTTCCAATATTTGACATGGGCTCATAAGAAAGATGGGAACAGACTTTTAAACAGGGCCTCTAGTGATAGGACAAAGAGTGAATACTTAAAATAAAAAAAAAAAATTTAAAAAGGTAGATTTAGACTAGGTATAAGAAGATGTATCTTACATATGGAAGAGTTTACCCAGAGAGGTGTTGAGGAACCTGTAACTCTGCGTCCTTTTTAGTGTGCAAGGCCAGGCTGAACAAGAGTGTGGCAACCTTTTGTAGGAGGGTTGAACTCAGTGACTTCACAAGTCCCTTACAAATCAAACCATTCTGTGATTCTAAGTTTTTAAAGGGTATTTGTGGAAATTTCACAACGAAAAAAAGATGAGGTTCCACAATTTCATTATGTGCTCATAAAACCATAGAAAAAAACCCAAGCAAACACAATCCGCTCCCTGTGAAGACCCCCAATCCTTTTACATTACATACACATTTCCTAGTGGATTCACATGACAGCTACATTCTGAATACTGGTATGTAACATTTCATTCCAGCACATATTGAAATGTTAATTCATTATTTCAGAGAGCTCTTTTGCCATATCTCTGTAGTTGGTCTTCATTTCTTCTTGATATTCCAGCTGACCTTCCTTTCTAAATAATTCATTTATATTCAGAGCATGTTCAACAAATTCCCTAATTTATATAAAACAATAAAATTTACCTCAGTTTGGAATACCAAACATAAAAGATTAATTAAAATGCTGATTTAAAGTAGGTTTATAATGCAATCAGAGCACCATAACAGTAATTAAAAAAAATAAAAATCTTATGTTTCTGTGATTCTGTCAAAAAAGAACATCTGAACATGGTCCTGAGCCCTGCTTGTGCAGAAGGTTTGAGCTAGATGACTTCCAACCATCCCTTCCTAATTGACTGTTCTGTAACTCTGTGAGCCTCATTTCTGTCAGTGCAGGTATACAGTTCACATTCATCTACTCAGGGACTAAAAATAAATATCAGACCTTGTAATTTATATTTGACACTAATACTAAGGGTTTGTCATGGGTACTCCACACACCTGCTAATAATAGTATTTAATTTTCAGCTCCTGTATTTTCCTTTCTGTAACAAATTGACATGAACATGACTGCACAAGATTATAATATTAAACTGAAAGGAAATAGACTGAATTCTATATGAAGGCACCTTGCTGAATAGAGATGACTAATGCAGTCACTTAGGGTTAGGTTTTGTCTCCAGATTATAGATATCTATGTAACTCGACTTAAACTATAAGCAGAAATGAAAGTTATTTGGGGTGTATTAGAAATGGTGTGGTTTGGCTACTTGCAAAGTCTCCTTTTACTGTAATGGAAAATTAGATATGTAGTTCCCAGGAAAGCCCTGTACATATACTTAGAATCATAGAATCATAGAATGGTAAGGTTGGAAGGGACCTCAAGGATCATCCAGTTCCAGCCTCCTGACATAGGCAGGGACACCTCCCACTAGTACAGCTCACTCAAGGCCTCGTCCAACCTGGCCTTCAACACCTCCAGGGAGGGAGCAGCCACAACCTCCCTGGGCAACCTGTGCCAGTGTCTCACCACCCTCACTGCAAAGAACTTCCTCCTAACACCCAGTCTAAATCTCCCCTCTGCCAGTTCAAACCCATTGCCCCTTGTCCTGTCACTACAAAACCTTGTAAATAATCCCTCCCCAGCCTTCCTATAGGCCCCCTTCAGATACTGGAAGGCTACTATAGGGTCTCCTTGAAGCCTTCTCTTCTCCAGGCTGAAGAACCCCAACTCTCTCAGCCTGTCCTCATAGGAGAGCTGCTCCAGCCCTCTGATCATCTTTGTGGCCCTCCTCTGGACCTGCTCCAACACTTCAGTGTCCTTCCTGTGATGGGAGCTTCAGAACTGTACACAGTACTCCAGATGGGATCTGAGGACAGCAGAGTAAAGGGGCAGCATCACCTCCCTTACCTTACTTAAAGAGAGGTACTGAAAGTATCAGACTGAATGACTACTATAGGCTAAACAGGCAATAGGAATATCTAAAAAAACCCTTTTCTATCCTATACAGGGTATCAGGAATCAGGTTATCAGATCAAAAATATGTTCTGCATTCTCTGTAATAAACTATCCTAGGTAGAATCAACCTCTTTGAAAACCCACAAAGCTTCACAGCTGCTGTTGATACTAAGACAAAAAGTCATGTAACTGGTAATCTACAAGGAAGCACACACTGTACAAGTGTAATGGTACAAGTGTAATGGTTTGGGAGTTTCCCACCTCCTCACACATGGTAAAATCACCCAGATTAGATTCAGCCGGCTGGAAGTTAAGGACTGAAGCTCTATTTACAGCTTAGCACAATATACAAGCAGAGATGTACACAATAGACAGAAATATTTTCAGAAATATACAAGTTAAAGGGAATACAGAAACACAATCCCCCTCCCAGAAAGCAGAGTCCCCAGGAGGGGCTCCCAACCACCCTTCCACCTTCTCCCCACCCCTATACCTTACCCCTGGGTTTGGCTTACACACAAAGTAAGTTTGGAGGATAGGCCAGGGGGATTAGGAGTGGTTAGGTTATTCAGCAGAGAGGAGAAGACACATTGGCTCCCAGAGAGAGACCAAGAGACTGTCTTATCTATGTTTGTGTTCTTGTTCTTATATACCTCAGCAAGCCTAGGAGTGAAGTAGACATCACCATAGTTTTCTTTTCACAGCCTATAATTTTCTCCATTAAAATATTCCAATTAGCCTAAAACCAGCACAAGAAGTTACATGTGATAATACTTGAAGAGCAATATTATTAACAAAGAAAAGAACTAAACTCCATCAGTGTATAACCACCATTCAAATTCTGAAACAAACCCACTTGAATATAAATATTGTAAACAATTTTTCAAACTGTAGTTTATGGATACAGTATGTAAAAAATTATTACAAGTTAAAGAAAGTGAAATCTGAAAGGAATTTCCATGTGTTATTTTCACTGAAGATAACAGCAGGGACATTGTCTTTTCTTTTACAGTAATCTGTTTGATGCTACTTCTGCTATTTACTTTTAAAGTATCTCATCTAAATTGAGCATTTATCACTATAAGGCTGCTTGCTGTACCCAACATCAAATCTAGAAGTAAGACTTTGCAAATTTTTTCATAAGATCTGAATATCTCTCCTCTTTTTATTAGCCAAACAAATGTCTATGTTTGTCTTTATACAAGAGAAATAATTTCCATCTTTGCTATGTTTGCGGTTTTTTTCTCTGCATTTCTTCCTGCTATTTACGTCCTTCTCTTGTGGTCTGTGCCCTGTGTGTTTCAGAGTTTTCTGATTTTCGCTTATGCAGTTTCCTTTTTCTTGTGATTTTGATGACTTCAGTTGATACACACTGTGTATCCTGGAAATAAGTGTCCATTTATTCCTACCTCAAATATGTCTTGAGTTCTCACAAAGAAATTGATGCTAGATGTGGAGACAAAGGCAGGAAGGTTAAGAGGCATAAATGTGTAGAAATGAAAATTACCATTGCTAACACGGAAATGAAACAAAACAAAAAAAAAAAGTGGAATGCACTGAAATTGAGTTTTCTTTACAAAACTCAATTACACCTTACCAAATACTCTGAACCAGCCGACACTGAAAACCAAAAGTAGTTTGAATACAATTATTTTTAAATCTGGAGTATTATCATACATCTGAAGAATAACAGATGCTTGAAAAGTCAGGAAGGCAATCCAAGCAATCTCACTAAGTCATCCTCCATAAGATTTAGATAACATTGAGATTAAATGAATAGCCAAAGAACTGGAAAACAAACATGAAATAAGATAAAATACTGAATTGGTTTACAAATATAAGTTATGTCAGAATAATCTAATATTTTTCTTTATATCAGATGACTCTCCAAAAGAAGAAATATTTTTTAAAACTCAACCAACCAACCAACACCAACAAAAACAAACATAAAGAAAATACAAGGAGCACTTTATAATTTGGATTTCATCAACACATTAATTTTGTATCTCAGAGTGGTAAAACAGGGATTAATTCAAGTAATGTAAAACTGGTGAAGAATTGAGAAAATAAGTGATAGCAATCAATCCATGAGACAAAATATGCAGCTGGAAATTTATCAGTGGGATTTCTTAAGATTACCCTTGAGACCAATCTTACTTAATATTTTCAGTAAGAATTTAAACAAAAGATACAGGAAAACTCTGGGAAAAAAATCATTGTTGGCTAAGTTGGAAGCACCATTTATATATAAGACAATAGGGATATCACTGCCCTTGAGGAATGGAGAAGTGACAATGTCACAAAACCTAATGATGTTGAACACAGAACTAAGACCTATGTTCTGCTATAAACTGAGACTTTGTCAGCCTGAAATTAAAGAAGTCAGACAAAGATTTGTCATAAAGATTAATCTGAGACATACAACCAATGTGATACATCTGATGAAAAAGTAAAGTACAATATTGAAGTTACTAGGTGAATCATTTGTGTCAAAAACTTCAGGACTTCGATACAAGGCACTGTACTCAGAAAACATCATCTGGAGTCCTATGTGTAGTGCTGGTCATTCACATTCAAAAAAGGTTAACTTAAGAATGAACAGATGCAAAAATGGCTCTTAACACGATCAGGAGAATGCAAAGCATTTTATTTTATAAGAGGAGAGTAAAAGAATTTAATTTACTTAGGCTACCAAAATTAAAGTTAGGAGAAGAGGTATAGTTACATTACAAAGACATCAAGGGAGTAAACATTGGGAAGAGAGAAAGATGTTAAGCTAAAGGGTGGTGTTGAATGAGAACAAGCATTTGTTGTGTGTAGTGAATAAATTCAGTCTGGAATTTTAGGAGATGTTTTGTCAGTGATGTGTAAGCAAAATTCCAATATATCCTTGCAACACAAGCAATATCAACTGGAAATCTAATTCATTGTCATGTAAAGCCTGACAAAATTTCCATGGGGGTACTTGTATACAAAGAGACTGGATTCAACAATCCATGAAAACATTTAAATGCCGTGATCATGACAAGTATATAGAAAAATTACTCTTTTATTTCCCTTAAATTTTATATATGTCTTTATATGTGCAACATAACAAATACCACAATTATACCAAATACTACAATTATTTAACTGTAATTCAGATACTGGAAGGTAAAACTCTTGTTGATTGTAATGTTGTTGATTGGATGTATTTTAAACCAAATAATGAACTCTTTAATACTTTATAAAATTTCTTATTACTTTAAAAATTTACTTTATCAGTTACTATAAATTACTTGGTAAAATTCCTTATTCTTCTTATAAGATTTCTTATTCTAAGAGAGTAAGTCTCAATACTTATTTTATACTATTACAGTACATATTGGCAGTCCTTGCTTAATCAGAGTATAAACATGGATTATGATGAGATGTTCTTAATACATAGTGTTTACAGAAATTAAACTTCTCAGATCTTTAAGTAGCTAAGGTTATTGTCTCAGGTCATGTAAACTGATTTTCCTACATAAATTGCCCTGCTTGGTCTTCAGAGGCTACATCAAAAATCTATACTGTTAGTAAATTGTGAATGAAAAATAATTATGTGTATGCTATGCTATAAAAAAAACCAAACTGATACTCATTACTCTGTAGGCTGACAAAATTGGAAAGGGTAAATTAATATGTTAAATAGGATATCACTTAGCAGAAGAGGATTGGAAGGGACCTCAAAGATCATCCAGTTCCACTGCCTGCCATAGGCAGGGACACCTCCCACTAGTACAGGTCATTCTAGGCCACATCCAACCTGGCCTTCAACACCTCCAGGAAGAGAGCATCCGCAGCCTCCCTGGGCAACCTGTGCCAGTGTCTCATCTCTCTCACTGCAAAAACCTACCTTGTAACATCCAGTCTAAATCTCCCCTCTCCCATCTTAAACCCATTGCCCCTTGTCCTGTCATTGCAAGACCTTCTTAATAGTCCTTCCCCTGCCTTCCTGTAGGCCCCCTTCAGATACTGGAAGGCTACTATAGGGTCTCCTGGAAACTGTCTCTTCAGGCTGAAGAGCCCCAAATCTCTCAACCTGTCCTTACAGCAGAGCTGCAGCAGCCCTCTGAGCATCTTCGTGGCCTCCTCTGAACCCTCTCCAACAGTTCCATGTCCTTCCTGTGCTGGGGGCTCCAGAACTGCACACAGTACTCCAGGTGGGGTCTGACAAGAGCAGAGTAAAGGGGGAGAATTATGATTATTAAATATTTTCAGTATTAAAATTAATTTTAAATATTTATATTTTAAAAAATCAATACATTCCCTGAGATTCTTTGGATTTTCAGTCGACAGGAAATGGTTGCACAAAGGATATTTATGAACACAGAATTAAACAGTTTAAACAATTAGAACTTGAAGAATAGGAATGCGAAAACAGGAAAAATTCTAACTATGCTTATAGAGCCTCAGCATTATCTCTAGCAGATGTACTTATGACAACCTTGGTCCCGGAATAAGTTTCCTGTACAAGGAGGCTTCCAAAACTCACGATAATGATCCTGTGGTAAAATAAAAAATATTCTAGGTAGAGGGAAGGAGATAAGAACTGAGATGCTGCTGAGCTGCTGGTGAAGCTGCAAACACATGGCTGCCATGATTCCCAGTTAACAAGCCATGAATGGGGTACTGCTCCTGGTGGAGGGTCGGTGCAGAAAGCAGGTTCTGCATCACCCCCCATTAAATAGATCATTTTGAAAATGAAACTGGCTGATAGGCACTAGCATCATTGTTCTGCCCAATGAATTCAAAGCTTTGTGCCTTGTGTGACCACACAGGCACCTTGAGGAGCAGCAGCAGACATGTGGTGCTAAGCTCCTAGCCCTCAAGGCTTTGTTGCTCCATTGTTTGCTCATTCTACTACAACTCCTGGACCCATAACAGGAGGAGGAGAGCAAGGGTTAAACCGGCCTGGTAGGATTTATGCCCTACCAGGACACATATCCAATATTATTTTTAATTACATCTGAGAAACAGTTAGGTTATTTACTGTTATCTAAGAACTCATGAGTCACAGGCAAAACCCTCACAGTGGCGCTTAGATAAGATACTGAACTAAGTCAATTTCAAAGTGTTGAAAACAGGCATAATTTTACATTAAATATACGAAAAGGCTGAAAATACAATTCAAAGTTTCTATGAAGCAATATCTTGACAGCTGATCAAACAAACAATAGTGGAAGTGTATCTAGATTCTAATGTAAGGTAACACTAGAAAAATTACTCATAGTGTAGACAGTACCGCAGCAGTACCTTTGTGAAGAAAATACCCATCAACCGTCAGACCATTAAATAATTTGCTCAGATTTCTGTCCCCAGACAAATATTTTTCCTTCAGTAGCTTAAAGGCAGCATTATATCCATGTGTGGCAGCCTAAGAATAAACCAGTTTTACAGTACAAAATGGCACGGTGAAATACGTGCGACAGCTTCCCATAATGCCTGTGAACAATGAATGTATTTTTTCATGGGAGCAACTATACTCAGATTTGGCTTAAAGAGAGAAAACTATCCTCTTTATATATTTTTCCCTCTTGTTCCTCCCACTGGGGTATTTCAACAACGGCACAGGCCCAGAATGGTGTTTTAAAAAGTGAGACTGACAACTGATGTATGCTTTCTGCTGCTATTATTCAATCTTGGGAGTCCATTGCACTGAATGCTCTATATCGCTGAAAATGTACTACCCAAAGATCAGCACAGATATTTTGTTATTACTGTAGCAATGCCAAGAAAAAGCCAGATGGGACTACATTTCCAGTTTATATTCTACTATGCATGCTTCCCTTCCTTAGTGTATGGTCAAATTGCTGTGGACTCTTTTATTAATACGATTTGATATCATCTTCTGACTGCTACTGTTCCTGGAAGCACAGTTACAAGATGTGAGGGTCTTTTTAGTGGTCTATTGCTTTGCAAATAAAAAAGCATTTATTTAAATTAGCTTATTATGTTCTCATTATCCCTTAGACGTTAAACTTCAAGTTTAAGTCCCACAAATAATATTCTAAAAATTCCTTTCTACCAAGGATTACTGACAAATTCAAGAGGATTCCAGACCGACTTTGAAGGATAACACATATCACCTTGGATGACTTGCACCTGTGCACCTTGCATCTTAATATAGTGAAGTGTCCCCACAGCCTCAGCTGTTCACCATAGAAATAAACTTTTCAATATTACCTGCCAGTTGGACCCAAGTCACGAAATACAAAGTGTTTCTTATTCTCACAGAAGATACTGAAATCTAGAAACCTGGTGCTGCTCCAAAACAGCATTCTTTAAAGGGGTTCTCTTTTTCTCTTTTTGCTGAAATGGATGTGCACTGTGTATTTATCTATATTATATGACAGATGAACTTTGGTGGACCATCTTTCTTAAAGCTATTTTGCAAAATGCCTTAATCTTTTGGACAGAATAAAAAGGATGTTAGTTCTCATTTTATAAACAGAAGAAATACTTAAAGCATCGTACATAATGTGTAAAAAAAATGTTGAAATAGTTAAAAACTATAATTTTTTTCTTGAAGGCTAAGTGCTTTTGTGCTACCAAGCAACGCAGTTCAAAATTTGTATTTCTATTCAGTACTAAGATATTTAGTGCTCTGCAAAACACCAGCGAAGTGGAAAAACATGAGGATGTTGCTGTCAGATCAGACATGTCTATTTTTACAGTTAAGGATAATATTAATCTGCCCTAATTTAGAAATCCAGAAGTTAGATGTAAAAATCTGAGCCATCAAAAATATTTTTTATCTGCTGGGTAGAAAAATAAAGGTATTTCAAAAAAATAAATTCCATCATGAGTCAGATGAACAATCTACTTAACACTAAAAGATATTATTAACTTATTCAACCTTAAACATCTGATTACTAGACATCTAAGAGCTGGCAAAGTCCTGATAGATAAAAATTGGGTTCTTTCATTAAAAAAAATAGTATCAACTTTAAATGTGGGAGACAATGACAAAAATTTGTATTGAAAGCATTATTTTTTATGTTTCTTAAATGCCTGGCAACATAAATCCTTAGATTAAACACAAAGATGAAAAGATTTTGAGATGCAAGAGCATTGGTGGCTATACTGAAGAGTTCATCCATTAAAATACACTCTCTTGCTTAAAAACCATATTGTACCATACATACACTCTAGATAATCATCTCTATTGCATTAACATCACTCAGCAGTATGGAAAGTATTTTCACTAGGACTTAACCTCTAAGGAAAGATGAAACATTGACTTGTAATATTCATTCTGTGTTTCAAGTTGCGGAATCTCCTGATGAGCTTATAAACAAAGTTACATGATTTTCACTTCATGCTGTAAAGTGTTGCTTGAAATGACAACTGAAAAGGGAATCTGCAAGAATATTTATAAGGATAGTCTTACCAGGAAAGCACTGGGCTGGGAATTAGAGACTTTGGTTCAGTTCCAGGATCTGATGTAGTCTTAACTGTGTGGTCTTTGGCCACATCTGCAGACATGGAGATGATACTTTCCTGTCTCCATGGGATTTTGTAATAACACATGGACTAATGTTTGTGAACCATGGTAATACTGCATTGGTGGTAGTCATGCGGAGTACTGAATACAGTGTTGTTTGTTACAAAATGATTCAGCTCTAACCAAAATAAATATCTACTTGAAGGGCAGGAAATTAAAAAAAAAAAAATATTTTGTGCATGGTCTAAAGAACATAGGCAACATAAATGGAGTTTATTTGGTTTTATATTATTACGAATCCATAGCTATTGCAATCTCTTACTATATATACTACTGATTAAAACCAGCTGCTTTTGTTTTGTGTAACAATGATGTCAACAATCAAGCTCCTTATCATATCTATTTTAGCATAGAAATATAAATGTAGTACTTCTTAAAACAAAGGTAAAAACAGAGAATTCTGATGAGAATTAGATGTTTCTTCACATTAAGCACCTTATACATGAAACTTTGAGGGATACTTGAATAAGCTTATTATTACAAAACACTGTTCTAAGGACTGAACTTTTGAGGGGGTTAAATATTTTGTGCAAAAGGGAGGCACGTATTTAACAAAGATATTTTCCATGCTTGCTATGAAATTCAAATAAAGCTTTTCGTTTTTCATGACAAAGGCCTGAGCAGCACAGAGAAATTATATCTTTTCATAAAAACAATACTAAGCTTCTCAGAAGGAAAATAGAGGCAATTTTCTTTTCCATGAGCATCAGAAACAATGAAGCCTATTTCCTACAATTCTGTCTTGTGGTCAATTGCATTTTCTGGCTGAAGTCTCTATTGTTGGCTGAAGTATTTATAGGTTATCTCTGGCTGTGTGTAGATGGCATCTGATCCAGCAGTCAGGAGGGCTTATCAGATTGCTGACCTGTCCTCCTCATCTACTTCTATTGGGTCTATGTCCTTTCTTCACTCTGTTATCCACACAGATGACATCTTGTTGTGCAAGTCAAGGAGCTTTCATCATGAATAACCAGAGAATCAGGATTCAAGGTGTTTAGGATGCACAAAAGGTCTATATCCTAAAGTCTAAACTCATGAGTAAGGTACTTGTGCATGCCTTAGGACATGGAACTGTTGGAGTGGGTCCAGAGGAGGGTCATGAAGATGATCAGAGGGCTGGTGCAGCTCTCCTATGAAGACAGTCTACAAGAGTTGGGGCTTTTCAGTCTGGAGAAGAGAAGACTTCGAGGAGACCTTATAGTAGCCTTCCAGTATCTGAAGGGGGCCTACAGGAAGGCTGGGGAGGGACTATTGACAAGGTCTTGCAATGACAGGATGAGGGGCAATTGGTTTAAACTGGCAGAGGGGAGATTTAGACTGGATGTTATGAGGAAGTTCTTTGCAGTGAGGGTGGTGAGACAGTGGCACAGGTTGCCCAGGAAGGTTGTGACTGCTCCCTCCCTGGAGGTGTTCAAGGCCAGGTTGGAGGAGGCCTTGAGTGAGCTGTACTAGTGGGAGGTGTCCCTGCCTATGGCAGGGGGTTGAAACTAGATGATCCTTGAGGTCCCTTCCCACCTTACCATTCTATGATTCTATCAGATAGGCCATCTGTAGATCCCTCTTCCTTTTTAAAACCTTTTCAACATTTTTGGTTGAAGCGGGGATTGGATTAAAAGTTTACATGGGAGAACACAGTTGAAAGCATCATGGAAGTATTGGAGCGGGTCCAGAGGAGGGCCACAAAGATGATCAGAGGGCTGGAGCAGCTCTCCTATGAGGACAGGCTGAGGGAGTTGGGGCTCTTCAGCCTGGAGAAGAGAAGGCTTCGAGGGGACCTGATAGTAGCCTTCCAGTATCTGAAGGGGGCCTACAGGAAGGCTGGGGAAGGATTATTTACAAGGTCCTGCAATGACAGGACAAGGGGCAATGGGCTTAAACTGGCAGAGGGGAGATTTAGACTAGATGTTAGGAGGAAGTTCTTTACAGTAAGGGTGGTGAGGCACTGGAACAGGTTGCCCAGGGAGGTTGTGGCTGCTCCCTCCCTGGATGTGTTCAAGGCCAGATTGGATGAGGCCTTGAGTAACCTGTACTAGTGGGAGGTGTCCCTGCCTATGGCAGGGGGTTGGAACTAGATGATCCTTGAGGTCCCTTCCAACCTTACCATTCTATGATTCTATGATTCTATGATCATAAACACACACAGCACACACAATAGAACTACAAGAAACTAGTTTCTATATGATACCAGTCTGCAAAGCTGGGTAGTGAATGAAACAAATAAATACTAGAATGCTTATCACCTATTGTGATCAAATGCTTAGCTTCCTTTTCATACTAAAACTGACATTTGTGAGGTGGGAAACTCCACATATGGATCTGAAAATCTAACCCCAAAAACCTCCACATAACTTCATCCAGAAAATTGGTCATACAACTGAGCAATGGAAAGAAATGGAGATCAATGGAACACGCAAATTCATGTATGTTACTGCATGAGAAAAGTATGGGTGTATAGTTATCTGTGGCAAAGTCCTTCAGGAACTGCTGAGCTCAGACTCAGATTTTAATGACACTTATTAAAAAAGAAAAAAAGAATTAAAAAGTCATCTTAAAACAACAGCAACAACGAAACAAAACAAAATCCTAATACATACATTATATTTTTTGAGTTCAAGTTAACTTTATATATATATATATATATATATATAATCATAGAATCACAGAATGGTAATGTTGGAAGGGACCTCGAAGATCATCCAGCTCCAGCCCCCTGCCATAGTCAGGGACACCTCCCACTAGTACAGATCACCCAAGGCGTTGTCCAGCCTGGCCTCAAACACCTCCAGGGAAAGAGCATCTTCTGTGAAAAGATTAAGATTAAATTCTTCACTATTTCACTGATAGATAAAATTGATTTTAGGCTTTTTAACACAAAGACTACAAAAGAAACACTTGATTATGTTTAAATTACAGATACTTAAGATATCAGCTGTAGTGATAGAGTGCATAATGTGGGTGTTTACACAGTATCACTGTTATGACTTAGATGCAGATCTTTCTGCTTAAAAGGAAAGCTGTGACTTCTAAATAAAATACTCAGATGGAGTGACTGCTTCTGGGAAAGACAAGTGCTAGAGTAATGCAACGCAATTTTGTGTAAGATGGGCACAGTGTTTACAAGCAGGTGCTGATGATGCTGAAACCGTAGCAGTTTCATATGTTTGTCATAGAGGCCTGCCAACCAGACAAGAAATTTGTGCTGGTTGATAATTTTTTAGGATTATTACTTGTGTTAATACAAGCAATTTTTAAAAATTATTTATTCCTTTGACAAGACTTCTCAAGAAGATAGACAAATGAAATTATATCAAATGAAATGTCTTTACCATCCTACTTCAGTTGTAGAAATTTTTTATAACAAAACCTTGTAAATGCTTATAGACAAAAGAAAATTAGGAGTACATTCTCTAAGGTGCACAATGGCAGTTCCTCATGCAGATTCTGTTGGTTTGCTTCTCATCCTGATATTTTACTCTCTCCCTTTGATAAATGCAATTAATTTTTGTTACTATCAAAGACAGACTTTGACTTGAGTATTTCAGCCCACAGCCAGAATATGGTCCACATAATTTAAAGCAGAATATAGAGTGAAAGAATAATATGAGTTTTAAAGTCAGATATGAAAGGTGTTCTTCATCCTCCTAATCATAGAATGTTAGGGGCTGGAAGGGACCTTGAAAGGTCATCCAGTCCAACCCCCTTGCTAGAGCAGAATCACCTTTTTTGTTTTGATTTTCTTTTACAGTTCAGTTTTCATTATTAGTATATTTTTTATCCCACTTCCCCCTCCTTTCCTCTCCATCTCCTATTTTGCCTCACTGTCCTCCTTTTTTTTCCATCTTCTTCTTTTTCCCCATCTTCCTCTTTTTCTCTCCATCTCCCTCCTTTCAGCACCACTTCCCTTTTTCCACCATATCTTCCCCTTCCCTACCCCATACAGCATTTTCCCCTTTTGTCCCCCAGAACATGTGGGTTTTGTTGAGTCTCCTCCCACCCCATGTGTGACCAGTTTGCCCTCCCTGACCACTCCCCTTTATAATCAGCCCCAGGAAAGGCAGAAGCCCCAAGCTTGCCTACTTGAGTGGATGGATCCTCTTCTGATCATCGCTGGTGAGTCCCCATGGTGCACACTGGGTGAATGGGAGTGGGAAAAGGCCAGGAAGCCTGGTACCCTGCTGGATAGACAGGAGTAGGCTTGATGGTTGCTCTAACATCAGTCACAGGTGCTGTCTGGGTCTGCTTACTTAGGATGAGCTCCTTTCTGTTTAGCTGCTTCTCTGTGCTTGCTTATGATGAGCTTAAGTACTTGGCTGAACTGGAAGTAGTATTGTGTTGTCATAGAATTGTTCTGGTTGGAAAAGCTCTCCAAGATCACCAAGGCCAACCCTCAACACTACTGTGGCCATTAAACCATGTCCCAGAGTGCCATGGCCATGTGTTGTTTGAACACCTCTAGGGATGGTGACTCTACCACCTCCCTGGGCATCCCACTCCAATGCCTGACCGCTCCTGTAGCAAAAAAATTGTTCCTCATGTCCAACCCAAACCTCCCCTGTCACATCTCCAGGCCGTTTCCTTTCACTCCATCACCTGACACCAGGGAGAAGAGAGCAATCCCCACCTTACTGCAACCTCCTTTCAGGGAGCTGCAAAGAGTAACGAGGTCTCAGTTACTACTATGTAATTGAAATAATGACTTGTTTCTTACATTTAGCATTGCTACTGTAACCCACACAACCAGAACCCTGATTTTTTAGCCCTGCATTTTACAGTGTTAAACCATCTGCAGAACAACCATTGACATGTGCTTATCTTTTGTTCACTGGCCACCAAGAGGGAGCACTTAACTCATTTTATGCTGCTGCTAACACTGCATAGTCGACACCATGACCACCACCTGGGCACCCACTGACTTTGTCCTTCTTTCAGCCCAGACAGGGAGATGACAGAATCAATCTAAGAAATACCACAAAATTATAATTAATTTTAGTGGGAAGTGAGGCAGTGAAATGCCTAACACATTCAACATTGTGCTAAAGTGCTTTAACACTGTTTTCAATGCTGATGTTGCTTTTTCTGCTTAGGAGAGTAAGACTTAAAGTCTGCAATAGGAAAGTAAATTTATTTCTCATCAGAAAATCATTGAAGTCCTTCTCACAAATGAAGACAGTAAAAATGAAAAGGAAATTCTTCAATTCATGAAAATAAGGAAAGTATTTCCTTGTCTGGACTGACAATACATTCTCACAGCCAAATTCTTGCTGAATTTTTGTGGTGATAACCTTGAGAAAGAGAGAGGAAATGTGTTTGTACAGGTCACGATGCATTCATTTTTCTTAAAGGGTAGTGCAAATGGTGAAGTAGGGAAATCACAGTAAATTGAAAACCTGACTGATTTGACAGGAAGCCCCTATGATGGTACTGTTTGTTGCCAAGAATAAGAAGAGTGTGCCAAATCCATGTGTTTTAGAGGAAGCTTGTCCAACTAGAATTATGGTCTGTGACTGTCCAGCTTCTTTTGCTTTGTTTGCTTAAAGTCACACAACCTGTGTGGCACAAAGAACAAGTGTTGTTAATCCTCAATAACTTCCAGCATAGTTCATGGGATATGATTTCTTTTACTTTATTAATGGCTTCCCAAAGGATATAACTGTTTCCAGATCTTTTACCGGTTCAATCAATGATACTTAATGTCTGCAAGCAAATTCCTCTTACACTTTCTATAATACTACCCTCAATATTTTTGTTTACACTCATCTATTGATAGCGAATGGGAAGCACATGGAAGGCACATGGAGGCTTTTTTTGAAGACTGATCTTAGAAAAAGATAATATTTTGAATCGGATCTGCAGTGACACATACATGCATTAGAATTCTATACGTACCACATCCACAAACATTGACACGCTGCAGCGAAATCAAATAGTACAACTACCTAAAACAACTACCTAAAAATCCATAGTTCTTATAAGGAAAGTTCATAAAGTTCACAGGTTACTGCAGAATGTGCACCATGCATAGAGATTCCACTTAGGTTACAAGAATATAGGATTAGACTCAGTGTGGGTAGTATGGATGTTACCTAAATTGGAAAACAAACTGCTTACTACTTTGCTTCAGAATATAGGGAGAAATTATTGTGTCAGATCTAAGAATTGTAGAATGGCAAGGTGGGAAGGGACATCAAAGCTCAGCCAGTTCCAACCTCCTGCCATAGGCAGGGACACCTCCCACTAGAACAGATCACTCAATGCCTCATCCAGCCTGGCCTTGAACGTCTCCACGGAGCTATGGATTTTCAGATTTAGGTGTCTACAGGTAAACTAGATGCCTAAATGGAGATCTACAGTTAGATGCTAAAGTTAAGCCTTCTGCAGATATCCTAAGGTGACTTCCTAGACCTTAAATGGGCCAAGTTAACTCCCAGTTCTCAACCCAGATGGTTCAGGTTTCCAACAGGTGCTCATCAAACATGTCAGCCTTCTGTGGGTGTCTTGAAAACCCACAAACATCTCTGATACCACTACATTTGTTCAACAGCCCTTGATACAGAACAAGAATATGGTATCCGTGCAGCCTGTTGACCACTAAATTTAGTTTCTGAATCAGCAAGTTTTTCCATGTTGTGTATTCTGACAATGACTGAAGAAGACCCTGGAAACTACAGACCAGTCAGCCTCACCTCTGTGCCTGGCAAGATCATGGAGCAGATCCTGCTGAAAGTCCTGCTAAGGCAAATGGAAAACAAAGCAGAGGTGATTGGTGGGAACCAGCATGGCTTCACCAAGGGCAGATCTTGCCTGACAAATTTAGTGGCTTTCTATGCTGAAGTCACAGCGACAGTGGACAAGGGAAGGGCAGCTGATGTCATCTACCTGGACCTGAGTAAGGCATTTGACTCTGTCCCACATGACATCCTGGTCACCAAACTGGAAAAACATGGACTTGATGGGTGGAGCACTGCTGGATAAGGAATTGGCTGGATGGTCGAACCCAGAGAGTGGTGATCAAGGGCACAATGTCCACCTGGAGACCAGTGACAAGTGGTGTCCCTCAGGGGTCAGTGCTGGGACCAGTGCTGTTTAACATCTTTGTCAGTGACATGGACAGAGGAATGGAGTGCACCCTCAGCAAGTTTGCAGATGACACCAAGCTGTGTGGCACAGTCGACTTGCTAGAGGGCAGGGATGCCATCCAGAGGGACCTGGACAGGCTGGAGAGGTGGGCCCAGGCCAACCTGATGAAATTCAATAAGGCCAAGTGTAAGGTCCTGCACCTGGGTAGGCACAATCCCAAGCACAAATACAGGCTGGGTGGTGAATGGCTGGAGAGCAGCCCTGAGGAAAAGGACCTTGGAGTCTGGGTTGATGAAAAGCTCAACATGAGTCTGCAGTGTGCACATGCAGCCCAGACAGCCAACCGAGTCCTAGGCTGCATCAAGAGAAGCGTGGCCAGCAGAGCAAGGGAGGTGATTCTGCCCCTTTACTCTGCTCTCGTCAGACCCCACCTGGAGTACTGTGTGCAGTTCTGGAACCCTCAGCACAGGAAGGACATGGAAGTGTTGGAGCGGGTCCAGAGGAGGGCCACAAAGATGATCAGAGGGCTGGAGCAGCTCTCCTATGAGGACAGGCTGAGAGACTTGGGGCTCTTCAGCCTGGAGAAGAGAAGGCTTCGAAGGGACCTGATAGTAGCCTTCCAGTATCTGAAGGGGGCCTACAGGAAGGCTGGGGAAGGATTATTTACAAGGTCCTGCAATAACAGGACAAGGGGCAATGGGCTTAAACTGGCAGAGGGGAGATTTAGACTAGATGTTAGGAGGAAGTTCTTTACAGTGAGGGTGGTGAGGCACTGGAACAGGTTGCCCAGGGAGGTTGTGGATGCTCCCTCCCTGGATGTGTTCAAGGCCAGATTGGATGAGGCCTTGAGTAACCTGTACTAGTGGGAGATGTCCCTGCCTATGGCAGGGGGTTGGAACTAGATGATGCTTGAGGTCCCTTCCAACCTTACCATTCTATGATTCTATGAAGACTGGCAGGATTATGTTCCACAAAACATTGCATTTCCTGCTCTGTCTCCCTAAAGGTGGCATCAACAAATGATGTGATGTTATTCCTCCATAGTGGTGATGAAGGATAACTGCATGTTTCTTACAAAATCCAGTGAAATGGGAATGCATTTAGTGCATAGAAAGATTGTCATGGCAGAAATGTTTCAGATACACTTTTGGACTTTTGTTTTGGTCTCGGCTCTCTCTGAAGCTTTTATTAGCCACTACCTTACTTTCTCAATA
Source organism: Eubucco bourcierii (assembly GCA_013396675.1). Lineage (NCBI taxonomy): Eukaryota > Metazoa > Chordata > Aves > Piciformes > Ramphastidae > Eubucco > Eubucco bourcierii. The sequence goes on along the minus strand of VWZE01020776.1, from coordinate 26,695 downwards.
CACTACAGAAGGGAATTACTGCTCAGTGAAGGATTCTAGATTATGTAGTCATTGAATGCCTAAAATGTGAGATGTCGATTTTAGGTATTGATGTCTTTGACTGTATTTCCAATATTAAGAGACCGATATGAAAAGTTTCAGCCACTGAGGGAGGAGGAAAAATGAGGTGACAACATACAAGTGAAAACAGGAGACTCTTATAAAGTACACCTTAACTATAAGTTTTAATGTCACAGTACGTAGAGTGTATTTTCTACTGAAAATTTGAATGAGGGTGTAAGTGTATTCCTTTGGCAGTGACTTAGTTTGATGATAGAACAGTGGCTGTTTATATATAAAATCCTTTTGGATGATTTCATGAAAGGTTCAGTTTCATTTAAGAGTACCAAGTCTTGCAATAAATCACGGTTGCCATGTCAGTCTGGTTCTATGACAGTATACCTTATACACACTTGCACAATACAATGAACCCTACATATTTTCTCCACCTGTTGTCTTTTGGTAACCATTATGAACTGGAACTGTAGTGCAGGTTGGAGGATGTTATTGCCAGAGACCGATTATTTCTCTATTACAATATGCTGTGCTGCACAGCTGATAATCAATTAACATTTACTGTGCTGTATATTTTGGCACCTTCCACTCACTTGTAGACTGCTAAAACAAGTTTTTGCTTGAGTAGTTTTATTCTGCAAGTAGTGTATCTCTTTTTTCCAAAATGTGTACTTCAACCTTACAAAAGTGAAGAAAGAGCCTATTCCCCTTACAAAACTGAGGAAAGAGCCTATTTCCTCAACTCATAAATATATTAAAATAATAGATGGAACTCCTTTAGGTTTCAGATCATGTTCACAATTTTTTTTCTCTAAGTACTCTTGCAGTGAGGAGACTCTGATCTCTCCTGTAAAGGGTCCTGGATTTTAGATTCACATTTTTTTTTTAAAATTCTTTATGTGGAGCACTGACCTGATTAATTTTGCCTAGTTTTGCCTTGTTGACTGGTCCTTGTGTACTCTTGAGGATATATCCTTTGTGGTGGTGAGAATGTAAATTGCAAGCTTCCAGAATACCCAGACCTAAACATCTGTCCAAGTAACATAGGAAATTATCCACCTCCTTGTTTCTAGTAGTTCTGGGTAAATTCCTGAGATGAATTCTAACTCTCTAACACCTGGAGTGCATTTATAACATTAGATACGGCTCTATTCCAACAGTACAACCACATCATCTTAGTGAATTTCGTGCAGCTAAATGTAACTGCCTCTGATAGTAAAAAAAAAAAACCTCCAAAATTTTATTGGAACCACTTCTGTGCATAACATTCAATTCTGTTGATGTTCAGATTAATGATACCATTATTTAGAGCCTTGGAAATGTTTCCTTTCACACTGTAATAACCTTTTGGTTGATTTGGCCCCAATGGAAGATTTAGTCCAAAGTGTATATTTGGAAAAGATAACATCTGTGCCTGTAAAACCTTGCAGAATAACTTTGAGAAAAGGCAATTAAATAATGTAGAACATTTGTGACTATGTAAACTCCATGAGGAATTCCTGATAGAATCAGGACCTTTGTGACATACCATTAATGGCTATGTATAGTACCTAACCAGCAGTTTCCTGAAAGACTTAGAGTATTAGTCTCAGCAAAGAGGAAACATTTCAAAGGAGCATTCATTCAAAGAATTAGAAGGCTAAATGATTGCTTAGCTAGAGAAATAATGAATTCAAATATCGTAGCAGGATGACAGATTATTGTTCATCTTCACAAAAATGACTTACAAAGAGCATCAAATCCTCCTGACAAACCAGCTAATGAGCGAGTGTTTTACTTATTAAGAAATTGATTCATGTTGGGTTTTTTAATAATATGGAGAGAAAAAAAAAAGAAAATTTATTAGCTTTTGAGCTTACTTCCCATAATTGCAGAATGTATCAAATACATATTAAGAAATGAAACAACTGATTTTTTTTTTTCTCACATGGAATTTACCCAGGTAATCAATGTTGAGAGGAATTAAATTGTTGGATATCACAAAGAGTGTTGACCCCATCACTTAGCATGGCATTTATATGAAATGTGACTTTTCAGGACTACAGCTTTATCTAGTAGTTCTTTTTATCTTAGAATCACAGAATTACAGAACAGTCTGAGCTAGAAGTGATCTCTAAAGGTTGGCTAGTCCAACCCCCCACTGCAATCAGCAGGGGCATCCTCAGCCTGATCAGGTTTATTTAGATTTCAACACAACAGATTCTGAGATGTTAGTGCTTATTACCGGAGTCTGTCTTACAAAATTTTACACACATGACTGGCTTCAGGAATGTACGTACTCATTTTTCATGTGTCTGTGTTGTTTCAAGACCTAAAGGTAGGGCAGATCCTGAGCTATGGTTAAAAGACAAAGAGGAACAGTCACCTCATATTGGTTTTAAGTGAGTTTAGCAAGTTACCTGTTAGGTGTGGATCCTACTTGGATGCTTACTCAATGTATATTGTTGATGTCCAGATGGTATAGAATATAAGATTCCATGCAAGAACCACTTGCTTCTGAAATGGGCAAAATAAATCTACCCTTCTGTGGGTCAATCTAATGGTTTGCTGCTAACAAAAGGGGTTCTTATTCCCTCTCTTTCCTTGGTTTTCTGTCTTTCCTCTTCTGGGTGTGGAGTTTTGCCTTTTCCTCCATGCCAAGCACATCTAGACACTGCCAGAATTTGATTATAATTACTATTTCATTTGAAAACTATCCAGTTTTGACTTCACTATTTAGTTTTCAATTGATTTAGTGTGCTAAACAAATTGACAGAGGAGTTCAGAATGAATCAGACACAGCAGCTGAAGAAAGGAAGGAGAGGTGAGGACAAACAAACAAAACCCCTTGTTTCACTAAAGGTGAAATTCTGAAGTACGGCTTCACTTAACATGGTGACCCAAATCTTAGCAAGAACACCTGGTTCACTGGAAAGGAAAGTTTTGCTCTTCCCTCACTCTTTTTCATTTTCTCATTTCGCTGTATTATGACCTGATCTAGTTTTCTCAAAATATTCCAGAAATTTTCCTACAGTTTTAGTGAGCCAAATCAGCTCAGGAAAGGGTTTGAAAACCTCCTGCCATAGGCAGGGACAGGAAAAAATACTGCTTAGCAGTTTAAAAAGAACAAATTAAATTAAACGCAAATTAAAAAGAACAGAATGAGAGAGGGAAGGATGAGGACCAGAGGAAAGGAAGGAGATGGGTTCCAGAAAGAGGAACAGTTTCCTCTATTTGGCATCAATAACCTCTGTGCCTGGGTCACATGCACAGGAATCACAAACTTTATTTCTCTCCAACTATTTTATGTAACTTAGTCTTCAATGGTAAAGCACAAAGAGAGAAAGTAGATGCTTTTGCAATTTATTGAGGAAATGTTAATTAGTCATCACTCATTTAGCCTTCCAGTATCTGAAGGGGGCCTACAGGAAGGCTGGGGAAGGATTATTTACAAGGTCCTGCAATGACAGGACAAGGGGCAATGGGCTTAAACTGGCAGAGGGGAGATTTAGACTGGATGTTAGGAGGAAGTTCTTTACAGTAAGGGTGGTGAGGCACTGGAACAGGTTGCCCAGGGAGGTTGTGGATGCTCCCTCCCTGGATGTGTTCAAGGCCAGATTGGATGAGGCCTTGAGTAACCTGTCCTAGTGGGAGATGTCCCTGCCTATGGCAGGGGGTTGGAACTAGATGATCCTTGAGGTCCCTTCCAACCTTACCATTCTATGATTCTATGATCACAGTACAGGAGGTTTTATCTAGTCTAACAAAAAGATATCCCTAAGCAAGTGAAACAATGCTTATTTTAATTAAGAATAAGCAAACTGTCTCCTGGATAAGGAGGAAATAAAAGTTTCAGGAAAAAAATTAATTTGTCTGGACCCTTGGAGGATTTCAAAAGGAAGAATTGTTGACACAACTCAGCAGGAAATCTAATCTATAGATGGTGCAAAGTGCAGAAAGAGGCTATAGCTCAAAGCCATGAAAACTGGCAGAAAGTCTGATGGGTAAGGAGGAGACAGAGTATACACAGGTCAATTTTATTGGTCTTCTATATATTTTTTTAAGTATGGCTTCCATACATATTTGTGACAGTGATGTATTTCAGATGTTGTGGATAATTACCTTTATTCACATTTGGTATTAATTTACTACAAATGAGGTACAATTTTACTGTAATTATATAACAACATTTCTACTACAAGAATCTGACAATTCCATAAATGATGTTTCTTGAACATTACACCAACTAACTGAAGTACAGGTTGCTTAAGCAAGTAACTTATAGAAAAAATAAGGAACTTTATCTGGAAGAGTTTTCATGGAGGTCAAATTGTCCTTGAAATATATTCCTCCTTTTCCTTAGCATTACCCAGTTGGATAGCTGCCATTATACAACTTGGAGGGGGGGTGTCAGAAGATCAGCAGTAACTGAGGAAAGAGTGATGTGTGGAGTTCTGGTGCTGCACATTTGAAATCAAAGGATCATCTAGCAGTTTGCTGAAGATTACATTTATCTTTCTCAAATATAAAGAAGAAATAGAACACAGAATATGGAAATCAAGGGAGTTAGGGATGCTTAGTTTGAAAAAGGGGAGACCTTATTGCTGTCTACAGCTACCTGAAGGGATGTTGTGGGAAGGTTTCTGCTGATCTCTTCTCACATGTAATTGGAGACAGATAGAAGGGGGAATGTATCAAGTTGAGACTGGGTAGGTTTAGACTGACAGTAGGAAAAAGTTTTCATGGAGGGAGTGGTCAGGCACTGGAATGAGCTGCCCAGGGAGGTGGTTGAGTCACCAACCATGGATGTGTTTAAGGGTTGTTTGGATGTGGTGTTTGGGCATATGGTTGGAGGTGAATCTTGTAGAGTAGGGTACTAGGTTTGGCTTGGTGATCCTGATGGTCTTTTCCAACCTGGATGTTTCTGTGATTGTGACACAAAGAAAAATAATGTAAAATAGGCATTTCTACTATATAGGAAAAATCGTTATTATTACTACTCAATAAATGTGTTTTTTACAATCAGTGGCCAAGTTTAAAACTTAAGATGACTTACATGAAGAACTGTTTATTAAATATTCACAATATTTCCTTCATATTCTACATCTAGTCTAAACAAATAACTGCTGAAAACTTTAAATCTAGCAGTTGCTTGTAAAAATCTGTGCTACACATGTAAAGAAATTAACAATACTTGCAGATTTTTTTGTTTTTAGAAGAAACTAACATCTGTCATTAGGATTATACTTTGATCTCACAGGGAAACAGGGTAAAATGGAAACACTTCCAGAACTTGCAGCAGTTGTTGCTTGGTAGGTTGTTTTGGGTCTTTGGGGTTTTTTTTTTTTTTGCTTTTGGGTTTTTTCCCCACATTGTGGCTCACTTCAGATAGATGTCTTAAATGTTTTAAAATGTATTTGTATGTAAAAATGTTAATAACAGTTTTAGATCAAAATTAAAACCTACACTGCTTCTTAAATGGATGAAACTAAAAATCAAGAATGACTTGGTGTTCTCGCCTTAATCCCTGGACTGTTTATCCTATTATTCTAAACAACCACTTGATAAAAAACAGGAAAACCTGAAAGGACAATGGATACAACAGTGCTACATTTCTCTGGACATGTTGCTTAAATATTACTTTACTATATGTTTGTCTCTACATCAGTCTAAACACTCCCATCCTCTGCTGTGTCTCTTATTCATATGGTCCTTCTTTCTTGACCTGTCTTTGTGGTTTGCTGGGCCCTTCATTTACCTGATCTGTGTTCAATACCATGAAATTTGACTCTCAGGAGTTGTCAACTGCCGCTAAATAGAGTGCCAAAATGTATCAACACACATTGGATATTTGGTTTAGTTCAAAATTAGCATAGCTAACACCTATGAACTCACAGCCTACATCAAGGTCTTGCTTCCTGATTTTTTTTTTCTTCTCTCCCCTTGAAAATTTTCTCTCTATGGGGAGCTAAATTCAACCCCAAAATGGCAATCTTCTGTGGCATTAGAGAGATTTATCTGAATCTACTTGAATTATGGTAATTTAACCTCATTTTTCCTCTTGCCAATGACTGCTTTTAGTCTGTTTCATAATCAAAAAAGACTGATGACTTCTTATTCCCCATCAAGTTTCCAAGTGAGAAAAGTTGCGTCTTAAGCTGAATTCTCTGCTGTCGGATTTGCTAAGCTTGTTTAGAGCATGCTAAGTGGATTACTTCCTGTCAGCTTCTTACATCACTACCTATACTTTAGACCTGAACATCATTGAAGCTTGCATGAGGAGTACATCTTCTCAGGCACTATAGACCCTGGCGATCAGCTTTGCTGCCAAATGAAACTGGCACCAGTTGGACATAATCTCCTCCAGGACTATGTGAAACCAAACAGTAAATTCTCTGAATCTCTCTGACTTATGTATCTAATTAAGTCTAAGTGCCCAAAGATTCTCTGTGTTTTCTCAAATCCAACAAACAGTCTTGGATTGGGACAGGCTGCAGTTGCTGCTCAAGAGACCCTTCAGAGTAAGAGCCATCAACTGTGTGCCTTGCATGGTGCTGTGTCTGAAAGCACTGGTCTGAAACGGTTGATCCTTTACTTTCACAAGTTGTCCAGGCACAGTTGTGGGGAGAAATCATAGCAGAGGTTATATAAAATTATTTTAGGTTTTTAATAAAGATTTTAATAAAGTGAACATGTTGGAATTACTTTGACTGATAGTTTTTTGTTCCATTGGTGTAAATATAGAATAATTGTATAGGGTACTAGATGATCCCTTACTAGCATGCAGCTGATATTCTTGTACAGTTTGTTTTCAACCTTCTCTGTAATATTTCTTTCCATACTTCTTGTAGTTTAGGGCATGAATTTGGTTTATTTTGCTTTGGTTTTAATCTATCATCCATACAAATAAAAGAAAAAGCCATTTCAGACAACTTTATTGAAGTATTCCGATAATTGTATTCAGTGATTTAAGGAAATCAAGTGATGGTTTATACAGCAGGATGTAAAACGTAGTGTTGACCAGACAAGTTCATTTCATTCTAATGAGGTAGCTTTCTCTATCATTTATATCTTACTCTTTTTTGTGACATACCATTAGAACTATGAAAATTCATAGAGCTGCTCATGTTAGTGTAATGGGTTGTAAAGGAGTACCAGAAAGATTAATCCATAACAAAAGGATCAAAACCACTTACACTAATGCACCTGCATCTATTTTTATGTCTATATATAGCTATATGCGTGTATTTTTAAAGTCTATATATAGCTATATACCCACATATATGTATACTATCATGAAACACTGTAGTTGTCATGGTGCTTGTTGTATCTGAACTTTCCCTGAACCGTGTCTCTGCAGTTCATAATGTTTGAAGACAAAGAAAGTAACTGCTCTCAGTGTATTGGGTTCGCTTTTGAAATAATACCCTAGCTAAGATTAGGTGCTGAGGGTTATTGTCTTCCTCTAGTCTCAAAGCTATGTGAAATGTCACTTAATTGAAAATGGTAATTGTTCCGTATAACAACATCAATTGTTTCATTCCAGGAAATGTGCTGCTCTTAAATTAATAGCCATTGATCCAGAGGTATTTCATGATTCTTCTCCATCCTTTTCTCAAATTATCCAACTATCAGTCCTTGGGTGAAAACCTATTTCACCCTTCTTATTGACCATTCTATACTGAGTGACCTGGCTTCCTGTTCAGATAGACTAAAATAGGTCTATCCATCTGAATGTATGTCAAGCAGACTGAGCCACCTAACTTGCTGCTTCTCACTATAAATACTCAAAACCGCAGAATCACAGAATGTCAGGGGCCGGAATGGACTTCAAAAACTCATCCAGTCCAAACCCTCTCTCAGAGCAAGATCACACAGGAATGCATCCAGGCAGGTTTTGAATATCTTCAGAGAGGGAAACTCCACAACCTGCCCAGGCAGCCTATTCCAGTGTTCTGTCACCCTCACAGTGAAAAAATTCCTCCTCATGTTTAAATGCAACCTCCTATGCCTCAGCTTCCACCCATTGCCCCTTGTCCTGTCTTTGGGCACCAGCAAGCAGAGCCTGGCTCCATCCTGCTGGCACTGACCCTTTACATGTTTACAAGCATTAATGAGGTCACCTCTCAGTCTTCTCTTCTCCAAGCAGCACAGCCCCAGCTCCCTCAGTCTCTTTTCCTAAGAGAGATGTTCCGTTCCCTTAATCATCTTTGTGGCTTTGTGCATACTGGACTCTCTCAAGCAGTTCTATGTTCTTCTTGAATTGGGAGGCTCAGAACTGGACACAGTACCCCAGATGTAGCCTCACCAGGGCAGAGTAGAGGGGGAGGATAACCTTTCTCAACCTACTAGCCACAGTCCTTCTAATACCCCCAGAATGGCATTGGCTTTCTTGGCCACAAGAGCACACTTATGAAGGAATGTAGGGTATGTGTGTGTTTGGTTTGCCAAAGCAATATATTATTATTGCAACCTATTCGAGTAGCAAATATTGATGTGTCTTCATTTTGTGCATAGAGAACAACTGCAAAAACTTTTGCATTTCTTAAAAACTCTTACTTTTGAGGTTTGGTTGAGAACTTAAGCAGTATGGAGATATCCCTTTTTACCATTATAAAGGCAGCTAGATCCAGCTCTTCATATTGATAAAGTGGTAGAAACCCCCCAAAATTTACATAAGCTGTTGAAAGCATTTACAGAGATACAGTTAAATATTTTTTATTTTAGTTTTGTAAATTATCAGTCTAATCAATTTAAATTGTAACTTTATAATCAATTGTAAATTCTATCAATTTAATAAAGTTTTGGGCTCAAAAGCTTTTTAGTAGTACTGATAAGAAAGCTTATAGTTTTCCAAAACTTTCTTTTTCATTTTAACTTGGAACAGTTTCACCTTCACTGATACAATAAAAACTGTTGTCTATTTATTCACAAAGCTTAAACTTCAGAGGCAAAATTATATGAAGGGAAGAATAATGAAAAAAAAAAAGACAGGCACAAATATAAAGCTTTTAAATAGATGTATATTAATATCTAGTTGCACAGTGGCCTAGAAAATGGCTCCTTTAATCTCAGAAGAAAACACTCTACATTTCTGTGTTCAAAGGCTTTTACTTATAGGGGGCTGCAATTTAATGTGAAATACAACAATTCCCAGCAGGAAAGAAAAAGAAATCTTGTATAATGTAAGTTACCTTTCTATTCTTTCAGAAATAATATGTTGGTTTCAAAGTGCTTCCATGTGTGATCTTACACTGCTGCATTTTTGTCTTCTCTTACTTATTAATAGACTTTTTTTATTAGAAATGGAAGAGAGAAATCCGATTAAATTTTCTAGTATGGCTACAATATAAAATCAATTGAAATTACATTGCAATATAACATACATAATGAATTCTGTTGTTATATACCAAGTTTAATGCTCAATCTGGTTTATAGTTAATCTAATCAAAGGATACAGGAGCCAGGAAATGTTTTAAGGAATAATTTTCAGCAGCTCAGAGGGGATGAAAAAGTTCCCCAAGCATATGGTGCTAAGTAAATGAAAGTGAAAATGACTGTTGTGAACCATCATAGAGGAGTCAAAAGAACTAGTCATACAATGTGAGCACCTTTTTGCATCATTTGTGGTGATGAGCATCTGACAGAGTTCATCCCATGTCTTTCTACTTTATACATTCTTTCTCCTTGAGCAAATTTCAGCCACATAGTTACAAAGTGTGAACCAGAACTGAATGATTTGGTGGTTATGTGAAGCCAGACAGGTTTGAATTGGTTTTGCAGCCAAAATTTCCTTTTTGCCCACACTTCATTGGTTAGAAAACAAAAACAACAACAACAAAAAAAAAGGAATGTTGTTTCAATTAAATGAAACATCAGCATCATCTCTCTTGTTTGTATTGTGTCTGAACTGGAGTTAATTCTCCCCAGAGCATCTTTCCAGTACAGTGATGTAGCTGGGTGTTGGTAACATAACACTGTTTTGGCCACTCCTGAGCCAATCACTACGGGTCTGCTTTTCCAGTATTTCCCCAACCCTGCAAAGGTAGGCTGAGGGATGGGTAAATCTTAGGGGGGGGCCACAGCCAGGCCACCTGAACCAAACTGACCAAAGGGGTATTCCATACCATATGACATCAACTCTGATATAAAAGCTAAGAGAAAGAAGGAAGTAGAGGGACATTGGTTGATGGTGTCTGTCCTCTGGAACAACTGCTATGTGTATTGAAACCCTGCTTCCCAAGAGTGACTGAACATCATCTGTTGATGGGAAGTAGAAAATTAAATTTGTGCTTGCTTTTGATTCCATGCATGGCCTTTGCTTCTCATTCTATTAAATTGCTTCTGCCTTTTGTTATATTTTCCCTTCTTCTCTAAGAAAAGAAGCAGTAGAGTGGCTTCGATGGGCATTTGGCCACCAGCCAGGGCCAAACCCCTACATTGTGTTACTTTAAGTTCCCCTTATTCCATTGATTTGCCAGTTCATTCAAAGCTTTTGAAAATATGAACCACTTGTGCAAAGTTTTAAGCCCTGGAACTCAATTCAGGTTATCTGGAAATACTTTAATATGTAAGCAGAGCTCTAAGTGTGTTGTCTTCATCCATAAGCCTTGAAGATCAAAACCATATTCTGGTCTTCAGAGCTTATGTTAGCAGCTAAAGGATGTCTTTGTCAAACTTATTTCACATTAAAATAACATAAAAATAACACTAATTATAGGGATGAAGATTACAGATGTAGATAACAGCCAAACATTGAAAGTGCTAAGCAGCTCTGCAAGGTAACAGTAATGACTTAATTAAAACAAAATGCATCAGTATAGGAGCACAGCAGTTACAAAAGTGGCAATCCGCAGCAAGCAGTGGCAAAATCATAAACCATTCAGCCAAAATATGTAAGAGTAGCATGTAATAGATTGGCGCAGGTAAGTGTTATTTATGCCAACCTTAAACATTAGCATTCTAACAGCTGCCAGAAATTTAGAATATGTTACCTTTTGAGTGCCAGGTAGTTTAGAGGGTAACTACCAATTACCCAAAACCTGAGTGATATCAGAAATGACTTAGTGTTTTATTTCCTCCCATAGCCAAGCTGGCTCTGAAACCTCTGCAATAGACTTCATTAACTCTGCTCCCTGATTTGAAGGGAAACTGCCCTTTCCCAGTTATCAAATGCAGTGAAATGACCTCTACAGGGATCACTGTAAGTAGATGCCAAGAAGCAGAATTACACTGAAACTTGATCATGCCTTGTGATATTCCACCTTGTGCATATGGCCCATACCTATTCCATGCACAAGTCATTTCTTGCTCACATCTGTTTGGAGGAAAACTTTTGGTGTCTTATTATGAATATTCTAAAAAAATCAAGCACTGGTAACTTATATGCAACAATATGAATATATAGAAAAATACATTATATTCCTATAACAACCATGAAAGGCAGCAGCATTTTCTCTCCCTAGTGTGGAGGGGATTAAAAAACCCCATTGCCCTTGTCTTTTTTTCTATGTAGTGTTTAGATGGAAAAAAGGGCCCAGAACAAATCTTATTGGAGATACAAACATCCATCCTTTCAGTTGTTGTAATGGAGAATGAGTGAATAGAGTTAAATTCAGTTACCAGCTAGTCACAGGTGTTCCCCATGGCTCAGTGCTCAGGCCAGTTCTCTTTAATGTCTTAATCAATGATCTGGACAAGGGGATTCAGTGCTGCCCTGGTAAGGTTGTAGATGATGCTAAACTGGTGGGAGTGTTGACCTGCTTGAGGACAGGCAGGCTCTACAAAGATCCGGACAGGACTGATCAATGGACTGAGGCCAGCTGTGTGATGTTTAATAAGACCAAGTGTTGGGTCCTGCACTTGGCTCACAACAACCCCATGCAATGCTACAGGCTTTGGGCAGAGTGGCTGGAAAGCTTCCCTGCAGAGAAGGACGTTGGGGTGCTGGCTGACAGACAGCTGATCACAAACCTGTGGTGTGCTTAGGTGGCCAAAAAGGCTGACAGTATCCTGGTCTGTATCAGGAACAGTGAAGCCAGTAGGAGTAGGGGAAGTGATCATGGCCCTGTACTCAGCAGTGGTAAGGCTGCGCCTGGAATACTGTGTCCAGTTTGGGGCACCTCACTACAAGAAAGTTGTTGAGATGCTGGAGCATGTCCAGAGAAGGGCAATGAAGCTGGTGAAAGATCCAGGAAACAAGTCTTAGGGGGAAGAGATGAGGGAACTGGGGTTGTTTAGTCTGGAGAAGAGGAAACTGATGGGAGACTTCATTGCCTTCTACAACTACCTGAAAAGAGGTTGCACTGAGATGGGTGTTGGTCTCCTTTCCTTAGTATCAAGTGATAGAAAGAGAGGAAATGACCTGAAATATCATGAGAAGAGATGTAGATTAGATCTTAAGAAAAAAATCTGTGATAGAAGAGTAATCAGGTATTGGAACAGGCTGTCCAAGGAGGTGGTGGAGTCACTGTCCCTGAAGTTGTTCAAAAAATGTTAGACATGGCATTCTCAGATGTGTTTGAATGGTCATGGTGGAGTTAGATTGACAGTTGTACTCAGTCTTAGTTTTTTTTCCAGCTGAAACAATTGCAATTCTGTGGTCCAGTGATCCCATAACTACTGTTTTTTGTACTCTGATCCTGTCACAAATGATGAGAACTGGTGCACCAAAGTACTTAATCCTAACAAACTTTTTTTTTTACACATGGCACTTCTTTTAAACATGTGGTTAGCTTCCTGTTAATGTCAAAGAGAAGAGTAATATCCTGACTCTCCAAATCATGGTAGAAGCAGCTTTCTCCTACATCAGTCCACACTATATGTGGTCTGCAAGCAAAGTGACTGCTCATTCTAGATCTCATATAGATATTGGTAAATGTTGTGGTTAACTTCAGTCAGCAGCTAAGCACCACTCAGCTGCTCTCTCATGCCTCTTCCACTCTTGATGAGAGGAGGAGGAGAATCAGAGGAAAAAGTAAAACTCATTGGTTGAGATTACAGCAGTTTAACAACAACAATAATAACTACAATAATGAAAGGGAAGATAACAAAAAGAAAAATAAACCCCAAGAAATGACAAGTGATACACAATGCAGTTGCTTACCAACCACTAACAAATGCCCAGCCAGTCCCCAGGCAGTGATCAGCTCCCCTTAGCCAGCTCCTCACAGTTTATATACTGAGCAAAATGTTCTGTGATATGGAGCATCCTTCTGTCTGGCTCAGGTCAGCTGTGCTCCCCCTCAGCTCGTTGTGCACCTCCTTGTTGATAAGTCATGGCAAACCAAAAAATCTTTAACTTAGGATCAATGCTACTTAACAACAACTAAAACACAGGTGTGCTATCATCATTGCTCTCATACGAAATCCAAAACACGGCACTGTCCAAGCTACTAGGAAAGAAAATTAACTCTGACCTAGATGAAACCAGGACAGTGAAGCAAGAATGTAGGAACATCTGAAATATTTGGTTCTGCATAGACATACATTTGGTTTTTTTAACATAAACATTAATATATTCACTTGAAATAAAATAAATTAAGATCAAACTTCTACTGTTGGTGGAACTTGCATCACTTTGATGTTACTCTGTAGTGATTTAATAATGAGACGAGAGTGGCCTCAATTTGCATGCACTGCCCATATTACATTTATTCAGATTGACTAGGAGACTCATACAGAATATTATATAGAAATATTCATTGACCAAATCTTTTCAAGGGAAAAAACACCATGCTGTATCCAAATCATGAATTATTACTATGATTCTTATCCATATCTTTCCTTCTTTGAAATACCTAGCTATCTTCATGTGAGAATAAATATATATTGTCTCTGCTTATGTATGTTTTTGCCTTCTTGAGTTCCCACATTGTGTTCTGCTATTCTTAAATGCTATCTTTATGAGAAAAAAAAAATATATAATTACCTTTACAAAATACAGTTTTATCTGCTTCCCCTCATAGGAAATTTTTATTTGCAAAAATCTTCTCTGGAAAATTACAGAAAATTTGTTTCACGTAATACAAGAATTACTTTACCTTAAACAAATAAAACCCAAAACAAAACCAACCAACCAACCAACTAAAAAAAACTCCAACATAAAACCCCCCACCCTCAAACCAAAACCAAACTGAAAGGAAACCTAACACCCCAAAATAAACAAAAAAACATACAAACAAAACAACAACAAACAAAACCAAACCCACAGCTTTTTGTTTTCTTGTTTTCATGAAGGTTGACCTTGTAGTCATTACCTAGATGATTATAGTGTTATTGGTAAATTCAATGAAAAGCCAACTATGACTGGGTGAATGAAAAGGAAGTTAAATCATAAGCTACTAGAAAGAGTGTGGATGCAGAGTAGGCTTCCAGGTCTGAGTTTAGAGAAATAAAAGGTCAAAATTTAAAGAAATATAAAAACCAGGGAAAACATTTTGAATTCTGTCTGTAGATGGATGAGCAGGCAATGAAATTAGCTCTGTTGCCAAAAATGAATGCAAATGAATGGTGGTACCCATCAATTGTGAGAGATCGAATATACAAAACGGGCACATCACTACTGTCACTGGGAATACTGTGCTGGTTTGAGGATAATTGGAACATTTTAATGAGAGAAATTGGATCATTGGTTATGAAAAGAAAATAATGATGATTTCTATATCATTCATTGGTTTCCTGAAAGGGATAGAAAGTCAAAACATAAACAATGTCATCTCACTTTGTCCTGGGACATTGTCCTGCTCATCTCTGTCTAGTCTGTGTCTTTAGATCTAATTGCTTCCTATTAACCCCAGTCTGCTTTGGCATCTCACCTATAATCTTGGCAATTAACAGGTAAGCTTAATTTTGTTTGTTTATTGCTCTGAGATGGGAGGGTGGAAGAAAGAGGGTAATTTTGAGCCCTTCTGGGCAGTTTTCTTTGTCCAGGAGGGAATTCTCTAATTTTTCTTTTGTTATTTCTAACTTGTATATAATTGTGTATATATGCTTGTATAATTTTATAATTTGCCATGCTGTAAATATAACTTCATCTTACTGCCAAATCATCTGAGTTAGTCTGGAACATTTCAAATAGTGAGGAGGGAAGGTTCTTAATCCACCACAAGCAGCCTCTCTGGAAACCACCTACTCTCAAGTACATTTTAGTTTTCCATCAGTATTTATTGTTCAGCACAATTATTTTGCCAGGGTACGTGAACTGCACATTCTTTTTCTTGCGAAGTAAAGAGGTCCAATTTTTCCTTCCTATTTTCAAAGTGTCATCATATTGAGAGAATTAGGTTTGTGCTACAGTGTACTCTGACAGAATATTAAGTAGATTTCATTCCATGTCTACTTCAGAGCAGCTACTTTGCTGAAATATCACTGAGGCATAAGTTAATTAAATTACATAAATTTCAGGCAGTGATAGAAGTAATATTTGATATAAATAGCTGTAAGTTTTTACTGAAATCCCATTTTATATAAATATATATAAATTGTGGTAATATATCATCAGTGTAATTAACAGCCTCTTTATAAGTCCATAGGGAGGACATATCAAAAGTAGGTTAGCTGTTCCTGGGTTGGTAAGCAGGATCACTGTTTCTTCTATCCACACCTGCAGGGCAAAACTCATTGATAAGTCAGACAGGAAAATTTAATGATGTCATTCTGATATTAATTGTGCATATACTCATGGGTCACAGTGAGGAGTTTGTTAGAAGTGGCAGCCTGCTGCAGGTGTTTAATGTCACATGATTCATAGTAATGACTTGAAGCTCCCAAGTATCTGCAACTAAAAATAACTACTCTTTGCAAATGCCCTCCAGAGCAGAGTGGCTATCTGTCACCACAGGACAGTGGATAGCAATTGACTCTAGTTAGCACCATCTATGAGCCATTTCTCAAGGATAAAAAAGTGATAATGGCCAGCTTCATAATTAGAAACCATGTTCTTTACACTGGGTTAATTTTTAACATTTCTCCTTACTAACAATAGAAGAAAACTAGCATCTATCTTTATCATAAAGTTGCAAAAGGCCCCACAGGCCAGAATTTAAGCACAACAGCAATTTTTTTTTTTAAAGCTTCTTTGGATGAATTTTCAAAGTCAGAACCTCCTTTCTTCCCATCTTTCCCCTTAATTGAAACTGGAAGCTTTTCTTTGGCTTCAGTACACATCATACCCAAAGAAAAGGATGGGATGAGGGACACTGCAGATTTTTCCTGTCTGACAGTGCTAAGTACGTTTGAAAATCCAGTCATTTGAGATGTTACAGTTGACCCAAAACCCCCATGAAAACTGTACTGCTTCTAAAATTTCTTCCAATTCTGCTTAGAAGTGAGAAGATCTGTTACACAAAGCTTAAAAAAAAAAAAAACAAACCAAAAAACCAGAAAGCAGATGAAGTGTATATTAATTGGAGACACAGCAAACCTGGGTTGTTTTTGTTTTATTGTTTTCTGTTTTTTGTAATTGAAATTAAAGAAAACATGAACTTTCTTGCTTAGGCCAACATGGAATAATTTACTAAATACATTATAGGATCCCATTATATAATTTATAATTTTAAAATTAAAAGAGACTGCTGGGCATACAATAAATATGAAGTAACTTTGTGTTCAGCAACAACACACCTAAGTTAAATGTGTTGAATGACAGAAGAATTTTCGGTGTGAGAATTTCTGAAGCCCAGAAATGGTTTACCAAATTTCAGAGGTATGTCTATCTAAGGCAGACAATAATCCCTTGGTGCTCAAATTGTATGAGCAATATAGCTTCTAGTAACAACCTGCTGTGGTAGGCCTAAATAGGCCAAGAGAGGCTTATGCATATCCTGGCTTGCCCAAACATGTTTTTCTGCTCTCCCCATGTCTGCTATGGGGAGAAGCAACCTCAGGAAAGAGGACAAAGAACCTGGAGCCACTGAGTCTAAGGACTCTGGCTTGCCCAGACATGTTCCCCTCCTCCCCCTCCTTCTGTAGTGGGGGAAGCAACCCTGGGAAAGGAAAACAAAAGGCCTGGATTCACCTAATATGGTCGAGCTTTGCAAAGTGCCATCCCGATTGGCTAATCTATGTCCAAAGGCCCATTAGTCTTAGGCTGTATTGATAAAAAGGGATGAGCAGGTAGCAACATACTCTCTACCATTGTATTCATGCCTGCTGCCGCTGCCTCATTGCATCCTGTACTATGTGGAACTCCACCATCATGAACAGAACAAGCTCTAAATGCCTGCAGGGGATCAGCCTGTGTAACCAGCAGTGACATTGTGCCAAGACTGCACATGGCATGGCATCCTGCCCGCCCCTCTGCAAGGCTTCTGATGAACTGGGAATCAAGAGGAACCAGGTCAGAGACTGTGCCAGACTCCCAATTGCCTGAGAAAAGAACCTGGGAAAACTTTGAAGCATCTAAAGGAATGTGAGAGCACTGGCAATGACCCCTCCACGTGCTTTGGGTACTGTCTGTTCGTATTTTTGTGCGCAAATACTTAAAGCCTCTTGTAATTCACTAATTGCCTTCTGCCATAAGCAGAAAGGAGCTTCCTGCATCCATCTAGTGGCTAAGCAGGGTAATTAACCACAAGTGATAGAGTGATTGCAAGAACCTTCTCTTCCAGTATAATGTTTGCATTTGCTGGGTATGTCTTCTAGTGTTCCAGTTTTGCCTGTTCCCTGTATGTATAAATTTCCAAACCCTGCCTTTCAAACCTTTTAAATAATTCTTCTGGAGAGATTTAATGTTAATAAACAATTTTCATAGTAATTAAAAATCTCTGCCTGGATAACAAAACTAATATAGATTAATTTTGCATCATTCATAACACTACCTCTGTCCTGCTAGCACTGGTAAGTGGAAACACAGTTGAGTTGCTGCATCTTTTTTGCTATCAGACTTAGTGTCTGCAAAAGCGTAATAAACCCAGGACGCCCTATTGCAGGACTGCATGTTGTATTTGCAGTGTTGTTGCATGTTAGTGTACCTGAAGCACAAGAGATACCTTCTCCAGCTGTGCATGCATCATCTCCATGCACTTGAGGTTATTGAAAACCTGCTTGCCTTGTTTCCCATGGAAATCTAGACATCTGGACTTCTTCTGAACATTCTCTGGACATCTAGAAATCCAGAAGCTCTTTTCTCAAAGAACAATGTGTAAAGTTGTCATGGAAGTTATATGAATCTAGATGCAGACACTCAAATTTAAGTGTCAGAAGTTGAATCGCATTGCAGATATCTCAGTCATGAACTTGGATGAGTAGTAGACTCCAATCAATAGAAAAGGCAAGAAAGGCCACCAGAAGGTAATTTGTGAGTGTAGCTTAAATACTATGCATTGCTCTGTTCTGACTCTTGAGTTTAGCAGTTACTATAGTAAGAATAAAGAGAAAGATAATTAACAACAGCAAGATGCCTTTCTCCAGCTGGAAAGGGGAGAAAAAATATATTGAACATCATACCACAAAGCTCTTTCAGGCAGAACAGGCAAACAGTTTCACATTTTCCTATTAATACGAAAGCATCAATTCATGCTACTCCTTGTACAATGCATGCAATTTAGAAAATATTCCTCCTTCAGCTACTTTAATAGTTAATTGGAAGTGATAAACCACTCCAGAGATTTTAGGTGGGCTAAATTATAACCTGAAGGGGTGACTTGCTACAGAAAAAAAATCATTAATTAAGATTCTGAATTAGACATTTCAGTTAAGAAGACTGCAAAAAAAAAATGTTTTTTTAGGTAAGAAAGTTTAAAACATTATAGCTAAGAGAAGGTATGTGAATAAGATGGCATCATTCATACCATTTTTTTTTCCAAATACAAGCATAGTGCATATATTCCAGAGATGTCTTAGGTCTTCAAATTGTGTCTATGTGTACCAAATTTTTCATCTGATTCATAAATCAGATCCTTCTGGCAGAGGGGAGATTTAGACTAGATGTTAGGAGAAATTTCTTTACAGTGAGGGTGGTGAGGCACTAGAACGGGTTGCCCAGGGAGGTCGTGGATGCTCCCTCCCTGGAGGTGTTCAAGGCCAGATTGGATGAGGCCTTGAGTAACCTGTACTAGTGGGAGATGTCCCTGCCTATGGCAGGGGGTTGGAACTAGATGATCCTTGAGGTCCCTTCCAGCCTTACCATTCTATGATTCTATAAAATACTTATCAGTTATTTTAGGCATTTCTTCCTACCACTCAACACCATGAAACTAGTCTTGAAAGGGTTATGGTCCAAGAGAGTAGAAAGGTAAATTAATACTTCTTAGATGTTGTTAGTGAAGTTGATGACTTGGAACATGTTATTTATACATTTTGACAAATTTTATGTATGTAAATCTGTGTATATATTTATGAAAGGGTCTTTTTAGATGTGAAACCCAATGTGACCTTTTAAATAGAAAACAGGAGATAGGATAAATGATTAATGGCCTTGATGAATATGCAGAACAGGAGAGCCAGAAACATTACAACCTAAATCTTTTTTTTTCCTAAAATGAAACAGTTCCATATCCAGTTGTTTATGCAGCACCAACACAGAAATATTTGCAAATGTTTTCACAAATCCTATCCAAAAGCCACAACATGCCAATGCATACTGTTGGTCAGTAAACAGATTAGAAGACACAGAGGGCAGTGTGCAATTACAAGCCAAAGAAAAACCCAGAAGGCAGCTGAACTCTCTTTGCTGCTAGGATAGAGAGGAAGCAGAAGAGAGCTAAGGAATGGGGTGGGGGTGGGGGGGAATAAAAAAATGTGTTAGTTATTTGTGGATAAAAATCTTGACAAAGTCTACTTTCATAGCTTCTACGTGCTAAAATGTGTCCCACCCACAGGACTACTAGTCTGTTGCTCTTGGAAAGTGGCTCCTTCCTATAAAATCTTGGAAATTGTGTGAAGGTGAAAGCCTTCTTTGTTCAATGAAACACTTTGAAGAGATTTTGATAAGAACGATATAGTGAAATGAAATAACATATTTTGTCTGGATCTACTTATGTTCTAACACAGTTTTAAATGCTTATAGACAGCTTTGCAGGTGTGCTGGTAATCTAATATCAAAAGAGAAGCAAAAAGTTGCATAGATAAGCTGTATCATAGAAATATATACAAAGAATTGGCAACATGATCTAAAGAAGTGTATGACAATTTCAGAAATATTGTGAAGAAAGAAGACACATTGTAGACTCTGATCTTGTCAGTCTTCTACAACCATAAAATACAAAAAGATACGAAAGGATAATTTTGTAGATTTTGATGGGTGTATACCTTTGAATAATTTAAGTTGGGATATACTGAGTGTACAGTTTTCTTCACTTCCATTAATATACTTATTCTTTTGTTAATGAGCTTCATCTTCTTGTATGTTTTAGCTACAAGTGCAGTTCTGTGCAGTTTAGTTTAGCAGTTGTGTGAGAAACTGCTCATTTTAGAAGATCGTTTATAGTGCCTAAGTGTAGTGTTTAACCTGGCCATGACTATTCTTCAGAAGTCTTTCAGGTAGTTTTTCTTTGAAAGAGGAAGTTCCACAGTCATGTAGTCTATCATTTGAAAAGAGCTGGAAGAAAAGTATGTAGATTTAGGTACACCTATGCACTGTAGATGCAGCAAAATTAGCTAGAAAAGAAATATTACCTGAGAGCAGGCATCCACTGAAAGGACAAGTAAAGACAAAACAGAAGGCACCATAATCTAGACTGCTCACAGATGCTTGTAACAGATCTGTTCTTGTCTTTGATCATGTTTTGGTACAGCCTTAGTCCACCTCTTTGAGTGACCAGACTGCTGTGTCCTCATTGTACATTTGTCTAAAACAAACTGTTTAGTCTGACTAATAATGCTAATAAAATTTGAATAGAAAACTTACATGTTGTGATGGTTTGGGAGTTCCCTGCTGCCCCCCCTCCCCACTTTGTAAAATCACCCAGACTAGACTCAGCCAGCTGGAAGTTAAGGACTGAAGCTCTATTTACAGCTTAGCACAATATACAAGCAGATATATACACAATAGACAGGAACGGTTACAGAAATGTACAAGTTAAAGGGAATACTGACACACAATCCCCATCCCAGAAATCAGAGTCCCAGGAGGGCTTCCCAACCACCCTTCCACCTTCTCCCCACCCCTCTACCTTACCCCAGAGTTTGCCTTATGCACAAGGTGAGTTTGGAGGATTGACCAGGTGGTTAGAAGGAAAGTGGTTAGTTAGGTTACTCAGCAGAGAGAAGGCAGAAAGCTGGAGAGACTGAGACTCTGAGACTGTATCTTATCCAGTTTGTGTTCTTATATGTCTCAGCAAGCCTATGAGTGAAGTAGACATCACCATTGTTTTCTTTTCACAACCTATAATATTTTCTCCATTAAAATACTCCAATTAGCCTAAAACCAGCACACATGTTCACATAACTTCTCTTGTTTCTTAAAATCTGCATTTCATTTCCCTTATAGTGAATTTTTCCACACAACTAAAGGAAAACAATGTCAATTCTTCATTGGAACAAAGTGTGCTTTCATGTAAAAAAAGCAAATGAATATTCACAGGCAATTTATGGTGTTACAAAACTCTTTTCTGAGCATCAGAATGAGAGTGCTGTACAAATAACCACTTCAGTTTTGTATTCCAACTTGATAAAAGTTGTGACTTCACTGTTTCCGACAATGGCTTTGAATGTCAATGTTCAAATCCTACCATTCTAGAGAAATGTGAAGCTGCTGCACTGAATAACATATACACAGGCAGAACAGTTTAACCTTAGCATCATCATAAGAAAGTTACATTGCTCTGATGGTGCACTGGCTTTTGGAACCATTTCACCTTGTAATAACACATTAAAAACATTATAGTTGTAGTACCTACCTATACTCCATTAATTATTTTATTGCATGTTCTTAATGTGTTCTTAACTGCTGCTTCTGCAGACAAAGCACTTAGGTTTGCACTTCATAATGACTATGTGGAAAAGTTAGAGAAATTGCAATTATACAACATAAGAACTAAATGAGGAGTAACATTTTATGTTGCTATTTCTCCTTACACAAACATACAGTAAAGTCTCAAATGCGATTCATGAAGAGCATGAAGGGAAACACCAATTTCTGTAGTTGAGGGAAAGTTACAGTATTTGAAGCTTGGTGTTTGCTGACAGTGTTTTCAAAATACTGGATAAGCAGGACACTAGCAGAAAGTCTTAGTACTTTGTACTCTTGATTGATACATCACTGTATGTCCTGGCATACAAGGAAGAAGAAATCCCTTGAAAGCTGACAGATTTCCTAAATAGTTTACATTATGCAAAACAGATGGAGAGGAAACTCACTGTACTTCCTTCCTGAAAGAGACAACAAGTAAGGGTCTAATAATGATTTCATAAATTAATGACATTTCTGCTTGCAATATTTTCTAGTGAGCACTATAGACAAGCAACAAGCTAGAATAACTGCCTGCAGCCTGTAATTTAAAGAAATTAATACATCCCTTCTAAAACTGAATAAGGAGGTCACTGATTTAATTTTCTCTAATGAAGTCTGTGTCAGGTATTTCTGACTGAGAGCCAGTAATAGCAAATCCGAAAGTTAAAATTTAAGAGGTTTGCTTAAACCATCATTTTTTCTTAAAGTAGAGGTCCGTTTCTTGTATGTTGTTTTTAAGAAACTGGGAGGTAAAAGAGTCTCTGAAGCTATAGCATCCACTACAATTTATGATTTTGTGTTGGTTGTTTTGTTTGGGGTTTTTTTCCCCAGTCAGGCATTTATTCTACTTTGCTTTTTCTCAGCATCTCTGTTTTGCTTCCTTCACCTTTCCTATATACCTTTTCCCTTTTTCTTTTGCACTGGTATAGATATTGGGGGAGCGGGCGGGCGGGCTTCTGCTGCAACACAATGAGTGAACCTAACCTTTTCCCCCCTCCAGATACACTTTTAAACTAAACACTTCAGTTACCTGATACTGATTCACTGCAGAACATGTTATCACAACCAGTAAAGCCTACTAAACTGAGGTGACCTCTCAAGTGCAGCAATAGAATGTGAATCAGTTGTGAAACTATAGCTGCAGTTTCCCTGTTCAGCTATAACGCAGTGGCTTGCCTGTAGTGCTTTTATCTAATGATAAAAAGCTCCTTCAATTGAGAGGTGTTTTCAGAAGATTATCAGAATTTTATCTAATTTTGTACTACAGTCAAGTTGTTCTGTTGGTATTTCAGATTTTTCATTAGGGTTGTTATTGTTGTTGTTGTCATTATATATCAAATGAAAGCAGATTATACTATTTCACATTGATTTAAATTCACAAGTCAAGGTTTTAAGGAAATTTTAAGCTACTTCCATAGTCACATTATCACTACTTGGTTTAATGACACTGGGTAGCTATTAAATGTCAATCATATTCCTTGCCAGTAGCTTTCAAGTTGTTAATTATTGACTGTTGAGATTGTAACTAGCTATCCACAAAGTAGTTAAATTCAGGTAGAGGGCTAAAGGAAATATGTCTCCACAGCTGCCCTGTTTGATAAGAAGTTAAACAAAACAGGATCAGGATCCCATCTGGAGTACTATGCACAGTTCTGGAGCCCCCAGCACAGGAAGGACATGGAACTGTTGAGCGGGTCCAGAGGAGGGCCACAAAGGTGATCAGAGGGTTGGAGCAGCTCTGCTATGAGGACAGGCTATAAGGCTCTTCAACCTGGAGAAGAGAAGGCTTTGAGGAGACCTTAGAGTAGCCTTCCAGTATCTGAAATATACAACTTTCAGCACAAAATCTGTTTGCAGAGCCCTAAATGGTTTATTTTTATTTCCATATTTTATTACCATACTTACTTCTTTGGATTTTATAATAGTACTCTGAAGTCTTGTTTATATTCTTTATCTGCCTTAGAGATGGAGAATTGTCACCTTTTTGAGGCTTGGGCAGTGTCTGGGTAACATTAAGTTCCTGATTTGCATAACCTGTGACTTTAGGGTAAGGCACCTAGCGAGACAATTAGGGATCAGTATGCAACATAAACTGCTTATTAGGTGCTTGTCATTGAGATGAGAACTTGAACTACTTGACAGACTTGGATGTCCCCAGGTTCTGTCACTGGAAGCTTGGACATAAAGATTTTTTTTCTGATTTACAGCATGTTTCTGAAGGTGTTTTGTATGCTGTCTGTATTGGTATCTATATGCAGCAATAATGACACTGAACATGAATTATACAGAAAATGCATTGTTGAAATGATGCTGATGCTGCAGTCAATTAGTGTTAGACTTGTGTACAAACACGTAAACATGATTACGACCAGAAATCACTGAGAAGGTAGAGAGAAAGTATCAGGAACTTCGCTTTAACCTAAAAAGTTCTCGCAGCGAAGAAGCAATCTTTACTAAATTGAGCAAGATTAGAGGATGGACAACTCCTTGTAATAGGATAGTAGCAAACATCTTCACATTGTCAGGATTGCCTCCACAATGAAAAAGAATAAATAGGGCTTTGTGAGTCCGAAATTGCTTTCCTAATGTTATTTTCAAACGTACCTGTTCATCTCTTGACTGGAGGAATGAGCACCACACTACTTAATGGCAAAGGCTGTCCTGTTGATTTTGGGGATTAAGGCCAGTGTTGCCATGTATTTCGCCATAAAAGGAGGAGATGGAGGAGCAGAGGAAAGACTTAGCCACCCACAAAGTCATAACAATATAGTCTCAAGGGTACTGTAGTCAATGCAGAATCACAGAATTGACCAGATTAAAAAATACCTCTAAGATCATCGAGTCCAATCTATCACCTAATGCTTCTAATTAAAATAAACTGTGGCACTAAGTGCCTCATCCAGCCTCCAGGTTTAGAGGTCAATTTTTAAA
This sequence comes from Eubucco bourcierii, assembly GCA_013396675.1. NCBI lineage: Eukaryota > Metazoa > Chordata > Aves > Piciformes > Ramphastidae > Eubucco > Eubucco bourcierii. The sequence goes on along the minus strand of VWZE01020776.1, from coordinate 1,839 downwards.
GCAAAATATTATCTTTCCAGGATTTGTTTTCCATCTCTAATTACCAAGATACCTGGTTTGTTTGCTTCATGGTGGCTTAAGCACAAATGCAGGCTGGCTGGTGAATGGCTGGAGAGCAACCCTGAGGAAAAGGACATGGACGTTTGGATTGATGAAAAGCTCAACATGAGCCTGCAGTGTACACATGCAGCCCAGACAGCAACCAAGTCCTGGGCTGCATCAAGAGCAGTGTGGCCAACAGGACAAGGGAGGGGATTCTGCCCCGTTACTCTGCTCTCATCAGACCCCATCTGGAGTACTGTGTGCAGTTCTGGAGCCCTCAGCACAGGAAGGACATGGAAGTGTTGGAGGGGGTCCAAAGGAGGGCCACAAAGATGCTCAGAGGGCTGCAGCAGCTCTCCTGTGAGGGCAGGGTACAAGAGTTGGGGTTCTGCAGCCTGGAGAAGAGAAGGTTTCTAGGAGACCTTAGAGTAACCTTCAAATATCTGAAGGGGGTCTACAGGAAGGCTGGGGAGGGACTATTTACAAGGTCTTGCAATGGCAGGACGAGGGGCAATGGGTTTAAACTGGCAGAGGGGAGATTGAAACTGGATGTTAGGAGGAAGTTCTTTCCAGTGAGGGTGGTGAGACACTGGAACAGGTTGCCCAGGGAGGTTGTGGCTGTTCCCTCCCTGAAGGTGTTCAAGGCCAGGTTGGAGGAGGCCTTGAGTGAGCTGTACTAGTGGGAGGTGTCCCTGCCTATGGCAGGGGGTTGGAACTAGATGATCTTTGAGATCCCTTCCAACCTTACTATTCTGTGATTCCATGATTTCTGATCTATGAAGAAGTGAAAACTTAGTCTCATGTATGTAACCACAGTAAAAATTCTTCCCAGTCTGATCAAAGAAAATATCTTTTCTGAAGTCATAAGAAAATGAGGCCCTGAGAGTTTGTGTATAGCAAAACAATGTACTCACCTGTAGTATTTGGGATCTTGAAGTGGAATGTATGAAAGCGCCTTACAAGGCAAGTCTGGTATAAAAATATGTACATATGTTGCTGCAGCTCTGTGTCTGCCTACAAGTCAATCAGACTGCCCCTGATAGGTCTGTCTGCAGATTCAGGTGCTGAGTGTCCAAAAAGATGTTGGAGGAGCATGACAAGACCTGGTGCCTATCTAAGGCTAAATCCAAACCTCCATAACAATGCCATTGCCTCCAAGCACCATAATAGCATGACATATACCATGATGTGTGCCCATCTCCCATAGACTGCCCTCTGCATCCTGCAGCTTATCCTGGTGGAGCTGGAGACAGTGCCATTCAGTGGGAGCTTGTGGCCTTTCTCTTTGAAGAAGGTACAAACTCAGGCTGATCTGGGAAATGGTCCCAATACGAGTTTCGTGGCCAGTAGGATCAGCTTTTCCACAAGCATTGTGTGTCCACATCTTGGTGACCCCAGCAATGGACAGGCCCTCCTGAGTGAACGCCATACCACAGGGCATAAGTTCAGCAGGAAAACCTGTGGACAGGGCCACTGACAGCTCCTGACACTGACCTGTCATACAGGGGAAGAGTTCCGGAGATGAGGGTGGAAATGAGCCATGTCACAGGCCCAGGAGGGAGATGGAGGTTGATGCAGGAAATACTGCTATTCTACTCTCCTCTAGTGAGATGTCACCTGGAGCTGTCAACACAAGGACATGAAGCTATTGGAGGAGGTCCAGAGGAAGAAAACACTGTCAGAGGGATAGAATACCTCTGCTATGAAAAGAAGATGAGAGAGTTGGGGTTGTTCAGCCTGTAGAAAGGAAGGCTCTGAGGAGACACCAAGTTAGGAGCAGGTGTTGATCTGTTGGAG
>VWZE01020775.1:68488-89400 GCA_013396675.1 Eubucco bourcierii | reverse complement strand
TTGAGACTGTGTCCTCTTGTTCTGGCTCTGGTTGCCTGAGAGAAGAAAGCAACCTCCTCCTTGCTATAACTACCTTTCAGGTAGTTGTAGACAGCAAGAAGGTCTCCCCTGAGCCTCCTCTTCTCCAGGCTAAACAATCCCAGCTCCCTCAGCCTCTCTTCCTAGGGTTTGTGCTCGAGGCCTCTCATCAGCCTCGCTGCCCTTCTCTGGGCACGCTCAAGTACCTCAATGTTCTTAAACTGAGGGGCCCAGAACTGGACACAATACTCAAGGTGTGGCCTAATCGGTGCACAGTACAGGGGGAGAATGACCTCCCTGCTCCTGCTGACCACTCAAATGGTAAGAGGCTATATGATATTTTTCATTGAAGATTTATGGCAATATTGATAAGAGATTCCTGTTTAGAAAAATAGCAATAACCTAAACAACCCACATACATACAAACAAACAAACCAACCAACCCAGAAGTATTACAAGAGAAAACATAATTCTGGACTACAGAAGTCACCTTTTTTTTTTATGCCTTTAAGATTGGGTAAATTAGACATTTTCACAAGTTTGTACTTGTTCTCATTATGCTTTTCTAGGGAAAACCCAGTTGCAAACGATAAATGCAACAGAAGCATATGGACTGTGTCAGTACTGGTAAATGGGGGTTGCACCCAGGAGCTACCATTCGGCTGTGTGCATCATCCACTTCTGGCATGGGTTTGACTTATGCTACAGGGAACACTCTTGAATTATTTCCAGTTTGAAACTTAGCTTGTTGTCATTGCTAATAGGTGATGTACATTGCTGTTTTGGAGGGTAAGACTTTAACAGCATAGCTGTGAGCTGCTTCATATATACTGACTGCAGGACCAAGCAACGGTTTGGCCCTGTTCTGTTTGCCAGTCTAGACTAAGTGTCAGACCAATGCTAGGCTAAAGCAAACCACACTCTGTGAGCAATGCTGCTGGAGCTGCTCTTTCTTTTATCAGAAGTTGAGAGTTTCCATGCTGAGTTAAGCTCTTCCCCAGTGTCTCTCATGCTGTTCCAGTGTCTCTCACATCTCCCAGAAAAAGGAAGGAAGAGAAAGCTCATGGACCCCACACATAGCCCAAATTCACTGCTCCCCTTACTTCAAGCAGCAGAAAGCACAATAGGAGTAACTCACTCAGTTTAAATAAAAATAGTTATATATACTAGGGGGGTGATTATAGCTTAGCAACATACATTCCATTTTACTTTTTATACTAATTTTGGAAATTATACCTCAACCCTCTTTATTAAACTTGTATTGTGACTGACAAAGCAAATGAGTGTGAAAGTTATGAAATGCCACACTGAGATTTCTGTGCAAACACTATATCCGTATCTCTGATGTAAGTTTCCTCATACACCAGTATTTCTTTTCCCTGCAATTCCTTACTGCCAAATAAATGTATTTCCAGCTGTATCTGTGGGAAACAAATAGTGTCATGGAATGACCAGCTAGGAAATGCACACCTGTCATAAACTAAAGAGCATCTCCTGGGATATATTGTATTCCACTCCCAGCTTACGAAGAAAGAAATGGATCGGTGTCAACTGCCAGATGTTTTCAAGCCTCTCTAATTAGTTAAAAATTAAACAACTGTTATGTTCTATATTATAGATACTTTGCAGATGTATAATTCACATAAACATACAGAGTCTGATTTTCATTTACAGCGAGGGCTCATTATGCTACTTTGGCATCACGACATCACTTAATATTGCCATATATTATGTAAATTTGCATTTCAAGTTCCTTTTTCACTAAGAGAGTATAATAATCTATATCACATGAGCAGATCCTTAATTTTCTTTTTCCAGGTGGAGACCACTGACAAGTGGAGTTCCTCAGGGAGCTGTACTGGGTTCAGTGCTGTTCAGCATCTTTGTCAGCAACATGGACAGTGCACTCTCAGTAACTTTGCTGATGACACCAAGCTTTGTGGTGTGGCGGACTCACTTGAGGGAAGGGATGCCATCCAAAAGGATCTTAACAAGCTTGAGAACTGAGCCATTAACAACCATGTGAGTTTCAACAGGTCAAAGTGCAAGGTCCTGCATCTGGTTTGGGTTAACCACAGGCACAAATACAGGCTTGGTGCAGAGATGTTTGAGACTAGTTCTGATGAAAGAGATTTGGGTGTATTGATTGATGATAAGTTCGAATGAACTGGCAGTGCTCTCATGCAGCCCAGAAGGCAAACTGCATCCTGGGCTGCATCAAGAAGAGCCAGCAGGTGATTCTTCCCCTTTACTCTTGTGAGACTCCACCTTGAATACTGCCACAGAGCTGTTTGGGAAAGCCCAGAGGAGGGCCATGAAGATGATCAAAGGGCTGGAACACCTCTGCTATGAGGACAGGTTGAGGGAGCTGGGATTGTTCAGCCTAGAGAAGAAAAGACTCTGGGAAGACATTATAGCTGCCTTCCAATACCTGAAGGGATCCCACAGGAAGGCTGGAAACCAACTTTTCATAAGAGTAGGTTCAGACTGAATCTTAGGAAGAAGTTTGTCAGTACAAGGATAGTGGAACTCTGGAGCAGAGTGGTTGTGGACTCTGAGAGTCTTTAATGCCAGGTTAGATGAGGTCTTGAGCAGCTAAGTCTAGTTTAAGAGGTATCCCTGTCCATGGTGTGGAGGTTGGAGTAGATGGTCTAAAATCCCTTCCAATCTAAGCCATTCTATGATTCTGTGATTATCAGGATCAGGCCCATAGCATGTTGGGGAATACTAGAGCAAAGAGCAACGAGGAACAACAGAAGTTAAAAAAAAAGTCTTACTCTCTTTCAGTATTTACATTTCATGTAGAACATGTCCACTGTGAATGAGTTGAACTTAACTCCTCTGTACTGTACATCTTTGCAGATGTCATTGCATATTTAATTGTAACTGTGAATAATTTGCTCCAAAGGAACACAAAATGTTTGCCTATGTTTTCCTTATTGGTTCAGTCCTTTTCCTCAGGTTCTGCACAAACACCCAAGCTGCAAACAATTCTGGAAAAAAAGGAATCAAGTAAATCCTGCTGTATGGAAACAGCAGCAGTTTCTCATCTTCCAGATTAAAATAAGAGGAAAATTATCATTAGGCAAGATAAAAGAGTAAAACTTTAGTAAAAAATCTAAGACTAAACTAAATGAATTACTTCATTTTACTCTTATAGATGAAGGGGAAAGAAAAAGAATTCCTGTGTTCTTCCATAACAAGAAGGATGGCTTAGCCGTTCACAGATATCCCTAAGTAACTCATTGATGAAGAGTCGTGAGACAGAGGATACTTTGGAAGGTGAATATACTTCTGCTTCCAGAATGTACTTTCACCCCAAGTAATAATTAGCAGAACTCTCTACACTCAAATACATATTTCTAACTAAAGAGTATCCACTATGCAGAGAACTAAAAAGAAGAATGTGACTGACAATGCTTATCAGCATGTCTCCAACTATTTCAAACAAGCATTTCTGATACTATTCAATCTTGGGTGTCTGTGCTTTGTACTGTGACAGCAATGCAGTCCCTCCACTAGGGACTCTGCTGCTGGAAAGAAAAGCCTGATATACCATATGCTTGAGAGAAAGAGTGTCTGGAGTGAAAATCATTACTACAACAGAAGATTAGACAAGCATACGTTCATTCTGCTCTTGGAGAAGATCGAAGATGGTTATTGATGTATTTGATTTCTTCCTCAGCATTACTCAATCATTTTCTTTTAGCCATCTGGCCTAATCACTAATTTTTCTTATAGATGGGCAGACATGCTGCATACTTAGGGTAATCATCATTTTTGGTAAAGATTTTTTTTTATTATTGTAAGCAATATCTGTCTAAATGATATTGCAGTTGTTGAAAGCATTGGTCCAAAGACCTAACAGGAGTGAATGTAATAATCCTGATTAAAATGTGCTTTTTATTTGGCTGTTATAAATAGCTCAGAAAGAAGGGACAGGGAAGTGAGTGTTCATCTAGCAAGCATATGCAACTATATTTAGAAGAGAGGTTTTTGAACTACCAAGAAGTCTGGCCTGGATTTCTTCTTTCATAGTCTTTTTTGTGAATAAATTCCAGATTATAAAGAGATAACAAATGTTTTGCATTCACCACAGCAACTGACTGTCCAGTCCATCATAGAATGGTAAGGTTGGAAAGGACCTCAAGGATCAGCTAGTTCCAACCCCCTGTCATAGGCAGGGACACCTCCCACTAGTACAGCTCACTCAAGGCCTCGTCCAATCTGGCCTTGAATACCTCCAGGGAGGGAGCAGCCGCAACCTCCCTGGGCAACCTGTTCCAGTGCCTCACCACCCTCACTGGAAAGAACTTCCTCCTAACATCCAGTCTAAATCTCCCCTCTGCCAGTTTAAACCCATTGCCCCTTGTCCTGTCATTGCAAGACCTTGTCAATAGTCCCTCCCCAGCCTTCCTGTAGGCCCCCTTCAGATACTGGAAGGCTACTATCAGGTCTCCTGGAAGCCTTCTCTTCTCCAGGCTGCAGAGCCCCAACTCTTTCAACCTGTCCTCATAGCAGAGTAGCTCCAGCCCTCTGATCATCCTCGTGGCCCTCCTCTGGACCTGCTCCAACACTTCCATGTGTTTCATCATCAAAACAAACATTTCTTTCCTCTCTCCGGTAACAGTCCTTTCCCTTCTCTTGGTCTCCTCTCATGCCACTCCTTCCTACACTCTGCCATATTGAGTAGCGCTGGCACACCTGGGGAAGAGCCCATCAGGAAAGTCCTCCTGAAACAATGGGCAGAAGCAAGCCGAAGCCAGGAGGGTCTTACAGGTTGAACCTGTTTATCCTGCTGTGCTACCAAAGATGGTTACCAGTGACTACTCCTCCAGCAATGCCCAGTCCACTTGGGTCTTTTCTCTGCGTGACACCAACATCAATCACCAGACATACTCCTCAAACAAAAGAACAACAGTCAGACACATTTCCTCATATCCCTTCATCTCTGTATTTCACTGCCTTAGGTAATCTTGTCAGTTAGGAATCCTTACAGGTTCACTTCTACATACTCCTTTTCCCAGCAGTTCACAACCACAAGGTGGTATCTTCCCTGAGCCTTTCAAGTTGGTACTTAGAGGCCTCAAAACAGAGCCAGCTTTTAAACAACAACAAAACCACTTGCAAAGGGTTTTAAGTACATCTGTTCCTTTAATGAGTTCACAGTACAGTCCATCCAATGGGACTGAGGGGACAGAAAAGAGCACCATACAAGCACCAAACACAATATATCACCAAATCCTAGCTGTCTTAATAGCTTCCTTTCCCAAACACACCCTGGGCCTTGTAAAATGAAGAGAGTCATTAGATTATAGGCCTCACCTTAGGGAAGTTTACTGCTGATCTGTAATCTCTTGGTTTTTATCTCCAAGAAAAAAGCAATGGCACGTCTGGAGGAATCTCTGTCTAAGTCAATCCCTACAGCCCTGTTTGCTTACCCCCACTGTGTGCCTCCTCAAGAATCATACTGCAAACAAGTTAGCTCCTACATTCAGTAAAATTCAGATAAATTGTTTGTTGATTTGTACAGGGCATCTAAAGGATCAGAACGAAAATCACAGGTTCCAGTCCATAGAATGGGATTTAAATTTTTTAAGTACTGCAATATTTTTATTCTGAGTATCATCATTCTTACCACAGAGGATCAACAGATCAAATTTCTGCTCAAGATTGCAAAGCAATTCAGCACACTTGTTCTGACTGAGTCAATATTGAATTCCTGAGCCTGAATGCTATCCATGAGTGAGGCCCTCTCAGAAATACTCTCCTCAAAACCATAGTATTTCACTATGCATACAGTGTGGAATGTCTGAAATGAAGCATTCAAGTGTAAAGAAGAGAGGGATTTTGGAATTTGGACCATGGTTACCATCGCATTTCTACTAAGTCGGTCAATTGTCAGACATCAACTCCCAAACAAAACCAGATCATTGAACATAAAGATGTATCTTATTCTACCAATACAAAATTAAATAAGGAAAAAAAAAACAACAATTCTGAAGCCTGTGTTACTAAATTACACAAAGGAAACAAAACACAAAGATTGTATCTAAACTTGTTCAAATTGACAAACAGGTGGATGTGTGACAGCCATAATTAATATAAATAAATATTTGAAATTTCCAATCAACCTATAAAAGCATATAAAAAAAAGTGTCTAATGACATCTTTAAAAAAAAAAAAACCAACCAAACAAACAAACCTAACAAACCAAAGATGAAACAGAAGCAGAGGGTTTTAAACTGAAGCAAATGAGGTTCAGGTTACATGGCAGGTACTGTGAGACTCTTGGGAAAGATTATCACAGTATCACAGTACCACCAAGGTTGGAAGAGACCTCAAAGATCATCAAGTCCAACCCATTACCACAGACCTCAAGACTAGACCATTATCTAAGAATGTTCAGAAGTCTTGATCACTGTCTTTCCAGAGAAGAGGTTAGATGAGTTTGGCAAGATGTATATAATATATCCATTCAGCCTTCATTAGCTCAGTAAAGAACAATGTTTTTTTTTCCAGTGTTATGTGCTATCACAGCTATGGTATTTGTTGCCTTTTCTTACTTGACAGATAAAAATTCTGTGGTTTTTGTTTGTTCAGTTTTTTTTTTTTTTTAATCTCATTATAACCTTTAACAAATCTTTAGCAAAGTCAAAGACTCAGGAATTTCAGCTCTCATTGCCATATTCACTAATAGGATATAATAATTCTTCATAACAGGCTAAACAAAGCTAGGTCAGGTTCTAGAGACATTAACCCATAATTTCCTTGTTATGGTTCTTCTGTTCCAAATTAAATATAATTTAAAGCAAGCTTGAATTGTCTTACCCATAGCAGCTAAAGTTGCATAAATATTCCCTCTGTCATCTTGACATCATACGAGAAATCTCAAGACAATTCTACTGACAGCTTCATGAACTGACTGTGATAATACTACATGTCATATACCATGGAATAGGGAAATGAAGGATTTAATTTTTACAAGAAAACTTGGAGAAAAAATTATAAAAACATCTATTATGAGATGTTATAATTGCACAAATTCAACAGATGAATTTTTTTTTCCAGATTATATCAAAGGCACACATAAAATCACTTAATATAAAAAAAATTAGAAAATATTTTTTTCGATCCTGTGCTTCTGCCCTTTTTTTTTTTTCTTTTCTTTTCTCTTCAAAGAAACAACATAGGTAATATGTGGAAGGCTTTGATTTTCACTCACAATTGTATTAGAGGTCAACTCAAGCTACGCCAGGGGAAGTTTAGGCTGGAGGTGAGGAGAAAGTTCTTCACTGAGAGAGTCATTGACTGCTGGAATGGGCTACCCAAGGAGGTGGTAGAGTCACCATCCCTGGAGGTGTTCAAGGCAGGTTTGGATGTGGCACTTGGTGCCATGGTCTAGTCTTGAGGTCTGTGGTATCAGGTTGGACTTGATGATCTTTGAGGTCTCTTCCAACCTTGGTGATACTGTGATAATGTGTGTAACTCAGCTGCATGTGTATGTTACAAAACAGAACCAAAAGACACACTTTCAATACAAGCAATTTTTAGCATTTCAAGAATCATATTTTATAAATTAATTATAATGTGTATTTTATAAATTAATTATGATAACATGTACTAAACCCAAAACATTAGCAATAAATGATACACAGGTAATGAACATGCAGACAAAAAGCTTTGAAAGCAAAACCTTAAACAGTGAGACTTAAAGAGCTATTAACAAGACACTCAAAAAGATCTGAGATAAGATAAAATAAACCTGAAATACTTAGAAGTATGCATTAAAGACATGGAAATGACAGTATCACAGTATCACCAGGGTTGGAAGAGACCTCAAAGATCATCAAGTCCAACCCATCACCACAGACCTCAAGACTAGACCATGGCACCAAGTGCCACGTCCAAACGCGCCTTGAACACCTCCAGGGACGGTGACCCCACCACCTCCCTGGATGACCTTTGCTTTTCCTCAGAACCACCACCAGTTTAGAGTTCTTCCTGGCTGTGTGCACATGAAGAATATTTTCCTCAAACATAGTTTGCTAAATTGAATGCTAGGAGAATGGAAAAATTAATTATTTCTTGTATGACACTGTTAGAAAACTGAACTTGGATCTGTCTCTGGCTACATTTATCAAGAAACATAATGCACTGGAAAAATAATTTGAAAATTAAGGAACATTTAACCAACAATTACATAATTTTCCATTTTGGTTATAAATGTTTTAAGGTATTTCTAAGTTTGCTGTTCCAGCTTTTTATTTTAGTACTATCGTTACATCTTATGACTGTGCTGGTTTGAGGCTAACTGGAATATTTTTATGAAAAGTATGAGATTATAAGCTGTGAAAAGAAAACAATGGTGATGTCTACTTCACTCATAGCCTTGTTAAGATGTATAAGAAAAGAACACAAACATAGATAAGACAGACACACAGAGTCTCTTGGTCTCTCTGGAAGCCAGTGGGTCTTCTCCTCTCTTGTGAGTAACCTAACTAACCAATCTACTTCTAAACCCCCTGTCTGATCCTCCAAACCCACCTTGTACGTAAGGCAAATCCTGGGATAAGATAGAGGGGTAGGAAGAAGGTGGAAGTGTGGTTGGGAGCCCCTCCTGGGGACTCTGATTTCTGGGAGGGGTGTTGTGTTCCTGTATTCCCTTTAACTTGTCTATTTCTGTAACTATTCCTGTCTATAGTGTATATCTCTGCTTGTACATTGTGCTGAGCTGTAAATAGAGCTTCAGTCCTTATCTTCCATCTGGCAGAGTTCTAGTCTGGGTCATTTTACAAAGGGGTGGGGGCCCACACTTTTTGTGTATTTAAAAACCTACCTTCAGTAGTTTTCTCCAGGTAATGAGTTAGTCATAACAGTACTCAAGCTTGCATATTTGAGTTTGCTTTTTTTTTTTTTTTTTGGTACTTCCTTTTGCACTTAGGTCTATCTGCTTCATAAAGCATCCTTCATTAATAGTGACAGTAAAGGACGAGGGGACATTTAAGGATGAGGGGAAATTTAAACTAGATGTTAGGAAGGAGTTCTTTACAGTGAGGATGGTGAAACACTGAACAGGTTGCCCAGGGAAGTTGTGGATGCTCCCTCCCTGGAGGTGTTCAAGGCCAGGTTGGATGAGGCCTTGAGCAACCTGTTCTAGTGTGACATGTCCGTGCCTATGGCAGAAGGTTGGAACTAGATAATCCTTGAGGTCACTTCCAACCATTTTATGATTCTATTCTATGATTCCTAGATGTGTTAGAACGGTCAATGTGGAAGCTGATGTCTGTCTACCTGACAAAGCTGAATTAGGTCTTTGGGCATGGGAGTATTGCCTTACCCCTTAAAAATACTTTTGTTATTGTTGTTACACGTTAAGCCTCCAGGGGGCTGGGAGGTGGCCTAGAACCTGACCCCAGGTCCCCCTGACCCCCTCCTGGTAGGTGTGGTCTGGAACCTGAGCCCCCCATTTGCTCCTGGTCTGTCCTGGTGGCATCTCTCTCCCTGTGCAAAGGTTAGCCCCCTCCCACTTAAAGTCTGCAACACTATAAAAGCAGGTGAACTTCCTCTTTGCTCTTTCTCTGCCTTGCCTAAGGAGCAACACCCTTGCTACTACAAGTGCTGCAGCTTAGCCATGTGGCCAGCCAGCCACGTGCCTGACCAGCTACCTCCTGTAACCCACCTCCATCCAGGACAATCTGCTGGCATCCATCTGGTTTCGTATATATGTTTGTATCCATGTTCCTTCCGCTACACCTCTTTAAACTTCCTTACCTTAAATACCCTTTATTTATTGTTAAAGTTTGGGGTTTTTTTTTCCAAATCCCAAAATCAGTGCTAGGCTGTTTTCTGTGGGTGTTTCACCCCTTTTCACTCCTCCTACCTAATTCTTTNTTTTTTTTTTTTTTTTTTTTTTTTTTTTTTCAAGAAGGGGGAGAGCAGAGGCATCCTATATTTAATTTTGTTCTGTGAGCTTTGTGTCTCCAGGAAGCTCTAAACTAGAACAGTTGTAATAAAGTCAGCAGTAGTGGTGTTTACCTCTTTGCAAGACATGGTCACAGCATTGCTCTGAGCATTTTTAAAATCACAACCTGTTTTTTGCCATTCATAACTAGATATTCCTTGGGTGGGGAGAGTGACAGACAGACAACTACTTTAAGATGGATCAGGACAGCATGCATTGGGAAGGAGACACCCAACAAAGAAGTCCATGGTGGAGGATTCCAGATGGATTTAGACTGATAGACTTGGCTTAGCTGGTGCATGCATCCATTTTACCTCAGTGCCTTTTTGCATATGTGCTGGTTTAAGGCTAACTGGAATACTTTAATAGAGAAAATTACACTACAGTCTGTGAAAGGAAAACAGTGGTGATGTCTGCTTCACTCATAGGCTTGCTGAAATTGTTTGGGAAAAATAACCGAAACACAGATAAGACATTCTCTGTCTGTCTCTCTGGGGACACAGCATAGTGTCTGGGGCGGTCTAGCAGCTTCTGGCTCTGGCTTCTCCTTGCCTATTAATCTTCACTAACCACTTTTCTTCTAACCCCCCTGGCCAATTCTCTTAATTCACCTTGCGCGTAAAGCAAACCTTGGGGTAAGGTACAGGGGTGGGTAGGACCCCCTCCTGGGGTCTCTGATTTCTAGGAGAGGAGTTGTGTTTCTGTGTTACCTTTACCTTGTCTATTTCTGTAACTATTCCTGTCTATAGTGTATATCTCTGCTTGTACATTGTGCTGAGCTGTAAATAGAGCTTCAGTCCTTAACTTGCAGCCGGCTGAGTTCTAGTCTGGGTTATTTTACAAAATGTGGGGGGCAGGGAACTCCCAAACCATCACAGCATACATGCACTAGTAAACAGCATCTCTCTTTAAAACTCCAATCAGTCTGCAGTACTTGCAGTTTTACTCTCTAAAATGACTAAGAGCCACTTCTGTTGTCCAGTCCTGGGTTGCTCATAGCCTCAAAACTACCACGTAATGGTTTGCAAATTCAAAACATACAAGCAGTCCCAGAGTGCAGGGAAAGCCAATTAAATGAGACGAACAGCAGGCACCAGTGCCTATAGTATTGCTCGTTAATTGCTCATTCTGGCAATTTATTCCAAAGGGTTTGCATATACACATTAGCTGACAACATACAGTTGCTGACTCAAATAAGGATGAGTGGTGTTGTTTTGTACCACATGGAATTTGGGATTTACCCCCAAAAAGTAAATTACCATGCTTACTCACAATGTGGAATTAAACCAAAATCATTATTTACAAAAGTAGGCTAAATATAAAAGATAATAACTACATGCAGCCGGACACTAGCTCAGACCCCCCTGGACTCCCCCATGGACAAAGTCCAGGGGACGGTACCAGCTAGCACAATATTACCTCTCCCCATTCCCAGTCAGTGTTCTTACCAATAACCCAAACAAGGTGACCATGACAAGCAAGCAAGGCCAGAAGGAGAGAAAGGGGAGGGGGGGAAGGAAGGAAGAAGAGAGAAGCAATATGCTGCTTATGTAGAAATTTCTCAGACCAGTGAAATGGGATAATTATCTCTTATGTTTTGTTCAATCCTTCTGAGAGTCCACCCTATGGATTCTTGAATTCTCTGGAAAACTTATTTACAATTAAAACCCTGATCTTAAAAAGGTAACAGTTAGTGAGATGATCAGTAAGGCTTCACATATCGTAAATGCACAAGGCCACTTTTCAGGAAATGATCCCGAAAAAGGATTCTTATGATGAGTCACTGAGACAGTAAGCTAGGAATAACACACACACAAACCCAAAGCCCACGCAAAATCAAACAAGAATAGACAAAACCAGATATTTCCTCTTCACTTTCTTTCCTGTGCTACTGGAGAGGTCAGCAAAGATTGTATATTTTATTAAAAAACCCCACCTAATAATAACAAAATTATGTCTTTCAATAAAATTCAGACCTTGTAGCCAACGAAGAAGGTATATATATACACACATCCTCAAATATAGGTCTTTGTAACCAAAAAATCTACATTATTGTTCATGCTAGTTTAGACATAGGATTATGCTAATGAATGGAAATACGAGGGTATAAGAAACTATTTGATTTTCAGGCAGACAGGTGGAAGAACACAGAGTAATAAACAATATTATCCCCCATTTTGTACTTTTATTTAAAAAAGGCATTAAAAAAAAAAATCCATGATAGTCTTATCCTGTACCACCACTAGTAGCAGTCAGAGCAGTACATCACAGTAAGGTTACCAGGAGTCAGATCTGTAGAGACCTACTTCACCCACAGGAGAAGCAGCTCATGAAGAGGTAAGCTACCAGCTGAGGGACAGAACAATGATAATCCTGAAAACCAGCAAACCAAAAATACATCAGTCTGTAACATAAAGCATTTCCTTAGGCTCTGTTGAAAAAGGGAGGATGACAAACTAACATATCATAAACTGTGTCTAATCTGCAGTGATGTTTTGATGTAGCATCACATTTTCTATCAGAAAGTCTCAACAGAACGTGGAAGAAACACCAGGGTCAAGCATGGAAACAAGAAGCCCAAGTCGAAAGGCAACAAGCTCGCAACAACCAGTGGAACACATTGCACATACTATTTCGAATTAGCATGCTGACAGGATTAAGACTTTCTAGCATTAGCTGCACAGAAGATATCTCATGGAGGTGCAAAGTGGGGGTCGACTGTGGCTTCACAGTTCTTAAGACAAGGACTGCTACAGTTAGTTTCCCACAAATGCCCAAGCACCTGCGCTTCACTGTTTTGCACCAGTCTGTCCCTCACCACAGTCCCACACAGCCAAGGGGGACGGGGTAATAAAGGACCTTCCACTGGGAGAATGTACGTCGTTACATAAATGCTTCCATAGGCCTGACTACTGTTTCCTGAGAAAGGAAACTCCATTCATCAAGTCTGTAATAAACTGACATCTCATCAGCAGGGGAAACAAGAGGAAGGCACTTGCAAAGGGAGAGATCTGCCTCTCTACATATATGAACTGTTTTTCTTTGCATGCCTAATCTGTGAGGTGACTAAAGTTTTACCCACTAGTGTTATAATACTCACATGGGAAACATTAAGTTAAATATTACAAAATTAAAGTGTAAGAGTTATTGGAAACTAGAGCTGAGCAAAATATTAGAATTTTCATCCTGGGGGAAATTCTAATATTTCAACATTTGTTTTCTTCCAAAATTAGGATGGAAATGTTGAAATATTTCCTTTTTTTTTTTTTTTCATAGAATGAACATGTTCACAGCCAATTTGACATTAAACTGGAGCTGACAAAGGTGTTACAGCATCTCCTGGGATTTGTTGTTAAGGTACCTTGTACTTAAAATCATGTTAACAAGCATTATTTCGGTTGGGTTATTGAAACAAAGCTGTAAAAAAATGCTTGGGGTCAGGCAGAACAGTAATTTCATCCTTTTATTTTTTTTTCCAGCTCTTTCAATGCCGATATTCCCCTTAGCAGAAGAAAGGGAAAAAGAATTAAAAGTGTTCTATTAGAAAAGGGAAACAAGTTTTGCATTAGAGCAGTCATACCATTCTGATTTTGAGATAGTCGACAGTGTTCTCAAAAACAGATCTTCCTTTAGTTAAACTTTAAGATGAGAAAATTAACTTTGGATCTCATGTTGCTGCCAAAACTAATTATTAATATGGATTAGGTAGTTGTTTTGGGTTTATTTTTTTATATAAATACTGTGAACTTCAAATTCTTTCTCTTTCATTCTTCATAGGCTTAGTGGTTTGATTGTGTGCCCCCACAGCTCATCTTCACTTGAGGAAACTGAAATGCTCTCCTGTCGTATTTCAACACTGGCACTGTAGCAAGTAGCATCTCAAGAGCTTACTATTTTTGTCCTCTCAGAAGGAATACTTCTTTTGTCCTGCTATTGTGTTGCTGCATGCTGGATACATCACTATTGTTATCAGACTACTGATGGTACAGAGGCTAAAAGTCTCATGGCATACTGAGTGGAATAAGTAAGTGCAAGACAGAAAAATCCCAGGAAGACACCCTTATGGTAGTGAAAAGGTATCTTGCTGCAATTAAATGCACACTAAGGCACCTGAAGCAAAAAATGGGGACCCAACTGTTCAGATTTGTTTTGCAAACCTGAAGTTTTCCACTTATTCACAGATTCATTGCTCTTCAGATGTCAATTTATGTGACTGTTATTTTCTAGATACCTGAGGTCTCAGGTCCTCTTTATTTAGTGGAAAAACAGCGCCTGAGACCTCAGATGTCTGCACAGACAGTTTTGGGTTGTTTTTTTTAAAATCATTGCTCATAATCTTTTCAGTTCTCCTATGGAGGGTAAAGGTTACAGTTCTAGTTTAAGCATAATATTTTCATGGTTCATAAGAAAATCTGTGTTAGTTTACATTTTTGACAACTTTCATTATACCCTAGTGATTTCTAGAAATCCTTGTACTTTCCTGCTGGTTAGAGACCCTTTTCATAAAATAATACAGTATAAAGCTAGCAATTATTAAGTCACTGTGATGTATTTTGTTGAGGTGCAGAGATCTTACTCAAAGGACTACATTTAGTCAGTTACCAGTTTTGTAGACATATTCATAGAATGTGTTGGATTGGACTGAACCTTTAAAGGGTTTGTAGCACTAGGACAAGGGAAAATAGTTTTGAAAGTAAAGCAAGCTAGATTTAGATTAGGTGTTAGGAACAAGTTCTCTATATGAAGATGTTGAAACACTGGAACAGGTGGTCCAGGGAGGTGGTTGGAGCCACATCCCTGGAAATATTCACAGTGAGGCTCAACGTGGCTCTAAACAACCTGATTTCGTTGAGGATGCCCTTGATCACTACAGAGGGGGCTTGACTAAATGACCTTTGGAGGTCCCTTCCAACCCAGACTGTTCTATGACTCTGTAATCTAGTCCAAAACGCCCACAATGAGAAGAGACATCTTCAACTAGATGATGTTGCTCAAAGTGCCATCAAGCCTGAATTTGAATGTCTCCAGGGGTGACGCCTCCACCACCTTTCTGGACAACCTGTTCCAGTGTTTCACCACTCTTCCAGTAAAGAAATTCTTCTTAATGCCTAATCTAAATCTACCCTGCTCTACCTTAAAACTGTTGCCCCTTGTCCTAGTGCTACAAGCCCTTGTAAACAATCCCTCCCCTGCTTTCTTATAGGGCCCCTTCACATCCTGAAATGCCTGGAGCCTTCTCTTCTCCATGATGAACAACCCAAGCTCTCTCAGCCTGCCTTCATAGGAGAGGTGTTCCAGCCCTCTGATAATTTTTGTGATCAGAGGGCTGGAGCACCTCCGTTGTTGGAGACTGTCAAAGGCTTTACCTAAGTCTAGATAGCTAGCTCTTCCCTTGTCCACTAATGCAGTCACCCCAACACAGAAGGCTACTAGGTTGGTCAGGCAGGATTTGCCCTTGGGATTGTGCCTACCCAGGTGCAGGACCTTACACTTGGTCTTGTTGAATTTCATGAGGTTGATCTGGGCCCACCTCTGCAGCCTGTCCAGGTCCCTCTGGATGGCATCCCTGCCCTCTAGCAAGTCAATTGTGCCACACAGCTTGGTGTCATCTGCAAACTTGCTGAGGGTGCACTCCATTCCTCTGTCCATGTCACTGACAAAGATGTTAAACAGCACTGGTCCCAGCACTGACCCCTGAGGGACACCACTTGTCACTGGTCTCCAGGTGGACATTGTGCCATTGATCACCACTCTCTGGGTTCGACCATCCAGCCAATTCCTTACCCAGCGAGTGGTCCATCCATCAAGTCCATGTTTTTCCAGTTTGGTGACCAGGATGTCATGTGGGAGAGTCAAAAGCCTTACTCAGGTCCAAGTGGATGACGTCAGCTGCCCTTCCACTGTTGCTGTGTCTTCCTCATAAACAGCCATCAAATTTGTCAGGCATGATTTGGCCTTGGTGAAGCCATGCTGGCCTCCACCAGTCACCTCTGCTTTGTTTTCCATTTGCCTTAGCAGAGCCTTCAGGAGCATCTGCTCAATGATCTTGCCAGGCACAGAAGTGTGACTGACTGGTCTGTAGTTCCCAAAGCCATCCTTTTTTTCCTTCTTGAAAATGGGCATTATGCTTCCCCTTTTGCAGTCAGCAGGAACCTCACCAGTTGACCATTACCTTTCAGATATGATGGACAGTGGTTTAGCAACTTCATCTGCCATCATCAGGCCCAATGGACTTGTGCATATTCAAATTCTTTGGGTGTTCATGACCATGATCTTTAATTATAGTGGGCAGACCTTCCTTCTCCCAGTCCTTACTTTTGTCCTCTGGGACTTGGATGTTGTGGTTGGAGCCCTTGCTGTCAAAGACTTAAGCAAAGAAGTCATTGAGCACCTCAGCCTTATCCATATACTTTGCCACCAGTTCTCCATTTCCCTTCTGGAAGGTTCCCACATTCTCCCTAGTCCTCCTATTCTCACTAATATACCTGAAGAAATTATTCTTGTTCCCCTTAACATCCCTAGCCAAATTTAATTCTAGCTGTGCTTTAGCTTTCCTAGCCTGATCTCTGGTGGCACAGCCAATTTCTCTGTAATTGTCCCAGGTTACCTGTCCTTGTTTCCACTCTCTGTGGGTTTTTGTCTTACATCTAAGTGTATCCAGGAGCTCTCTATTCATCCATGCAGGCCTCCTGGCATACTTACCTGCCTTCCTCTTTTACAGGATGTATTGCTCCTGGGCCTGGAAAAGGTGATCCTTGGACACTGACCAACTTTCTTGGGCCTCGTTTCCTTCCAGGGCTTTTTCCCATGGCACTCTACCAAGCAGCTCCCTGAAGAGGTTGAAGTCTTCTGAAGTCCAGAGCAACGAGTTTGCTATCTACTCTCCTTGATGCCTTGAGAAGCTTAAACTCTACCATTTTACAGTCACTGTAGCCAAGGCAATCCTTCAGCTTCACTCACCAGCCCCTCCTTGTTGGTGAGAACTAGGTCCATCATAGCACCTTTTCTTGTGGGTTCCTCAACAAGAAAAGGGTTCCTCTACCACTTGGAGGAGGAAGTTATCATCAATGCACTCCAGGATCCTCTTAGATTGCTAGTGTTTTGCTGTGTTGTCCTTTTTACAGATGTCAGGGTGGTTGAAGTCCCCCATGAGGACCAGGGCCTGTGAGCATGAAGCTTTTCCCTTTTGTTTGTAAAGGGCTTCATCTGCTCCATNACTAGGTCCATCATAGCACCTTTTCTTGTGGGTTCCTCAACAAGAAAAGGGTTCCTCTACCACTTGGAGGAGGAAGTTATCATCAATGCACTCCAGGATCCTCTTAGATTGCTAGTGTTTTGCTGTGTTGTCCTTTTTACAGATGTCAGGGTGGTTGAAGTCCCCCATGAGGACCAGGGCCTGTGAGCATGAAGCTTTTCCCTTTTGTTTGTAAAGGGCTTCATCTGCTCCATCTTCCTGATCAAGAGGTCTGTAGCAGACTCCTACTATGACATCACCTTCTCATGTGTCATGGCTTGAGGGGTTCCAGGTTATCCCATATTTCCTAAAAATATACAGAGTCCAAGATTCATCCCAGGGGGATGAACTGGTTACCCCCAGATATTGTAATTATGTTATTCAATCCCATAAATCCTTCAAACACTTTAGAAGTAAGCAGCTAGGTCAATTCATTCCCTGCCTCTCCAGCAGGATCCTTATCTGAGTAACTGTGTAAGCATATACCCTGTGGGCCTTGGCCTTCAAGGCCATGAGCTGCGGTGAATTTTGGCCTGCTTGAGGCCAAACGGGAGTCAATGGAGGATGGAAGAAAACGAGCACTGGAGTTTTTGGTGGTTTTGATTTGCTTGGGAGTAAGGTTTTGGGGGAATTCTCATGTACCCTGCATCTGTATTAGGTGTTAAGGATTCGTGAATGCCATATGTTTTCCTGCACATTTTTAAATACAGCCTTTCTGTAGTCATCTCCAATTCAGTGAGAGTGTTATTATTTTACTGCCCTTTTTTCCTTAGAAAAAGAGTAAAGTAGAATAGTCTCAGTCTGTTACTCTCTCAAACAGAAACCTAGGACACCTTGCCTTCCCTTTAACCTTCAGCCATAAGCTTTGTTTTTTCATAGCACATCCCTAGGTGGAGCTCCATGGACTCGGTCATTGATGTAGAAGGCAACACCCCCTCCCCTTCTCCCCTGCCTGTCCTTCCTGAAGAGTCTATAGCCATCTAGCCTTGCGCTCCAATCATGAGATCCATCCCACCACGTCTTAGTGATGCCAATGACATCATAACCCTGTAGACTTGCACAAATTTGCAGTTCTTCCTGTTCATTCCCCGTGCTCTTTGCCTTAGTATAGAGGCATTTCAGTTGCGCCTCTGTTGGAGCTGACTTACTGATTTTCCTTTACCCTGTTCTTTGGACACTCTTTTCTCTTCAACCCTAGGGTCCAACCCCTGTCCACACTCAGACACCTCAGTAGCCACCAACCTATCTCTACCCCTCGTGCCATCACCACCACATGGATTACTACTTGATGTTTTCCTGTTGGCAACTACTATCTGAAGGGGATCTGGCTCATCTCTGCAAGACTTCAACTGCATTATTTTGTCCCCAGCATGCTTCTGGGTAGCAAGTTGAGAGCTCTTACTAATTCCCCATTACTCCCACACCAGTGTGTCACTTCCACTGCTTGCTATGTGGAAGCCTGATGACATTGTCCCCCTTCCCCTTCACACCCTATTTAAAGGCCTGTCAATTAGCCCTGCAATCTCCTCCACAAAGACCTTCTTCCCACTTTGAGAGTGGTGTCTCTTGTTTGGTGTCAACAACACAGATGCTGTATAGATCGTGCTGTTGTCAGAGAAGCTGCTCCATGATCTTTCCAGGTACAGAAGTGAGGCTGACACTTTGGTATTTTCCAGTTATACACTGGAATGATCTGTCCCATGCAGTGGTGGAGTCGCTGTCCCTAGTGGTGATCAAGTGCCTTGTGGACCTGGAGTTCAGGGACATGGTTTAATGTTGACCCTTCAGTACTGGCTCAAAGATTGGACTGGATGATCTTTGAGGTCTCTTCCAATCAGATATATTCTGTGGTTCTGTCATTTGAAGGTGGGAGGAGAGAGGCTATCGGTGAGAACTAATGCAAAACACTTGATGTGTACCTCAATAAGTAGTAGTATATCAGAGATCTGAAAAAGACTGTACCTATCTTAGTATTTTGACCAGTAAGTGAAACAACAAAAATCAAATTGCCTGCTTAGCAGGAAGGTAGCAGATGACTGTCTATAAGCAGAATGTTACAAACTTCCTTAGTAATGGCACATGTTTGCCGTGCACTCTGCAATTCTACAAGTAAAAGCCTGCCCCAGATTGGGACATTTGGGAACTGTAGGGTTAAAAGAGTCCTCTAGGGACTAGAAGATTGTTATTCAATCCCATAATTCTGCTATCTCTTCATAAACTCACAGTAAGGCCAGATCATTCTCCTTTCCCCTCCAGCCTTGTGCCGGGCAGAAGCTGCGTTATTGGGACAAACATGTAAGGATAGGCCTGGTTTGGGGCCTCCAGAGGCTGCGCTTAGGCCTCTTGGATGGCAGAAGTATCAGGGGGGAGTGGGTGGGGAGTATTGGAGCACTGGGGATAATAGATTTAGTTTTGGGTTGGGGGAAAATTCAGGAGGTTTGCTTACGGATTCTGTATCTGCTTTGTAATTTCTATCTGTAACACTCTCTCCACATATAATTCTGTTTTTTCTCCAATTCATTTGAGAGCTTCACTCTGTTGGCTCTTCAGACCCACGACAAAGCCCAAAGTCTGTAGTTTTATCACACTTGAAATAACTTCCCGTATATGTGTTCAGCCTATCAATATTTGTAAGCTCATAGTCTCCTAATGAAAATGGAGACCTTGCCACAGATTTTGAGAGAAGCAGTAGTGAACTGTTTTAACTGGAACAATAAAAAGAATGAATACCAAACTAGGATTTATATTCACACATTCTGTTTCACTTCTCATATTCCAGGTTCCTATTCCTTTACTTAAAACCTTCCCACTGCTTTAATTTTTCTTCTCTTTCTTTTGCAACTACTTTGTCAGGACATGCTGAATAAATTATTCTTATCTATTGAGTTCAGTCTATTAGGTAAGTTCTGAACATGCCAAAACAACTCAAGAAGTCTGAGTTAGATAATGTGTCTGATACCATATTTTGCAGAGAACTTAAATTACACATGTAATAACAGACATACTGTGATTTAATTTTTAAAATAGAGTCACATTAATGTGGTTTCCAAATTCAGTTATTTCCTCCTCAGAATCATATGCCTTTTAATCTACTGATCCTTCTTGTCAAGCAAAATGAATATTGTATGTATTTTACATCACATCAGAACCAAATGGCTTGAGAATTTCACCACAGATAAATAAGGGGAAAATTCCCTCAAATAACATCATTTTATAAATGTTGTATGATTGTTAATGAAGAATCTTTCATAGTGATCTCGTAACCTAGGTCATGTTATTTCTGAAATGATAAGTCTATAGACTCCGCTTCACAAGCAGTAAAAATCTAAGCCAGGAGTAGTAAATATTCAGCTCCAAAAGCTGAATTGCTGTATGAACCATTACAATAAAACTACACTTTCAGGAATAAAGATTATAGAATGTGTTTAATCTTTTAATACCTAGAGTTGAAAGAATAATTGTACTTTTTGTACCACAACTTGTATTTCAGAAGTGGAAATACTTGTAAGCAATCAGTATATGGTCAAAAATCCTGACATGTAACTAGTGCTGTGGACTTAGCATGCCAGCTAGGATAATTGAATATTCTGGGGTTTGGGGAAGAAAACTTAAAAAAAAAAAATCTATGCTTCAAATTTCCATGCAATTAAACAAGAAAGTTTTGGTGGTTTGGGTTTTTTGTTCTCCTATCCCCCC
>VWZE01020775.1:47367-68444 GCA_013396675.1 Eubucco bourcierii | reverse complement strand
CCCCCCCCCCCCCCCCCCCCCCTTTTTTTTTTTTGAGGGGGGTGGGTTAGGGGACTGTTGAGTTTGGGTTTGGTTTTTCTTTTGTGGGTTTTTTTTTCCCCTCAGTACAATGCAGTAGTTTTCCATCTTCTAATATCTGGAAGAACAAAGTTATTAAAACTACGTGTTCCCTGAATTACTCAGTGCTCTTACTGCTTTCTTTTCCAACCAAAGCAAAGCAAAAGCAGCTTTGGCAGCACCCAAATGGAACACATCTAGAGACAGAAAAAGCAGCTATGTCTTCCCAAAAACAAAAATTCACCATGAAAAAGGTAATAATCCAAAGCACATATGCAAAGTAGGCAGGCCCCTTGATCCCCCAAGCCAGTCCACAATTTCTAGATCTAACACACAGAGAGAAGATCCTGTCTAAATCCCTGACTACCAAATCTTCCCCGTTAATGAAAAGGCCACAGCCTGCCCCAAAATCCAATTCCTCTACTTTTGACTGTAAATAATGTCTTCAATTTAAAAATCCAGATTTTCCGCTACTTGCATTCTTTTCGAGTGCTTTGCAGATATTACTTAGGCTCAGTTTTCTCTAGGCTTAACCTCTCTCCAATCCTCCCTTCTATTAGTTTTTATATACCTGCAGGCAAGATTGGAAAGGAACCATACTGCTGAGATTTTCAGACTGAAGTGTTTCTGCAAGGCTACACCTTCTAGCAAGGCATTCAGGTAGCTTGATAGCATGTCCTGAACTATAGCAGTTATTAGGAGCTACATTGCAAGTGCTCATTTTCAGTTAACAGTCTGTCTAAGCTCCTGTAAAACTGTTAAGTTATAAATCACTTCACTCTGTTATTATGAAAAAAAAAAAAACTGGTAGCACACAATTAGCAACATAATTATAGAATTATTGTGCTCCACAAATTATACAGCGAGGCCCCCAACACACATAGCTTCAGGGTCCCAGTGCAGCCAAGAGATTTTTTTCTTTTAAAGCAATAGATGTGTCAGTATGGATTAGAAATCTTTTTCCAGATGCATACTTTTCTCTTTTTTTCTAGTGTTGTCCTTTTGCTGCCAGATCTGTTTTAGCTTTTGAATTACCTTCACTAAGAAAACATACAAATCAAGATATGATTAAGAGGTAGCTGAAGGCAGTGAAGTTCAGGTTAGGGTTCCAAAATGTAGCAAGCCCAGCTGACATCTTGAAGTGAAGATGCTTGTGTTATACTTGGCTAAGAGCCAAGGTGCAAGCACATGCTGGAAAACACTCTCAGCCTCTCACTACAGAGGGAAGCTGAAGGCCAGAAATCCCTCTGAACAGAGAACAAGGACGAACTACTTTGAAGAAGAGCGGAGTGACTTGCTGACACTAGTGCTGCACTGAAGAACATTGCTTTCTCCTGAGCAGGGCCCACCAAGCCTGCCTGCCACACACTGGTTTCCACAAGACAATAAAACACATCACTGTTCCCAAGAGTTTAGTTAAGTCTCGTTAAATGAAAAGGGTCTTGACATGAAACCATTGGGTATTTTATGTGTGTTACAATGAGCAGTAGCACCTTACTTCTGTCCAGGGGAACCTGAATGCCAGTAGGTAGACAAATTAAACCTGACTTTCTTGCAGGTCTGTGAAGTTGGTTATCTTTCACCAAACCTGACATTTTCAGGAAGGTATCGGGATCACTTGAGTAATCTGTTCACTTAAAACAGTTTAACACACAACCATTGCCCTAATCACAATTTAACACAGCAGCAAATATTTCTAAAATGGGAACCAGTCTTTCCTTTCATAATAGGATGTGTGGGGGCGGGGGGGAAGGTAATCTTTTCTTTCATTGTTCTCACACAGGCAGCTGCTGAAATCTGTGTTCTGAGAATAAGAGTGGTAGTCACCTAGATGGGTTTGCATTCTCTGTGAGTGAAAAAAGCAGAAGTGGCAGATGCTACATCAGAACATTTGATAACTCCTCTTTTGAGACATGACAACGTTTTGGGGGGAAGCTGAGGCAGAGGAAAAAGAGCACAAGAAAGCTGTATAAAATTAAGAGTTTTGCTAACATGTCTAGGGAGACAACAGGTTAAGATGAAGGATTTCCATGCTGCAGTGGGCTGTGGATCTACTTCAGACAGAAAATATCCTGTCTAAATGTCTGGGTTCCATTTGCCACATAGTTGCATGCTATAATTAGTCTGGTAGCTGGACACTTAATGCATGGTAAAGCAATTTCTGGAGTTGCATATAGCTGGACTGACGTGTCAGTCTACACATTGCAGCTCTATCACCTACACTTTGGAGCTGCAAGACCTGAAGACCTTTCTCTGCAATTTGCTAGTTATTATAATTTTGATAATTTTATATGACCAACTTTTTTACCAACCTAACAAGAACAACAACAAAATTTAACTGCCTCAGAAGTTAAAAAAGAAAATGATGTAACACTTCTACCATGCTTTTCAGGGTAGAAGTGATGAGTGCAGAAGTGGGCACTCAACTCTTCATTTAAGAGACTGCTCTACAGAAGAGTGATAGTCTCACAGAAACGTGTACAGACAGAGATAATTTTATTAAAAGGAAGTGGAGTCCCAGACTGCTCCTCTCTCAGACATCTGCTAGTTTTCCCTCTTATCATTTTTGGCAACACCTGAAGAAAAGAAGCTTCAAGAGCTTTCCCTGGCAGACCCTCCCGTGTGGTGTGGAAGTCCTACTCCCACAGCAATGAGGAGCTAGGGAATGTGTTCTTCTCCATCAGGTCCTTGACGACCTTCACCCTCTCTCCCTTCACAGTTCAAGCTCTCATCACTCTGTTACCCCTGCATATATTTGTTGCCTGACTGAAGGAAGAACGCAAGTCATGGGTATATTTTGCCCCCAAAAGGAGATTTGAGAGAGGCTATTACTGTGTTTCAGCTGTGGACATCTATTTTAAAAAGCTAACACTAGCATGCCCTAGGCACTTGTACTGGGACTTCTTATTTAAACCTTATCAGCTTTAACAGGATCTAAAATAGAAGACACCAGCCTTGCTAACATGGGTGTGCCTTAGCACTCCATGGTGTTGAGCTGTTATGCCTTCGCTGCCCAGGGGTCAGGCACCAAGACTGAGTTTTCCAGTAAGCAAGTCTAAATGGACTGCCTGTACCACTACCACAAATATCCTAGAATCTGTTTTCCTACTCTGGCTTTCAAAATCTCAAATACTTAAAAAAATAATTAAAAAATTAAGGCCAGTAGGATTCTAGTACCATGATCTGTCTAAAACAAAGAAAAAAGTTCCAGATATACATGCTCAATGATGTGCTAACAAGAGCTAATTCCCTATTAACACCTCACCACTCTCTTCTCTCATTAAAAAAAAACAACACAAACCACCATCAGCCAAGACAAAACAGAAACCAACCACACATCAAGAATGGATGTCTTGCTCTTGCCTGTTCTTATTAAACTATCTGGAAGCTCATATCAGATGATCACAGTGGCTCCATCTGGTCACATCTGCCACCCTTTCCAAGTCCTTGCCCTCTAGATAGCTCATCTCTTCCTACAATGAGAACAGAGGGACCCCATCTCATATGGCCATGGTATGGAGCCTAGT
This sequence comes from Eubucco bourcierii, assembly GCA_013396675.1. Taxonomy (NCBI): domain Eukaryota; kingdom Metazoa; phylum Chordata; class Aves; order Piciformes; family Ramphastidae; genus Eubucco; species Eubucco bourcierii. Next base: position 64,860 of record VWZE01020775.1, on the reverse strand, counting down.
GGAATGATTTCCAACATCAGTGCACAATAATAAACACTCACAGTCCCAACTCCCTGGTGCAGGTTACTTGAGTGAGCTGGCAAACTGCACAGCACTGAAAAGCACAGGCAAAGTCACAGGTAACTCCCAGTCTTTTTCAAGGTGTATCTAAGGGTAGAGGAGCGTCTGTGAGGAAACAGCTACTCATGATTTTTCTTTCACAAAATTCCAGCATAGAAGTATGGAAGTACAGTAGTTACAAAGCCATCAAAAAGCAAAGGTAGATACTCCATATCAGAAAGAAATATAGCAACTCTGCTTTGGTAGAAAGACTGCCCCAAAGATCACAGGACAAAAAGTGTAATCAGGATCATCTAAGCCCAGGTAACTTCTCTGAGCACGAATTGAAAGCTGATACATGAGCCACAACTTCACTTGACTGAGAGGGATTGACAGTGCCAGAAGGAAGGATAGTGACAGGGAAGGTTTGCTCTATACATCTCTAGTTTCCACTAGACTAGATTGTCTGGTCTTTCTTTGTAGAGAAGAGACTAAAAGATGCATCCCAAATCATGTCATAATTAAATTAAGAAATCCAAATAGTTCCTGATGCAGTAACAGTAAAAACCCCTTAGACTTGCAGAGTGTTAATTGCTTTTCACGCTGCACTTGAGTAAAGATTACTCACTGTTGAGATGAATATTAACCAAATAAGGCTATTTAGTTGTAAATTAGAAAAGATGTTCATTATCTGCAAAGGGCTTTGTATGTTCCTCTGTGTCCTTTCTCACACACAGCTTGAGCTGCTGCATGCCTGTCTCTGTGAGCCTGGAGAGTGCCAGCAAAATCCCCATGGCTGGCTACTACACAGGCATGCAGGAGAAGTCTCTAGTGTCCCAATGGGTTAGTTAAAAAAATAAACCTAGGTGAATTGGGATTTCTGTTTTCACCATGAGCTACATGCATCCCGGACAAAAATTTCCTTCTTTTAATTAATTGCCCCAAATAATTTTAATTTGAGATTTTATTTCAACTTTATTAAGCTGAAAAAAATGCTTTACTATTAGCCTAATTTAAGTAATTTTTAAAAATCCTGCTTATTTCAGAAAATTTCACCAGTAAATTAAATAGAAGAGGTTATTAAAATATGCTTACCTTTAATTTTAATCAGTCATACACACTGAAAAAAAAATGCTGGGAGCTTAAATTCTCTTTACAAAGCTTTTATATTCAATCTGCAATATTGTGAGGAAAAAAAACCAAACCAACTCCTTCACCTTCTCTTCCCTCTTAACTGTCACTGTTGTTTTTTCAAACAGTTTAAGAAAAATGACACTGAATACTCTTGCACTTAAATCTTTTGAAAAAGATCTGGAAGGTAAAATTGATTCAAAACACTAAAAGCAAATCTACACAGAAATCTGTTAGACTCTTTCCAGCCCAAATGTAGAAACACACACAGATTATTTTTTTCAGAAATTTTTTAAGAATTGGATTAAAGCTGCATTTCAAGGTCTTATTTTCCCAAAAATATGGGAACATGGGTCCAAGGACAAGACCTTAAATCTAGAAAGTACTCACCTGTAGTGAAAGCAATTAAAAATTCCCAGTCTAAGCCTTAGTTTTAGCTCCTTAGAAAACTTCCAGAAGTTATCAATTTATATTGGAGCCTGCATTTTGAACTCACATTTTGCATCAGTAATCACAGAATGTCAGGGACTTGAAGGGACCTAGAAAGATCTAGTCCAATCCCCCGTCAGAGCAGGGTCACCTATACCATGTCACACAGGAACACATCCTGGTAGGTTTTGAATATCTCCAGAGAGGGAGACTCCACAACTCCCCTGGGCAGCCTGTTTCAATGTTGTGTCACCCTCACAGTGAAAAAATTCCTCCTCACATTTACATGTGTAATGGTTTGGGAGTTCCCTGCCCTCCCACACTTTGTAAAATGACCCAGTCTAGACCCAGTTGGCTAGAAGTTAAGGACTGAAGCTCTATTTACAGCTTAGCACAATGCACAAGCAGATATATATAAAATATACAGGAATACTTACAGAAATGGTCAAGTTAAAGGTAATACAGAAACACAACAGCCCTCCCAGAAATCAGAGACCCCAGGAGGGGCTTCCAACCACCCTTCCACCTTCTCCCTACCCCTATACCTTGTCCCAAGGTTTACTTTATGCGTAAGGTGAGTTTGGAGGATCAGTCAGGGGGGTTAGAAGAAAAGCGGTTAGTGAGGTTATTCAGCAGAGAGGAGAAGGCAAGAAGCTGCTAGACAGCCCAAGAGTGTCTGCACCACAGTGTCTTATCTATGTTTTGTGTTCTTTTCTTAAACACCTCAGCAAGCCTGAGTGAAGTAGACATCACCATTGTTTTGCTTTCACAGTCTATAATGTAATTTTCTCCATTTAAATATTCCAATTAGCCTCAAACCAGAACAACATGGAGCTTCCTATGCCTCTCCTTCCACCCATTGCCCCTTGTCCTGTCATTGGGCATCAGTGAGCAGAGCCAGGCTCCATCCTCTTGACATTCACCCTTTACATATTTGTAAACATGAATGAGGTCACTTGTCAGTCTCCTCTTCTCCAAGCTAAAGAACCCCACCTCCCTCAGTCTCTCATAAGAGACACATGTTCTACTCACGATCCCTCATAAGAGACATGTTCCACTCCCTTGATTGCCTTTGTGGCTTTGCACTGGACTCTCTCAAGCAGTTCGAAGTCTTTCTTGAACTAGGGGTCCAGAGCTGTACACAATATTCTAGATGCAGTAAAAGGGGAGGAGAACCTCTCTCCATCTACTAACCACACCCCTTTTAACATACCTAAGATTCTACTGATCTACTAGATCATCATCAGACCATGCAAAAGGGTAGTTCTAATAAGATTTTGAACCAAGATGGGTAGCTTTCATTAATGAACATAAATATCTATGAAATTTGGATTAAAAAATGCTGCATAAAATCATCAGCCATTTGCCTCATTAAATCTCTTTCCAAACCTAGACGGGGTAGACATTTAAAGAGGTCTTGAAAGCATAAACATAAGCCAATATTGTGTAAGAGGAGGGAAAAAAAACCTCACAACCAAACAAAAAGAACCCCAAAGCCAAAACAAAACAGAAAAATACCCATGGGTGAAGGTGCATAATTATGAGGAAAACAATTTTGTCAGTAATTTTAGAAGAGTTTGACGATTCCTCTTTAAATGTCTCACCCTATTTTTCTCCTGTTTATGAGCAACGGTAGACAAATTTGTATAAGGCTCATTTTTCAACTGAGGACTGAAAGGAGATAGGTTTGTTTAATATTTTTATGACTTTTCTCTCAGAAAAAAAAGCCAAATATTCACTTCCCGTATTAGTTACTGGCATTTAAAGTCCATCTGTGAATCGGTTCTTAATAATGCTTGAAGGGAGATGTTTGCCCTGAAGCTCAACCGAAGCATACAAAGCCAGATTAATTTAAAGCTCTGAGATGAATATTACAGAAACTACACATTTTGATATGAAAGAGGGACCTTAATGTCACAAAACATGATGAATTTGTTTGCTCTGTCATGGCCCTTCCAGTTTCCTTGAAGATAATTTGTAAAACTATTTTGTGGGGACAAATTAAATTATTTCAATTACATTAGAAAAGCACAACAGTGAGAGTTTTGCTGACAGAATGTTTTTTGTTTATTTGTTTTCTTGTTTGAGTTGTTGTTGGTTTTTTCTTTTAAAGGGCAAATAAAACTGACTGAAATTCACAACTCTTGGGGGTGGGGGGAAGAGAGGAAGTTGCAAGGAGGGAATGATATCTGCAACAGTGCTTAGCAGTGAATAACAAGTAGAGAAGGGCAAAGAGGCTGGTGAGAGGCCTCGAGCACAAGCCCTATGAAGAGAGGCTGAGGGAGCTGGGATTGTTTAGCCTGGAGAAGAGGAGGCTCAGGGGAGACCTTCTTGCTGTCTACAACTACCTGAAGGGTGGTTGTAGCCAGGAGGAGGTTGCTTTCTTCTCTCAAGCAACCAGAACCAGAACAAGAGGACACAGGCTCAAGCTACACCAGGGGAAGTTTAGGCTGGAGGTGAGGAGAAAGTTCTTGACTGAGAGAGTCATTGGCTACTGGAATGGGCTGCCCAGGGAGGTGGAGGAGTCACCATCCCTGGAGGTGTTCGAGGTGGGTTTGGACGTGGCACTTGGTGCCATGGTCTAGTCTTGAGGTCTGTGGTATTGGGTTGGACTTGATGATCTTTGAGGTGTCTTCCAACCTTGGTGATACTGTGAAGTTGCAGTGGGAATATAAAAGGATTGCCTGGTTTTTTTTGCAGAGAAACTTCAGTAATTTGCTTTGATGATGATAGGAAATAGCTGTGCTTTGAAAAATCTTAGTGAAAAACTAATGCACTGATATTCAACTAGAATTTTGCAGTGATCTGAATGAGAGGACAGAGGCATACAGCAGAAGAGGGAAGAGGCAGAAAAGATCATGTATGACAAAGCACAGAGTTGCTCCAGTAATGTAAAAAGGAAATGGACAGCTGAGGTTCAATCCAGTTACCTGCTGGGTTTCATAGCTATTGTTCATAACACTTTGTAAAGATAATATATTTAGCATTAATTAAAAAAAAAAAAACAAAACATCTCTAAGGAGGGGAGGGGGGAAGCAGATGTAAAGTTAACATCTCTACAGAGATTGAAATGGCCCATCCAGAATTTCAAAGGCAGGAAATTCACAAAAACTATTACACAGTGCAACTGCCAAGAGTTTAGTAGTATCAGCTACTTAAAGAAAGTGCTCAGAGGCCGACTGTGCCACTGACTGCTGACATATTTAGTGGTGACTTATTCAACAATTCATGTCCAGGCACTCAACTGGAATACCCAGTATTATGAGGTTCCATTACTGAAAATGTCCCTGTTATAGCACTTAGTGATAAATTGTGATATTAACTAAATACACACTGTTTTATAGAGTGGTTACTACACAGTCCAAAGGCAAAAGTGTTGCCAAGCTTAGTGTGTGGGTTTATTGTTTTGTTTTTAGTTTAGAAAAGAACAGCAAAGCTGCAATCATGAATGTGACACCACCACCAAGCTGTTATTTCTATTAATAAACTACAAGTCTGATCCATTCTGACATCAATGGATGGTTGATGAGCATGGCCTATAGGTCCTCAGATGACATAAGTAAAGTAGAATTGATCTCTGCTTCAGAGCCAAAGAGCAGGATGAAACCTTATGTTGGTTTTGCTTTTCCTCTATAATTAGCCAAAATACTTCTACTGGTGGTGTTGTCATCCTTCTCTGACCAGCTTTATTTTAGTGTATTTGTCTTTTTAGCCTGCCTTTGGTAAGGGATATCATTCTGCCCCTAACTGCACATAGGAATGGGCCAAGAAAAAAAAAATTTGCTCAATATTTGTTATGTGTGTTGTAACTCAGGGCATGGCACAATACACAAGAAGTGCTGACAGATGCAAGATGCTAATGGCAGTGCACGACTCTTACTTTGTGATGGTCTTGGAGTCCTCTCACTACTTCCCTTATTGAAGGAAGGAGGAACATCTGTCAGAACTAAGCCCATATTTTTCTGATTTAGTGGAAGCAGACTATGATCTTTGATCTACACTGTACATGGGAACAGTGAACCCTAATCTTACCAGAGCCAGCTTCTTCCACTTCAACCCAGGCTTAATGGCAAATGCACAAACATTGCTAGCAGAATTGTCTGCTTCACAGGGGGGTTAGACACAGAAATCTGTAAATCATCAATAAAGTCCTCACCATACATAAGGGACCTCCTGCCTGGCTGTTTTAACTCCACTCTGCAATAAGTCCTGTCATGTCTCCACTTGCTCCAGGTCCTGGGACCCTGAATTCATCCCTACCTCCCCAGCTGCCTCATATTCTAGAGTCAGATTTTTCTGCTGATCCAAGTGCCTGTTGATAATATATGTAGCTCAGTTTTTCTGACTGTTCACAATTTCTCCATCCCATTTGTACACAGCCATCCAGAAACATGTGATCTGAAGATGGACATTGATGGGACTGGTCAACTTGTACGTTTAAAAGTCATAGAATGGTAACGTTGGAAGGGACCTCAAGGATCATCTAGTTCCAACCCCCTGCCATAGGCAGGGACACCTCCCACTAGCACAGGTTATTCAAGGCCCCGTCCAACCTGGCCTTGAACACTTCCAGGGAGGGAGAATCCACAACTCACTCAAGCCACTCTCCTACGCTCCTCAGCCCTGCCAGCTGACTGCTTCTACTCAGTCCAGATCACTCCTTTAGTCCACTTGAAATTACTAAAACACTCATATTAAATGTCATACAATGCACTCAATTTGTCAAGTTTGCAATCTGGATCCCTTGCCAACTTTCTGTGGAGACCACACAATGCTTTCAAATATATGGGAAGCATGAAGTTAAGAAAAGTCCAGCTCTACAGGACCACACTGAAGATCCCTTTAATTCAGAAGCTGATTTTGAGGGAGCGAATATCTTGGAATAGGTTAAGAAACAAAGTCAAGTAGATAGATATTCCTTGCATATTCTACCAGTTCCTGGCACTGAACAATCCAGGACTTTGAGCCAACAGTTGCATCAACATCTTAATGTTTAATAGGCCTGGGTGGAGTTTTCTTCCATGAACTTGCCTCATTGCAGTGCCTGGAAATACTAGAAAGGCAGTCTTTGCTTCTGACATTTGCTTTACTGGGGTTCCCATGACACAGAAGACAGTGAAACCCATAAGATGTTTCAGCACTTCAGAAGATGAGTACCTGGAATCCAGACAGCTGGCTCAGCTTCAGTCTAGATGAGAGGTTGGTGGTGCTGTTAGACGGAAGGAAGGCTTTCAAAGATAAATGTTAATCCCAGCCTTGTGACTTAAGTGAATGCATCTGCCAGCCTGTGTTTACAAACCACTGCATATTTGAGTCAGTTGTCTCAGCTGATAGATGTCCAAGCAACAGCATCCAAAAACTTCACCTAAAGAGCAGACACATTCATAAGCATTTCAATTTCACAATTTCATAAGCATAAACAGGAGTAGCCAACATCATCTACTTTTTCATCACACCAGAGGTTAAGGGTGTGGAGTTAAACAGTCTGATGATAACAGGGGTGTAATCTGCAGGATTAACTACCAAATGCAAGGTTGAATCAAGAAGCAGGCAGCATGAGTTGCCCATGATTCAGCTATGAGGACAGTGCTGACTGACCCAAACGTAACACAGTAGATTCCAAGGCAGAGTACACTGGCTGTATTTTCCTCCATCTGTAAGGACAAGTCAAAGTCTCTGCATCAAAACAGCAAGATTCAAATTTGCAAATAAACCTAAGCACAGGCAATAAAAGGAGACAGCCCTGGAGGGAAGGGAGCATGCAAACACCTCTGAAGAAGTGAAATCTAAGGGGGATCTCTTTCCAGAAGAAGAATTTTCCCTCTGTGTAGCTGCAAAAACATTTGTGGCCATAAAATAATCCTATAGACAGACTCAGCAGGTCATGAAGAAGCACTGAAAATGTATCCTTGTATTTCTGAGGAAAACTTTTCTCCCAAGGCTTGCACACTTTGGTGGCACCTAGACAATCAGAGATAGATTTCTCAAGTTACCATGTGGGCACAAAACCAGTCCCTGAAGAGCCTGCACTCAGATGCTAACAAGACAAAAAAAAAAAAAAAAAAAAATACAGGAGGAGTCAGAGGCACTGGAGGACTTGCCTGGAATCACAAAGCCTCAAAACTGTACAGAAGAAAAGCAGCACTGCTTCTTCTGAATTCCAGGCTAGTTCCCAACATATGCAGTCCCAGATTTTGCACAAAATTCAAGACATATGAATTGTAAAACCTGAGACTAATGAAGATAAACCACAGACAGCACTGGAAAGAGGAAAGTAAAGTGGATGTACATGGTATAAACTCAACAGGCCCAAGGAAATCATGCAGAATCTTTTCTATTAGCACAAACAGATTAAATGGATATATTTGCACAAGTCTTCTCCATGAATGATTGCTTAAGTACTTGCTGTAACACAAACCAAATGCAAGTGGAAACTGTCACTCCAAAGCCTCTTAAAAAAAAAAAAAAAAGCCAAACCACCTAACACCAAATAAAAATAAGCATATATATAATATTTAAGGAAATACTCCAGAGATATATCCTGGAAATCACATTTCAACTCGTCTTTCCAGGCTAAGCTTCTTTATCCTGAAGTCACTATTTCAAAAAAAGCTATTCTGTGAAAACAGAACAAAGAACTCACCCATAATATTTGCTTTCACAGGTAGCTGTAATTTTATTTTCAATCCTTCCACACTCCTGTTCTATGGGTGCATTGTCCCCCCCAGAATCTACTTAACATGAAAACAGCTTAAAATATTGTTTGGTTGCATACCAGAAACTGGGTGGAGTGTTCACATCTTTCAGCTTAGATTTCAAATATTTGGTGAGGAACCACATATATTTGGAAACTAAAATCCTAACATACAATAGGAGGCTGTACAATGTGCTTGGCCATAGAGAAGCTCTCTTTGTGGCATGATTCAAGCAATTCAGGAGGTAGCACCAAGAAAGAACAGTTATTAACAGTGTTCTGACATCAAAGTCTCCCAACACCACCATGCCTTGGAAGATTTGCTGTCATTACTGATAGGTGAAGGAGGAAGACAAATTCTTCATTCCAGTAGTTGATCAAAGTAATGATATTGGCTTTGCCAGTGTGCACTATTATGGGCTACTAAATCCTAAAATAAATCCATTTAGAATTATATTAGGAACATCAAATTTCCATCCTAAAGAATAAAATTGCTGATGAAGCTAGTTACAAAGGGTTGAATCTACATTCCCCAAAGCTCTTCATATCAAATATTTTGAAGGCTAGCAATGCAAGAATGAATTCCAAGTACAGCCAATTATTTTGGTTAGAGTGGTGAGGCACTGGAACAGGTTGCCCAGGGAGGTTGTGGATGCTCCCTCCCTGGAGGTGTTCAAGGCCAGGTTGGAGGAGGCCTTGAGTAACTTGTGCTAGTGGGAGGTGTCCCTGCCTATGGCAGGGGGTTGGAACTAGATTATTCTTGAGGTCCCTTCCAACCTTACCATTCTACAATTCTATGATTTTCCAGTGATGGAAAATATAAGCATAATCAAAAGGGAAAAAGGGGGAAAAAAAAAAAAAAAAAGCAAGATCCTCATTTTAGAGAGAGCATGTTCATTCCCCAAAGACTGGAAGCACATTTCAAGAGTAATTTGTCTTAATGCTAAAACTAATCCAAGTCTATATTTGATGCAGTGATTGAATTAATAACTTAAAGAATAAAATAGAAACATTTGTCGAGAGCTGCAAACCAATTGTTGAAAGGTTTCATTTGTCATGGGATTTTAAATATAAATCTACACAAGCACAGAAGGTTTTGCTGTGATGAGCTCTTTACAGAAAGAGTTAACTAATGTTCACTTCAAGCCTCATTCAGGGCAATTAGCAAAGCTCATCTTAGTAAAGTGTATTTATCAGCCAGTATTTGTCATCTAGAGAACGAAACCAGTTAGGAATATGGGAGTGATTTGGAGTTTATTAATAATACAAAGAACAAACCTGTTTTCTGTTTCTTCAAGGAAATATTGTAATTTGCAGATTGCAATGCAAAATGAGATGGAGCAGAATGATTAATCGGCGAGTTACAGAATAACTACTCTACATATAACAGATGTGTGCTGTGACAAGGGGCACATTACCTCCATGTTTACATTAAGAAAGAAGAGGGATTCAACTGTTTTATATGGGAGAGTTGTGGGAAAGATCTCAGAAAGTCCCCTATGAGAAGGTGGGGAATTATAAATATTTGCAAGTGTTTATTCAGGTGCCAAGTACAGTACACTGGTGCAACATGGCCCAAATGCAAAGGGGAGTGAGGGGGGGAAACATCTGATCTAAATGTTACTGGATTAATTTCACTGGTACGGATATTGACTCAGTTCCTCTCGTTTGACCAACACCAGCCCTGAGCCAAAACACGCATGTTCTCTAACATCAGCATGTTCTCCAGCATCAGTTGTATGGATGAGAGGCTTGCTTTGCAAGACAAAACCTTGCTGCAGAAAGAGTACAGTTATTAAAGGGCCATTAATTCTGGATAGACACATAGGAAGCAGCTTGTCTTCATAATGGTAGGTGAATTTCAGGTTCTCTGGAGCGGTGACATGAACTACCCTTCTTGCCTTGTGCTGAGCTTTCACAGCAGCTGAAACCTTTGCTCTTCTCCCACCACCAGCAGTCTACACTGCTAGCCCAGCTCGTTCAAGGAACATGAGAAGCCCATCTTCCTCTGCCAGAATGGCACTCTAAATAATCTACTACAAAAATCTAGTGTCAGCCCCTATTGCATTGCTGGGACTTCTAGTGGAAGAATTTGCCCTATACAACAACAACAAACCCACTCCAAAACCAAACCACAAAAAACCAAATACAAAACCCATTGAAAAAGGCAACGGACAGAACTGTGCTAGTCACCTACACATGCAGGGGTCCCCATATGAGCTGGGTGCTTCAGGTCCTATCACACTCAAATGACCACATCAAGAAGTATGGAGCTGTAACTGAACTCCTGAACAGCAAACTACGTCTCAAGCTATGCCAGGGGAAGTTTAGGTTTGAGGTGAGGAGAAAGTTCTTCACCGAGAGAGTTATTTGCTACTGGAATGGGCTGCCCAGGGAGGTGGTGGAGTCAGCATCCCTGGAGGTGTTCAAGGCAGGTTTGGATGTGGCACTTGGTGCCATGGTCTAGTCTTGAGGTCTGTGGTAATGGGTTGGATTTGATGATCTTTGAGGTCTCTTCCAACCTTGGTGATACTGTGGTAATGTCCCCTGATCACACTTTGCTTACATGGGGACAGCTACATGCAGGACAACTAAATGTAGATGTCCTAATTTACAAACTGAATATACCTGAAGTTTGTCTTTATGAAAAAAAGAGACTGTGGAAACTAAGACACGGTGCTGCTCATCTATACTACCTCTGAGCATCCAGAGACACTGAAATTCTGTAGGTCCTGCCATTGCTTACATGCAGCAAGTAAAACATCAAGCACTCACATCAATTCTCCTCTCTGAAAACTGATCCCATCATATAAAGAAATGGGGAAATCACAACTGACTGTTTTCCTCCCCTGCTAAACAGTTTTGAGCAGTCCAAATGATACACACTTCATTCCAAAATCTTGCTGTTTAATTTTACCCCCTAACGGGAAATGGCTCCAGTGCCCATCAAATTAGCTCCCTTTCTTCCCAGTCATTGCCTGCAGAGATGGGGGATGGGAAGGGGAAGGGAATGATTAGAACGGGGTGTGCTCTGGATTTGCCCCCAGGGATGCTGACAGGAAGCTATTCCAGTTAATTTGGCCTTGGGAACACTGTCCCGTGTACTGACACAAAAAAACCCCCAGGCCCTTTGTCAGCTGAGTGTTCCTTCATCCACTGCACTAGGTGGCTGGTAGGAATTGCTTTAGTAAGTGATAAATGGGAGGGGGAAAAAAAATTCACCAATTTGATACACCCTGAGCTTCCCAATGCCTGGCAAGGAAGCAGGATAGTAACTGAGTAGTTGGGTAGGCACAGTGTTGATTAGATCTGATTTTCCTGCCATTGATAGCATCAACTTCCAATTTCATTTCTAAACACTTACACAAGAATTCAGAGAAAAAAAGGGGAAAAAAAAACCCCAAAAACCTCAATTTATGTTACAGTGTCAGAAAAAATTTAAATAGGTAATGCCCAAGTACGGAAAAAAATTATTTATCAAATCTCCACCTTATCTGAGCAGAATGTAACTCATTGACTGGCTAAGCATACTGTATATTTGCACACAAAAGTTATGTTTGTGAAACCTCAACTGACTTAAAAAAAACCAAAACCAAACAGTATCATGTCTTAAAAACAAAACTAAACCAAACCAATGAAAACCCAAACAACCCAACTTATCACTAAAACACACAGGCAATAAGCTTAACTGTATTTATTTCACAATGGTTATTGGTATAAAACTGCAGTATCACCAGGCAGCAAAGCAATGTTTGGCTCACTCTCCATTGAAGAAAACTGAGAAATGCTCTACATTTCGGATTTGTAGTATCTGGTGCCTGCCAGTTCTTTCCATGCTTCTAAAATATCATTTTCAATTGAGACTTGGCAATCTTCTGTCTACGTAAACAGTCCCAAATTATATGCAGTGAAAAACATGCTGGGCTCAGAAAACAAAGTATTACTGAGAAAAGCTTTTTTTCCTACAAAGTAGAAGGGTTTTGGGGGCATATTCTTTGTTTGTTTGTTTTAAAGAGTTTCTCTTAAACGGAAACCGGAAGTGCAACTCTGAATCGAATTTCATCTCTAATAAGAAGCCACTGGGCCTGCACTTTCACAACTGCAGCAATTAAAATTCTATTTATTAGAGATTATCATCACAGGAGGCAGGAAAAGGAACACAGGCTGTTCTTCCATCTAACCTCTAGACACCCCACACACATCAGAATGGAAGAACATGAAGCAAAGTAAGAAAAACCAAAACATCTCATACAGGAGATGCAAGCCCTGGAGAGGAAACAAGCACTTTGGGCCAACTGACCTGAGGAGGCAGCCGGAGGAAAAGCAAACCGCAGTACTGCAGAACACACAGGAGCTCTCACAAATGAGCTGAGCACCTGTGGAACATATAGGATTTCAGGACTGCCTAGATTTTGATTCTGCTTTGAATTTCATGTGATTTAACAGGATGACTTAGAGCAAAACACAAAACAATATTGGCTAAAGCAACCACTCAGTGTCATTATAATAACAGACTAGTCAGGAGTGTAACAGTCCCACTGTCTGCTCTGCCTGAGAGTGTGGCGGTGTGAAAGAAAGGAGAGTAGTACCTCCAGCTTGCAAAGCAGGATATAAGCAAGGGATGAAGTACTTACCTTAGTCTTCTAGTTGTCTACTGTAACATTTACTGAGGCTGGGACACAAAGTCAACACTCAACCTTCCTGGGTTTGTTTAGTCTGCATCCAGGACTAAACTGTAACAGTTGCTCTGTCACCCGATGGCTCAGACCCAGCAGAGAAGGAAAATTGGAAAACAAGGAGACCAGTAGGTAGAAATGAAAACAAACTTAATGAAACAACAAAACTGATACCAACATAAAGCTACGATCAGCCCGGAAAAAGCTACAACAGCCACAATGTATGAGAAAGCAAGCCTCAAAAGAAAGAAAAAGAGCCAGATCAAAAGCACTCCAAACACAAGCCCAAGCAAGATACCCCCAAGCCTCAACAAACTTGCCCTTTATTCTGAGCATGACAGTTATGGTATGGAACACACCTGTAGCCAACTCAGGTCAGCTGTCCTAGCAGACTTAAAACTGCTAACAGGCTGCAGCTTGTGGCTGACCTGTGATTCTGCTGCAGCAAAACCAAGGCATTTTCAAAATCCAGAATAAACATAACAAATCTGAGGAAAGGCAAAATAAAAAAAATAAGTTCACTGAAAAAAAGTATAAATTTGAAACATCAAGGACAAAAAAAAAGTTCTAAAGGAATAGCTTCCTGGCATACTTCAACCGTAGCTCCTTTTATTTTTTATAGGAACAACATAGAAAGTAGCAGGCTGAAAAAGGGTGAAAGAAGGAAACAAATCCAGATGCCATTTCGTGTATTCTCTTTTCTGGAGCAAGCATTTAAACTGAATTTAAAGGGTATAAAGAGCTCTCAAATCAGAAAAATATCCCCCTCCTTGCTCTAAATTGCAAGGGCAGTTCTGACTGAGGGAGAGTATTCTCCCCTTTTACTCTACTCTCGTCAGACCCCAGCTGGAGTACTGTGTGCAGTTCTGGAGCCCTCAGCACAGGAAGGACATGGAAGTGTTGAAGCGGGTCCAGAGGAGGCCACGAATATGATCAGAGGGCTGGAGCACCTCTCCTATGAGGACAGGCTGAGTTGGGGCTCTTCAGCCTGGAGAAGAGAAGGCTTCAAGGAAACCTTATAGTAGCCTTCCAGTATCTGAAGGGGGCCTACAGGAAGGCTGGGGAGGGACTATTGACAAGGTCTTGCAATGACAGGACAAGGGGTAATGGGTTTAAACTGGCAGAGGGGAGATTTAGACTGGATGTCAGGAGGAAGTTCTTTGCAGTGAGGGTGGTGAGGCACTGGAACAGGTTGCCCAGGGAGGTTGTGGATGCTCCCTTCCTGGAGGTGTTCAAGGTCAGGTTGGATGAGGCCTTGAGTGAGCTGTACTAGTGGAGGTGTCCCTGCCTCTGGCAATGGTTTGGAACTAGATGATCCTTGAGGTCCCTTCCAACCTTACCATTCTATGTTTAGTAGCTGGAGAAAGGCCTCCATCTGCAAAGCAAAGCTATGAGCAGCCTTTCAGTAAGAGTAATGGAACTAGAACTCAAGTCTGCAAAGACAAATTTCTCGGTGTAGGTTATGTGACTGTCTAGCTTAGCACTGGGCTGGATTAGGTGACTCAGGAGATCTTTTCCTATGCATATCTCTATGACTCCACATAATGAATACAACAAAAAATGGCAACTGTGACCCAAAGGCTGCACTTCACCATCTCCCAAATTTTTCTGCTGAGGTGTGCTGCTCACTTGTATGTAAGTAAATAACACAGATCCAGAAGGAAATAAAATAGAGTAGTTCTTGCAAGCCAGTATCAAGTGGTGGGTCAGGGACAAAAACGTGAAAATGATGAGCAAAAGTTGTTATATGGTTAGCAAAGTTCAATTTTCATCCATGAGCCTGGTTTTCCAGAATGCCAAAATTCATTGTCCCAGTCAAAATTTGTTTTCAAACATATTTATGAAGCCACACATACAGTCCCACTAGCAATAAGTTCTGGTACCCAGCGTTTTAACAGTGAGTCAGAAGCCTGAGCCTGAATTTTGGTGTTCAGCTTGATCCTTCAAATCCTGGTGTTGTGTGAGAAAGCACTCCAGCTCTAATGCTTGTACCAGTCCGACCACCTCTGTGTCCTTCCCACAGGCACATTCTTCCTTTGACAAATTAGGCATGGTGGTAGTAGCATTTGGATTAAACTGGAAGTAATCCAGTTTTAATCAACACCACGAAAAGAAAACTCCACTACTTTCCCCTCCACTGCCAAAAGTAAAGTAAGCCTTAGTTTCCCACATCACCCAGCACTAAGGAACTCAGATCCATTTTATGTAGCTATTCACATATGGAAAAACAACTCCTGACTTCCAACATATTATAAAGATTCAAAACAGTTCAATCCCAATCATCACATTTGAAAATATGTTCACCCCACTTGCAAAAATTTAGGACCACCTTTTATTTAATTATTTCCAGGAAATAACAAGATATTTCTGTTAAAAATTAAGTCCCAGGACCACTGTTAGCAGAATCTACAATGTATGAGATCCTGTTTTAACACAGTTTTCAGAAGTCAGATTTTCACCGTGTCTCAAGATGTAGTTTGAAACAAATATTTGGTTATTAGTTGAACCCATTACTGTAAAAGTGAGCAGTACTGTAGGAACAGAACATGTGAACAGCTGAAAGAAATAAAGAATCATGAATCCTAAGCAAATAAAAACCTTTCATAAATGAAACATTCCAAAATATATTTCCAAACAATGGTTGACTGCAACCAAGTAATTCACACCCCGTTGTGAAACAAACATTAATAATTTCTAGCAGACACTGGGGCTCAGAGGCAAACAATGATTTCCCCCCTCCTTTTGCTCTCCTCTTCCAGACTCATTTACCATTAAAAAAAAAAAAAAGTGATTACAAGTAGGATATATTAAGTCAAAGAACTGAACACACAGCTCTAAGGGGAGAGAAGCTTAGTAAAAGTATTCTTTTCCTCATGTGTTATTTTTAGAAGAGGACTGTTTAAAAAAGGAATCAATTCACAGACTTCAAAGCCTGCTTAACACTTCAGAAAATTGCTTTCTATCAAAGGTATTTTTGGCATGAGCTTTGGCTATTGTTTTCAACACTCCTAGCAAAGGCTGGTATGCTGCAACAGCAGCTACACACACAGACCTCAGGTGACAGGGGTTGTGGACACTAATTTTGCAGTTACCTGAACTTGCAAAGGGCTCAAGAAGCTGAGTGGGGACAACGTTCATGTGTGTTTTGGTGTTAAAATGTCTTTTTCTTCGAATGATTTTCCGCTTAAATGCAATTAATATTTTCTTATTGAAAGAAAAACAGAGCAAATGTTAGCCTTATTCAGCCAATAAATGCTTAAAGTTGTTTAAGGTAAATAAAATGCCAATAAAACTTGGCAAGTCAAAAGTCAAAATTTTTGGCTAAAATTGATGAGTGACAATTTCTGATACTCTCTTAGACAGGTAGGTATGAGCAATAGCAATTAAATGTAAAGCACCTTAGGGCACAGGTCTGCAGAGGCCCCATAGGCTTCCTTTTGGCTCTTCAGGTTTGCACAGGTGGGTCACACTTCTCCTTAGGACCTCCCCATTGCTAGACAACTAATTACATGTCTGTTTTCTCTCTGGCATTATACCCAGCTCATGTCAAAGGGAGATACTTCACTCATTAGAAAACCTCAATCAGGTCAGGAGCCTTTAAAGCCTGCTTAATCCCTGGAAAGTTTGGTGGTTTTCAGAAATCTGTATCTGGAGTAAAAGCCAGTCTGCTTATGAGGTCTAAAACCTTAACAAAAGTAATCTCATTCTTAACATCAGAGAAAAACTAAAGTGGAAATTAAAATTAAAAAAAAATCACTAACATTTTCTGGTTGATCTTTTACCTTATTATAAACTCAAGCTCTTTTCATTTTACCTATCCCTTCCACCGTTGGCTGAGTACAAGCTTTGCATTTCAGAGGTTCAACTGCCATGCAGAATTTCTCTGTATTTTTTACTCCACTCACACATCATCTTCAGTGTGCACATCCTGTTGGAAAACAACCAGCTATGTTCTGAAGATTTTAGCTAATGTTTAATTTCTCTGTTCAAAGAATAAAAAGAGTTTGTTGAAGCCTGAGGAGTCTGACTCAGTTTTACAGAAGTCTCAAGAATCAGTAATCACACTCAGTGATAAAAAGATAATTGAAATTCAATAATGAAATCATTTTAGCAGCAAACTTACATGTAAATTATTTTGTATTATGAACTATTTTGAAATGTTTTTCTAACACTTTTCTTCCTGAAACTTTCTCTGAAATTTGTTGCCCAAATTAAAATTCAAATATATGATAGTTTTTAAAAGGTAGAAAATTGAACATTTTTACTGTCGTCAATGTTCCATAACATGCTGTGTGTTTCAGCTGGATTATTTAAGCTTTCTGTGTGAAGATTTTTTCTGCTGTCTTCCCTTCTTGCATTTAAAAATAAAAAAAATTAATTTTTAATGCAGCCCAGCTGACACCCCTTTCTTTCTTTCTTTCTTTCTTTCTTTCTTTCTTTCTTTCTTTCTTTCTTTCTTTCTTTCTTTCTTTCTTTCTTTCTTTCTTTCTTTCTTTCTTTCTTTCTTTCTTTCTTTCTTTCTTT
>VWZE01020775.1:0-46731 GCA_013396675.1 Eubucco bourcierii | reverse complement strand
CTTCCTCTCTTCCTTCCTTCCTTCCTTCCTTCCTTCCTTCCTTCCTTCCTTTCCTCCCTTCCTTTCCTTCCTTCCTTTCCTTCCTCTCTTTCTTTCTTCAAGGTACTTAGAACAGCAAAGATTCAGTTGAACTCTGTAGTACAAATATATACAGCAAGGATGCTATAGAAAGCAAGAGCTGACTGATGTGTTGCTTCTGTTGTATCATGCTAAGCATTAGTTATATTCTGAGGTTGAGACTGTTGTAGAAAACTGGCAATTCTATGAAAGAATTTGCCTCAGGATTTTATTTTGGTTTCACTTAATAAGCTGGCCATACAACTGTCAGGATACTAAAAAAGATGTCGCCTTTTTGTCTTGCATGGAGAAAGGAAATGCTTCTCTGTTAGTGTTTCTGATTAGGACAGCATAGCTTATCTGCTGTGAGGGGCAATAACACCCCTCAAGACACAGGGAACAGTCAGTCAAAACCTGCATTAATATTTTCCCTGTAGATTTTTAGAATTTGTAATATTGGGGCAACACATTCGTGGCTTTTATACAAGTCCTCTGAAAGTCACTACCACAGGCGGAACTTCCCTCTCTTCATCACTTTGAGGAGAAAAAAATAGAAACAATAAAAAGATTTTTAGAGAAAAAACATTCTAACTCCTACCTCTGTGAATAATTCCCAGATGTTAAACCCAGATGGGTTTAAATTGAAAGAAGGAAGAATTAGACTAAATGTCAGGAGGAAGTTCTTTCCAGTGAGGGTGGTGAAATATTGGCAGAGGTTGCCCAGGGAGGTCATGGATGCTCCCTCCCTGGAGGTGTTCAAGGCCAGGTTGGATGAGGCCTTGAGCAACCTGTTCTCTTGGGAGGTGTCCCTGCCTATGGCAGGGGGTTGGAACTAGCTGATCCTTGAGGTCCCTTCCAACCTAAACCATTCTGTGATTCTATGTTTCAGTGAAAGTTCAGCTTCCCTGCAGGAATTAAGAAGCAGCACCTCGTGTCTGTGGAAGCTTCAAAGCTCTCCACGCTCAAAGTCTCCCATGACTCTAGCCAGGCTGAAGAACTGAACGAATCCCAGACAATCTCATTAAGAAAATTATTATGGAAACCTGAACTGAAACTGCAAATTGAGCTCTGTGTGACTTAGGCCATACAGAAGTGTTGGGATGAAATCAAGGCTTCATTTTACACTTTAGTCAGTGAACCCATAAAGCTATGTCAAGACCCGGCCTACAGTTTGGGTGTGCCAGAATAACCAAACAGACATCTATGATCCATCTGGGCCCTACCTGAGGAAGCAGAAATAAAATCTTCAGAAACCCCAAGACATGTCAGGAAATAAATGGCATTACACACGAAATTAATACACCACAAGGAAAATAAATAGAGGGAAAGTATGTTTAATCACACACACACTTGAAGCCTTATTTGAGTCTTTTTCCTAGCACTTATCTCCTCCTAAACCCTCACACAGACCACTTATATGCTCATTTCATGACACAAAAAGTTTGTCTGGATTGATTGCTCAAGAATATGTTTTTTGGGGGGAAGGATTTAGCACAATTGCTACTTGTGAATGGTCTATGGAAAAAAAAAAAGAGGACATCAAATGGATCTTAAAGTCTACATTTAGTAAATTAAATACTGAAATTCCTTAACACATGGATGACAAAGGTAATTTGGGCTTCTTCAGGTCTGTGTGTGTACAGAAATATAAAACTACACAGGGTCACAAAGCAGAAGCTATGCTATGTTTCCTTAACAAATGAAATGTAGATAACTTCAATTAAAATTAAACAGTCAAGTCTTTGTTATTGTAGCAGAGCCAAACCAGTGTAAAAATCCATAGAATAAATAATCTATATAATCCTCCAGATAAAGTAGCTCAACAGAGTAACTCCTATCAGCTGCAAAAATTTGCCTATGCATGTCTGCATGATTAGGTCTCTATCTTTAATTTAAACTGCAAATAGAATCTGCAGTCATCTTCTGTATGGCATTGCAATTGCTTTCCTAGGATTCTTAATCAGGATGGAACAAGTTAATTCATACACAGAGCCCTGTTCACAATTTTGGTTGAGTTTTTCGTAATTTCTTAATAGGATTACATTCAGGGTTCATTCAATTATCTCAGCACTTCAGTGCTGTGCTTTACAGCCAAACTCCTATTCTTGCTGTGACATAGAATAATGTAGTTTACTCTCTGTGTATTTATTGTTATCAGCAAGCAGCCCCAACAATATAATGCTGTGCATGTCATAGAATCATAGAATGGTAAGGTTGGAAGGGACCTCAAGGATCATCTAGTTCCAACCCCCTGCTATAGGCAGGGACACCTCCCACTAGTACAGGTCACTCAAGGCCTCATCCAATCTGGCCTTGAACACCTCCAGGGAAGGGGCAGCCACAACCTCCTTGGGCAACCTGTTCCAGTGCCTCACCACCCTCACTGGAAAGAACTTCCTCCTAACATCCAGTCTAAATCTCCCCTCTGCCAGTTTAAACCCATTGCCCCTTGTCCTGTCGTTGCAAGACCTTGTCAATAGTCCCTCCCCAGCCTTCCTGTAGGCCCCCTTCAGGTACTGGAAGGCTACTATCAGGTCTCCTGCAAGCCTTCTCTTCTGCAGGCTGCAGAGCCCCAACTCTCTCAGCCTGTCCTCATAGGAGAGCTGCTCCAGCCCTCTGATCATCTTTGTGCCCCTCCTCTGGACCCACTCCATCACTTCCATGTCCTTCCATGTCCTTAACAAACAAACAAAAACACCAAAAAAACCCAACCAAAGAACCCCAACACCAGCCCCCACCCCCAACAACAACAACCAAAAAGGCCCTATCCACCTGACACCCACCTCTCAGATATTTATAGACATTAATCAGATCTCCTCTCAGTCTTCTCTTCTCCAGATGAACAGCCCCAGGTTTCTCAGTCTCTCTTCATATGGGAGATGCTCCAGAGTTCCCCAGAACCTCAAATCTTTTCAGTACAACTGTAAGAAACAGAGACTAGCAACAGTATTCCCACTGCTCAGTGTGGTTTTGTTCCCCCCACCCCCTCCTTTTTTTTGGTTTTTTAGTTTTTTTAGTTTTTCTTGAAATTCATTCTTATTCCAATGATTTATCTGTAAGAAAAAAATTATGACTGACACAGGTTCTCAAAAATGTTTTCCAATTTATTATTATTATTATTATTATTCCAGAAAAGAATTAAATTGTTCTTTCATCGCTGCTACCTTTAAAACCAAAGCTTAATGTGATTTTTGTCAGTTTAAAAGTTGCTGTACACCTTGTCTTGGTAAGGGGAGAATCCAGGCAGTACATCTTGAAATCATTTCAAATGTAATGAAATGAAACCATTTCAAAGTTTGTCTTCCATTCTAGACACCTTCTACCACAGCAAAGTACACAAGTGGGTGGCCTTTGCTTTACTTTTTTTGTTTGTTTTTGTTCCTTTCCTTCTTGTATCATTATAACCTCCCACAGTGTCAGCCAGAGAAGGAAGCTTTATGTAGTGGTCAAGCACACCTCAGGGCATACATTTTTTCTCTGAGCACACTTGAAGATGAGCTCAGCTGCATCTGAGGACCTAATGTTTCTTACACAAGCGTGGAAATTCTCAGGTAAAGGGAGTAAAAGAAGACGGTTTCAAGGCAGTGCTGCCGAAGGGCAGTCGCAACCTCAGACCCAGGGGGCTGAGCAGTATGCAGGAATAGTTCTGCATTTCCCCAGACCATCCCTCTTCTACACCTTCTGCAAAAAACACTTAAAAATCAGTGTATCCTAGTGGGCAAAAGCAAACACTGCATGCCTTACCTTTAAATGAGAGGCTCAACAACAACTCATGTGCCAGTCCCACAAGGTCACAATCCAGCTGCCAACAGACGTGGGTGGTTAGCAAGGCCTGGGTGACTTTGGTTCACTGTCCTAGGAGACAGCCTGGGAAATAGGGTAGCCAGAGGCTTGGCGCTGCTGGGAACAGCCCTCTGGTGTTCAGGCTGCCAAGAGAGAGCATGCACATGCAGTAAAGGTAGAAAAGCAACACATTGTGGCATCAGACAGGTTAACTGTGGGAAACTGTGCTAAGAACGTTCTATGCAAAATCCTGATGACAGGAGGGAATGAACGTAAATTCCATTACTAGTTGAATGTGTTCCTGAAGTTCAAGATGTTTTCCTAGTTCACTGAACAAATCCTCATGTGCTAGGACATGTCCACTCACTCAGGTTTAGAAATCCAATCAATTACTAAAGAGAAGAAAATTGGATTATTCCTATATTTATCTTTCAGTAAAGCAAACTCTTGCAGACTCTACTTAGTGACCTAAGAGGGAAAAACAAAAACCCAACAAACATGCAGAACTTTAGAAGGATTTTAAGTCCATATAGAAGAAAGGACCTAATCCTGACTGTGACAGTGTCTTAGAATCATAGAATGGTAAGGTTGGAAGGGACCTCAAGGATCATCTAGTTCCAACCCCCTGCCATAGGCAGGGACACCTCCCACTAGTACAGGTTACTCAAGGCCTCGTCCAATCTGGCCTTGAACACCTCCAGGGAGGGAGCAGCCACAACCTCCTTGGGCAACCTGTGCCAGTGCCTCACCACCCTCACTGCAAAGAACTTCCTCCTGACATCCAGTCTAAATCTCCCCTCTGCCAGTTTAAATCCATTGCTCCTTGTCCTGTTGTTGCAAGACCTTGTAAATAATCCCTCCCCAGCCTTCCTGTAGGCCTCCTTCAGATACTGGAAGGCTACTATCAGGTCCCCTGGAAGCCTTCTCTTCTCCAGGTTGCAGAGCCCCAACTCTCTCAGTCTCTCCTCATAGCAGAGCTGCTCCAGCCCTCTGATCATCCTCATGGCCCTCCTCTGGACCCGCTCCAACACTTCCATGTCCTTGACAGTATTATAAGAAAAAGATTATAATCTTGACAGTATTATAAGAAAAAAGATGTGTCTCTTTGTATTCATCATATAAATTATATGTTATACCAATTCATTCAGTAGAAAGAAAAAAATAATTTTAAAAAAAAAGAAAAAAAAGAAAAAAAATCACTTTATGGGAAATGCAATGTAAAGTATACATTAGCTGGTTCAGGCTCAGTTAAGGCTTATGTCTCTTGTAAACCAAAGCCAGAGAGTGCTCAGTCTAGCTAGATGTAGAACCATCATGATCTGAGGAAAAAGGAGACAAAAGGCCAGAAAAAACAGAAATCTGTAGTGGAAGGTGCTCAGAACAGGAGGATCAGATCTCCTGGCTGGTAGATGTCATTTTACACTGTGCTGAGCAGATATGACATCTCTGGGCAAGCAGGACAGTAGGTTGCTGCACTTTGGCTACAACAGCCCCATGCAGAGCTACAGGCTGGGGTGGGAGTGGCTGGAGAGCAGCCAAACAGAAAGGGATCTGGGGGTGCTGATTGACACCTGCCTAAACATGAGCCAGCAGTGTGCCCAGGTGGCCAAGAAGGCCAATGGCATCCTGACCTGCATCAGCAATAGTGTGGCCAGCAGGAGCAGGGAGGTCATTCTCCCCCTGTCCTCTGCACTGCTTAGGCCGCACCTTGAGTACTGTGTCCACTTCTGGGCCCCTCAATTTAAGAAGGACATTGAGGTGCTTGAGCGTGTCCAGAGAAGGGCAACGAAGCTGGTGAGAGGCCTCAAGCACAAGCCCTATGAGGAGAGGCTGAGGGAGCTGGGATTGTTTAGCCTGGAGAAGAGGAGGCTCAGGGGAGACCTTCTTGCTGTCTACAGCTACCTGAAGGGTGGTCGTAGCCAGGAGGAGGTTGCTTTCTTCTCTCAGGCAACCAGCACCAGAACAAGAGGACACAGGCTCAAGCTGCACCAGGGGAAGTTTAGGCTGGAGGTGAGGAGAAAGTTCTTCCCTGAGAGAGTCATTGGCTACTGGAATGGGCTGCCCAGGGCGGTGGTGGAGTCACCGTCCCTGGAGGAGTTCAAGGCGGGTTTGGAGGTGGCACTTGGTGCCATGGTCTAGTGTTGAGGTCTGTGGTATTGGGTTGGACTTGATGATCTTTGAGGTCTCCTCCAACCTTGGTGATACTGTGATACTGTGATCTCCACTCCTTTCACTTAGCTAAAAGAGCTGGAACTGATTATTCCAGTTGCAACGCAGCATTTTTTTTCAGTGGTTGAGTGTATGCCTGCGTGCAGACAGGTATCACACAAGTACACCTGAAGTTTTGCTCTGCTGCCCAGAAGAGTGTTGAACAGTGTGTGTACTATGTTCTGTGAAGGAAAAAAAAAAAGAGCAGATAGTCAGACTAACTACCAAGGCAAAACTCCCAATCCAAAAATAAATATTCTAATTTTTTTTATGTCCTTTTGGTGCAGACAGGGACCTAGGGCGGTCACTTAAAGTGAACTTCTGTCCTTGACAATGTGAAGAAGGGCTTTCAGAAATCACAGAATCAAAGAACAGCTTAGCTTGGAAGGGACTTTTAAAGATCATCTACTCCAACCTCCTCCTCATGGGCTAGGATGCCTTTCAACTAGACTTGGCTGCTCAAAGCCTCATCCAGCCTGGATGCACACGTAACTCTCTCCAAGTGCTTTAAAACTGGGACAGTAATGTTTTGTGATGGTTTGGGAGTTCCCTGCACCCCCACACTTTGTAAAATCAACCAGACTAGAACTCAGCCGGCTGGAAGTTAAGGACTGAAGCTCTATTTATAGTTCAGCACAATGTACAAGCAGAGATATACACTATAGACAGGAATAGTTACAGAAATAGACAAGTTAAAGGGAATACAGAAACACAACTCCCCCCCCAGAAATCAGAGACCCCAGGAGGGGCTCCCAACCGCCCTTCCACCTTCTCCCCACCCCTATACATTATCCCAAGGTTTGCCTTACATGCAAGGTGAGTTTGGAGGATCGGCCAGGCGGGGTTAGAAGGAAAGTGGTTAGTGAGATTACTCAGCAGAGAGGAGAAGGCCGGAAGCTAGACTGCCTGAGAGTGTCTGCCTGAGAGACTGACTTATCTATGTTTTGAGTACTTATTCTTAAACATCTCAGCAAGCCTATGAGTGAAGTAGACATCACCACTGTTTCCTTTTCTCAGTCTGTAGTATAATTAGCCTCAAATCAGCACATGTTTGAATCAGCTGAAACAGCTACAGAATAAGATAAATTCTCTTCAGGCGAAAGAACTGACACTGCGGTGATTCCCTCCCTTCTGCCTCTGTCTTTTCCTACCTACATGCACACAGATTCTAGATTAAAACTGCAGTAATCATGTTTGTAAAACTTTCCCTTGCAAATGCCAGTTGTTTCCCTTCTCTTGATGGACCATGTTGGTTTTTTTCTGCTAAAGCTGTATTATATAAAATGTGTAATTTCAAAGACCTCTAACAATTTTAGTATGACTTCTCTCTGCATACAAGTGCCCCCAGCTATGGTCACAATAGCTGAAGGCAGACTGAAAGGGCTGAGCACACTCACTGTCTTGCGTGTTTGCATGGAGTATAAATGTCTTAATAATTGCTCTGCTCTTGTACTGCCGTGTTTTAATGTTACAATAGAAAGACAGGTTAAAGACACACCTGGAAGAAAGTCTCAGTTTTCAGCAGAAATTTACATGCCCAGCTTTGCAAATAAAAGCCTAGTGTTTCACAAGGCCTTGTTTCAAAAATCCTAAAGGGAGTTTCAGTTATTTCCACTCCAAAGGAGTGAAACATTTCATTGTCCTCTGAGATTTGTTACGTATTGTGTATAAACCTTCAGACATCAAAATGAGTGCAATAAGGCAAGCATACAAAGTAAATGATGTATACTCAGAATCATCATCTGCAGCAAGTAGCCGTGAGAACGAGCAAGAGAACACAAGTTCTCCCTTTGCCTATGTTCATGCTTTTTCACTTTCTTTAATTCTTTCATCCTGTTTAGCAAGGAATCAATTCAAATTTGTTTGGAATAGATGGCTACACTTACAGAAATAAGCCCTGCTTCAGAATGGTCCAAAACACTTGAGATAAGGAAAAGAACAAGAGATAAGATATTGTTTCTTCACTTGCAAGATCTTATTTCTTGTGTAAGTCACAAAGAGCATCTCTGTTCTCCTGAAGATATTTCGGAAACCCTGACACAGTGGCCTGGAGATGTGCACTACTACTTGTGTCCATCTTGTGTCTGAACGAGCATTTTGCTCTTAGGCAGCAATGTGTGCCCTGGAATAGATATTTACAGTTCAAGAGCTGGCCTAAGGAAAAGTAAAGAGCAGATCACTGAAAATAATCCCAAATTTCAATCCAAATCAAGCAAACACTTGGCAGGTCCTAAGCCAAATGTTTCAGTCAGTACTGGTGCTCCCCCAAATGCATCCTTCTTCAACCAAATAGTGAGGACATTTACCTGAGGCATGGAAAATGTAGATTCAATCCCATTCTCCATGTAAGGTTATTTAACTTTTATCATCTGATTTCTACATGCCTTGCTTTTCAAGTGACAAGGGTCAGCTGGGCAGAGTTCCCACACGCTGCAGAGCTTCATGGAAAACACTGGGCTGCTGCCCTGAGGAGGAGTTGGATTGCATCTCCTACTCCCAGCATGTCTCACCTCCCATTGCATGCCCTGTCACATACTTTGTTTTCCAACGAACATCTGCATGCTAATAATGCATGGCATAGCACTACCAAGTCACCCTGAGGAAGATCTGCCTGTAAATAGCCTTTAGCCTTGTAGTTCATACTCTGATCTTCAGGGAGCTGGAAAGGGAGGGAGGAAGCAGGTGAAAACCCAGTTTAGGAAGAGAAAGTTTTCAAAACTGGGTCTTCCACATTCCTGCTGGTTTGGCTATTGAACAAGCTACAGAGATGTCTGACACTCTTCTATTCTTCTGTCATAAAACCAACAGAATGCATGCTACCCAGCAAGCTCAGACAAATAGATTTAGGATGCCAAATGTTCATTTTTGCTTGCAGAAAATAATCCTTCTCCTCAACCTTACTTCCAATGGGATTTAAAAGAATCTGCCAGCCTGTCCTTCCAGGCTTGCCTGTACAAGAGCAGCACTCCACAAGAGCATTTATCTCTTCAGTAAGAATAATTTTCCATCTAGCAAATAAAATATTTCTTGGTCCTATAAAGAACAACAGTTCATAGCTAATATATTTAACAAGAACTTTTGATGTAGTTCCAGAAAATAAACCTGCAACCAATATCTTGGGACTGAGAGTGTAACTGATCTTGCCAAGTCCATCTAGCGTATGGACTTGCAAGGAAAGCGAGGAAGATAATAGTGACCCACCGGATAGGGTGGGCTTTAGATGGGCTCAGAGAGGAGCAGTTCTAGGCTGCATCAAGAGCAGCGTGGCCAGCAGGGCAAGGGAGGTGATTCTGCCCCTTTACTCTGCTCTCGTCAGACCCCACCTGGAGTACTGTGTGCAGTTCTGGAACCCTCAGCACAGGAAGGACATGGAAGTGTTGGAGGGGGTCCAGAGGAGGGCCACAAAGATGATCAGAGGGCTGGAGCAGCTCTGCTGTGAGGACAGGCTGAGAGAGTTGGGGCTCTTCAGCCTGGAGAAGAGGAGGCTTCGAGGGGACCTGATAGTAGCCTTCCAGTATCTGAAGGGGGCCTACAGGAAGGCTGGGGAAGGATTATTTACAAGGTCCTGCAATGACAGAACAAGGGGCAATGGGTTTAAACTGGCAGAGGGGAGATTTAGACTGGATGTTAGGAGGAAGTTCTTTACAGTGAGGGTGGTGAGGCACTGGAACAGGTTGCCAGGGAGGCTGTGGATGCTCCCTCCCTGGATGTGTTCAAGGCCAGATTGGATGAGGCCTTGAGTGAGCTGTACTAGTGGGTGGTGTCCCTGCCTATGGCAGGGGGTTGGAACTAGATGATCCTTGAGGTCCCTTCCAACCTTACCATTCTATGATTCTATGATTCTAGAGGCAGAAGGATGGAGAGGAAAATACCTTTTCTACTCTCTGGCACAGCACTACCTGCCGAGTTCCTGAACAGAAAAAACATTCGTATTACACTCCTATCCCTGATGGCATAGCTGAATGAAGTGGAACAGTAGAGAGCACTGTTTGCTCACTTAAAAACTCGTCTCTTATACAAATTATAATATTTTAGCATGGTCAGCATATAATATTTTAACCTGGTCAGCTTATGAAAGACAAAGCTTAGTTTGCTGAATCTCAAGCACCAACCATTAACTACCAAGACTCCACTCTCCTTTCACTGGTCTGCACAAAGTGAAGGACCTGAAGCTGTAATTTGTGCTTTAGGCACTGTACTTTGTAAACCCAGGCAGTTAAGTTAACTTTTTAGCCTAATTTCTTCCTAGCAGTTTCTTAAGGTTATGTTATATTCCTTGTCCATTTGATTCTCCCTTTTCATCACAGCAAAAGTAGCAAGGTCTGACTGCATTTGTCATGTAACTGTCACAGTTCCAGAGCAGCTGCGTGTAGGCAGATCACAAACACTCTGGGTGGAGGCTTACACATGGCAACTAATGACTAACAAGTAAGAGAAATCCTGAAACTCATGCTTGCACTATTGCTTGCATCCAGGGCGCAAATGAAGCAGCAGAGGCAGCGCCTTGCCCAGCCAGAACCAAATAACTGTTTAGATCTGTTCATCCTTTTGTATGCTCCAAAGACTGCCTAGGCACTTCCCTTGAAAATGCCAGGATTTGAGCTTCTTACTGGCAATCTCTTTTCCTTCCTTCATCTCTGCTGAAACCTAACTGTGATTAACATTCACGTGTTCTGCTGGCTTCTCACTGAGCAATGTTAACTGCTTGACAGCCTACAAAAGCCTTCATTCCTTTTGATGTGGTTTGCTGGCCAATACAAAACCTGGATGACATTACAGTCTGACTGAAAGCCATAGCATATCATCCTCTTTACAATCCTAGATTCCCCTGAAACAGCAATGAGCTCCTTCGGAACATTCGTCTTAATGTTTTGCATTACAAAACAGAGAGTAACATCCCACTTGAGTAAGACAGATGATGATGGGATCACCTGTGCAAGGCTCCAGCTGAAACTTCTGCTCTAACCATATGTCTCCCATGATAGTGGAGGTCTCAGAAACCACTAAAAAAGAATAGCAACGAGGTCTGTCTTTCCAGGCAGAACCTTCCAAAAGGTGAGATCTGAGAAACCATGTGGATGCTCTCCTCATCTCAGTGCTCCAAACAGAGCGGTGTCCCCAGAGCACGAGAGAACGAGTTGCCAGTGTGTGAGCATGGGTGATGCCCAAGATATCATGATGTGATTAGGAATAGCAGCAGAACTGGAATGCTACCAAAGCTGGGGATCTTGGTTATAAAAAATTTTTCCTTGTATGAAAAAGAAGGTAATAGCCAAAATTTCAAGTAGCTAGTACAGTGGTGTCAGTTAATAACTTTGGAAGGGGATTTTGTGAAACTTTATTTCAGCCTGCCCAAAACTTCAGACTGCAATAAGCATCCTCTAAACTACTTCATCAGACAGGGACTTATTCTAAGACCTCCTTATTCACTCCATTGAGCATTTATCGTGTAATACTAAGGTTAAATACTAGTAAACGTTTAAGGATTGCTCATACTCTGAGAACAGGCATTTGGAGGGGACCCAGCTCCTGCTTGGGGTGAAAGAAGAGGTGGAAGGAGGGTTTTGGTACTGCATTCCCTCATCTGCTCTCCCACAGCACAGGGACAGCCACACATGGGCATTGTGATAATGCTTGCAATATCCTTACATACTCTCTATAATCTTCAGGAATTGGTACTTAAAATAAAGGCAAGTCATTCTAATGGGCACAGTTTACCTTAGACGAGAGCCGTGAGGGAACCTCTTGCAGCACTGTACTTCTAAAGCCAGCAAGTGCCTCAGGTACTGCCTGAAGAACACAGAAAGGTCTCAGTGTTTTCCCTCTCACAGTGCACACTCGCTTTACATAGAATCATAGAACGGTAAGGTTGGAAGGGACCTCAAAGATCATCAAGTTCCAACCCCCTGCCATAGGCAAGGACACCTCCCACTAGTACAGCTCACTTAAGGCCTCGTCAAACACCTCCAGGGAGGAAGCAGCCACAACTTCCCTGGGCAACCTGTTCCAGTGCCTCACCACCCTCACTGCAAAGAACTTCCTCCTAACATCTAGTAAAAATCTTCTCTCTGCCAGTTTAAACCCATTGCCCCTTGTCCTGTCATTGCACCTGTTCTTATGACAACTGCCATCTCAGTGTTCAAACGAGTTTCTTGCATTCAGTCAAACAAAAATGGTCGATACTGTGTGAGTCTGATCCGGCTTTCAATGTTATCCTGTTAAAATGAGTCTCCAAAGTGACTGACTTTCTTTGGCAGACCAATCATTCAGCATTCACTTCTGGGTGGCCCTGGTGTTGAACATGTGACAACAACAAGCAGAAAAACTGAACCAGAACTTAACAGCCTTAGAAAAGGTCCCACCAAACAAAGTTAGTTTTGTGTCTGTCCTGCTATATCTACAAGTGTATAATGTTCAGAAAGCACAAAAGGCAGCTTAGCACACAGACTTGCAGAGAGAGAGAGCTGGGCAATGAGACTTTTTCTTTGGTTAATCCTTTTGTGGGAACCCAGCCCAAAAACCTCACACTTTAAAGGTCCACAAGCTCCAACATGCAACAGGTATTCCAGTTTTCACCTGGCCTAGCTACATGACTTGTGTCTTGGTTTGCTGATTAAAATAAAGAGCTGAAAGGCACAGCCCATGTGGATTTAGTTAAGAAAACTCTTTTTTGCCTGTTTCTCCCTTCACTGAACATCTATTTCACATGGGACAAAGTTGGCAAGGTTTGGGTCTCTGCCACAAGGAACTCATCCTAGCAGCTTGTTTGATGGGTGGAAGAATCCAGGCGTTCAGCATGGCTCTTGTTGATCCAATTATAACGGATTTACGTTAACTTAGTTGTGCAGTGAGCAGAAACTTTCTAAGTGGAAAGGTCTGCTTCAGTTGCCCTGCTAGCATGTTGGCATATGTCTGCCAAATAAACAACATCTCCTGCTGGGTGATTGGAAATAAGCACAAGAAGGTCTGGGTATACAATGCTAATCCTTAAGGCATAATCTCATCTCTGCTCTACAAAGACTTCTCCAATCACTGGATCTGACACAGATGTACAGCAAAGCCTGTGGGTTGGCAGGGAGAGCTGGGTGCTCAGCTGCCCTGACATCCTGCCTGCAGCTGGGATGAGGATGGAAAACTCCTACAGAATATTTTTCCTGCTCAAAATCTGCTAGACTTGAGGGATTTACTACAGAGAACTGAGGGGAGATGGAGACAGGGCATGGAGATAGCATGGAGTCCCAGGGCCCTGGAGGAGAATAAGCACTGCTCCTGCTGCAGCCACATACGACTGTGCACGACTGACATTGACGGTTGCCACCAGGATGAGAGCTAGGTGTGCTCCTCACGTGTGCTGGTCTGAGGCTAACTGGAATATTTTGATAAAAGAATATACTATAGGCTGTGAAAAGAAAAACAATGGTGATGTCTACACTCATAGCCTTGCTGAGATGTATAAAAACAAGGACACAAACACAGGTAACACAGAGAGTCTCTCTGTCTCTGGCATCTGGTGTGTCTTCTGCTCTTCTGCTGTGTAACCCAACTAATCATGCTGCTTCTAACCCCTCTTGCCGATCCTCCAAACTCACCTTGCATATAAGGCAGATCCTGGGGCAAGGTAGAGAGGTGGAAAGAAGGTGGAAGGGTGGTTGGGAGCCCCTCCTGGGGTCTCGTATTTCTGGGAGGGGAGTTGTGTTTCTGTATTCCCTTTAACTTGTCTATTTCTGTAACTATTCCTGTCTATAGTGTATATCTCTGCTTGTACATTGTGCTAAGTCGTAAATAGAGCTTCAGTCCTTAACTTCTAGCTGGCTGCATCTAGTCTGGGTGATTTTCAGAGTGGGGGGGCAGGTAACTCCCAAACCATCACACCACAGTAGCATTTGTGGGTAAGAGGGGATTTCTGCCAGAGAGGGCTACCCCTACACAGCTAACCCACCAAGATGCTTATGAGGACGTGGGCATTTGTCAAGCAGCAAAAACATCACAATTATGGTACGTGGTCTCTCTCCCTTCTGTCAAAGAAACCTCTTACAATTTTTATTTTTTTTTTTTCAGAGATAAACATAAACCTGAGAGTTAGCATGAGCCAGCTTTTGGCTTTGAACACCAAATTCAAGCCTAGCACTACACTGGACATGTTCCATCAGTATACTCTGCTACCCTTTCCTAATATGTAGCACTGCAGAGAAATGTCCTCCTCGCTGTGCCTAGACAAGTTTATAGTAACATTAAGTATTTGAAAAAAAATTAAAACATGGAGATAGAACCTACTATTGTTAAGCTATAAATCAAATCATGTCCTGAAAACTCTGATCTTATCTAGCTTCTGTCAGCATTCAGAGGTTCACAGTGGTTTTCTGTGTAAGTTGTGACATACCTCCATAATCAGGGAGAAGTTATCTCCATTTCACATTTATGAAACAAGCTCCAGTACAGCACAGCATGGCAAATCAACCCCTGACAACAACACTGCCTTTACTGGCCTCAGTGCCTGAATTTCTTTCCCTGCCTTATACTGCACTCAGTTCTGTCCCAGGCAACTGGGACAGATCATTAGAAAAATGTATTTACCACGAGAAAGGATAGAGGAACTTTCTCTCTTCCCAGTCTGTTCTGATTGATTACCTTTGTTCTTTTACTGTCATCTGCATCCCTGATGTTCCTTACCTGTGTGCTTGAGCTAGTTCCTTCTTACTGGAGGAAAGGACAACTACATGTTACTCCTGCCCACTCCTTAAAACACAGAGTAGAAAATGGCCAAAAATAGCATGAATACTAAACCAAGAAACTTCTGAGCAGCTTTCCTCAGAGGAGCATGCAGAATTCTGCTTCCTCTTTCGTACACAAGGCAGACCCTGTGGTCTGTGTGCTTATGAAGATCGGTAGGGCCAAGAGGCAGAGCACAGAAAGATTAAATAAAATCAAGACCCCACAACAAGCACAAGCAGGATATTCACCTCAGGCACAGCCCAGGTAGCAGGGAGGTGAATGCTGTGCTGCTCCATTTCGGCATGACATAGGAGTAACTCCATTGCTCAGGGCTTACCTGCAGTGGCAATCAAATACCTCCTCATGGGCAGTGGTTATGAGCAAAGAATTCCCTTTACAAACACAGGTGCTTTTCTGGAACCCCTTCCTTCTCTTCAGTCTCTTCCCTTTGCCTCTTCAAGGGTGAGAAAGCCCGAAGAATCAGAAACTGGCCTGTCAGTGGCAATCATAGGAAAAATAATACTCATTCTCCATTGGAAACTTTCTCTTTTCTTTTCTTTCCTTTTATTAGAGTAGTTGTCCTTTTACAGGAGGAGTCTTCCAGCTCCCCAGGTCCTACCACTTACTTACTACTGTCATCTCACAGAGTTAGCAGCTGTACATTCTTATACAATACTATTCCTTCACCAAAAGCTTCAGAAGGACAAGGCTGTTACTCCAGAGATCTTTTTTTTTTTTTTCCTCACCCTCACTGCTGTTTTCACAAGCTGCAAAGTGGCTGATACTGCTGAAATCTGGGCCTTGTTTGGCTTTTTAGATTTTTAGAATGATTTTAGAACAGCCTTCTTACAGCTTTGTGCTCTCCCTGCTATCAGAAATCAGGCCACAGCTAACATCACATCAATACTGCCCTGGGCAAAAGCATAGCTGGTAACCTTTAGCTGGCTATTGGGAGTTACAGAAATAGCTTGTGGGTGTAAAGAAGAGTTTGTTCAACATCTCACCCTTTAAAATCTTTTTTTAGGACAAAAGCCAGTTGCTACTTCCATATTCAACACTCAATCTTCCCAAAGTGACCACATGATTCTTGTCCCCAAGTGAAGGGTGTGTTGGCAGGCTACTGTGTGCATTTGTTACTTTTTGTATGAGAAAGTATTTTTTTAATCCAAACGCTCCTCTCCCTCTTCTCTTCTGTCCTTCTCTTCATGCACTTCCAGACCTGGCAGTGTCTTTCCCCCACTTTCCAAAAAAGCCTGGATTTCTTACAGCACCCAGCAGAGCTGACTGTGCCACATCCTTCTGCTGCCTACCTTACCAGGCTTCTAGGAGCAGTATTCCCTCTGCCACCCCTAGCAGTACCAGGTTTGCCCAGCAGCCAAGGGAACAGCACAACATCATTGAGGTCTCTGGGAGAAGTTTCACTTTTCCAAGGTGAGAAAGAGTGCTGAACATCTTGCTTTTCTTCCTGTGCTGGTTTGAGGCTAATTGGAATATTTTAATAGAGAAAATTATACTACAGGCTGTGAAAACAAAACAAGGTGATGTCTACTTCACTCATAGGCTTGCTGAGATGTTTATAAGAAAAGAATACAAAACCAAAGATAAGACACTCGGGCTTGCAGACACTCTTGGGCAGTCTAGCTTCTGGCCTTCTCCTCTCTGCCAAGTGACCTCACTAACCACTTTTCTTCTAACTCCCCTGGCCGATCCTCCAAACTCATCTTGTGCATAAGCCAAACCTTGGGGTAAGGTATAGGAGTGGGGAGAAGGTGGAAGGGTGGTTGGGAGCCCCTCCTGGAGTCTCTGATTTCTGGGAGGGGAGTTGTGTTTCTGTATTAGCTTTAACTTGTCTATTTCTGTAACTATTCCTGTCTATAGTGTATATATCTGCTTGTACATTGTGCTGAGCTGTAAATAGAGCTTCAGTCCTTAGCTTCCAGCCAGCTGAGTCTAGTCTGGGTGATTTTACAAAGTGTGGGGGGACAGGGAACTCCCAAACCATCACACTTCCAACAGGTGATAACAATTTGTTGACATCATTAGCATTACCAAATGCTCAAGACAATAGTATTACTAAATGTCCTTTCTTACTGTCACTGGGACCATCCATTTTTCTGTTTTACCAGACCCTTAGAGTGGGGTTCATTCAACCAAACTCAGAGGGCTACCGTAGAGAGGTCTCTTAATGTAGGCTTCTATTAGGATTCTCAGAGGGCTGGAGCAGCTCTGCTGTGAGGACAGACTGAGAGAGTTGGGGCTCTTCAGCCTGGAGAAGAGAAGGCTTCAAGGAGACCTCATAGTAGCCTTCCCGTATCTGAAGGGGGCCTACAGGAAGGCTGGGGAGGGACTATTGACAAGGTCTTGCAATGACAGGACAAGGGGCAATGGGTTTAAACTGGTAGAGGGGAGATTTAGACTGGATGTTAGGAGGAAGTTCTTTCCAGTGAGGGTGGTGAGGCACTGGAACAGATTACCCAGGGAGGTTGTGGCTGCTCCCTCCCTGGAGGTGTTCAAGGTCAGGTTGGATGAGGCCTTGAGTAACCTGTACTAGTGGGAGGTGTCCCTGCCTCTGGCAGGGGCTGGAACTAGATGATCCTTGAGGTCCCTTCCAACCTTACCATTCTATGATTCTATTATATATAGACAATGAAAAGAAATAGGCTCTTCTCGTGACCAGCCTTTTGAAGGGGACCATCCTCCAAAGAAAAACTCAGGTAGACTGCATGGATGGTGGCAGGGAAATAGGTTTCTCTCCACTGAGTAAAAAGGGAGCTTGTGAGCAACTTTACCAGATGTAGGTATCGTCTCTTGAAGATGCTTTGAACTTCAGAAAAATTACATGAATGTTGCCCTCAGAGATGGTGCATTTTATGACCCAGCACTCTGGTTGTCTCCATGCCTTTAATAGTTCTGTGGTCTCTGCAGTGCTGTCTGGATGCCACTGAGATGACTTCCCCTAAAGCGGCTGAAGCACAGCAGTAGTTCGCTGTTCTCAGTGATGTTGTAAAATGGTTTTACTGATGTCAGGACACTCTTTAATGGATCTGAGAACCATTTCCACTGCTATGCAGTTCTGTGAGGTTATGACATTGCACAATGGAGTAACTAAATTTTTCTTCTTTTCTTTGGAAAGTAATATAAAAAGAAGGGAAAGAATGAGACAGAAGAAACAAGGTGAAGCTCAGGCATCCTCTGTGTTTCTGGAGAAGAAGTCCCTGACCCTTTGCCAAACCAGCACCATGGAACAAAACAGTACTCCAAAAATGCTGGAACTAAGATTTTTTTTACCCAAAACAAGGCCTGTAGAACAACAAAAGCAGTAACAAAACAGCACATCTACCCCAGTTCCAGCCCAACCAACCACAAATTCCAGCTCAATGAATCCGGTTCTTTCAACAGCAGAGTAGTTGTGAGTGACACCGACGTTTGCCACAGAAGCAGCCTAGGCTCCTCATCTAGACAGCACAGAATTGGACAGATTTCAACCACCTAAGGCAGTAGCTGGACTGGCTCAGGCTTTTAACACAGAGGCTATCTCAAGTGCATGTCCAGACTCTTGCTGAAGCACTGAAGCAGCAAGTCCTGCAGCTGCATGAGTAGCTGAAACAGACAAACTAGAGACCATTGCCAGAGAGGCTGCCCAGTTGCACCTTCCTCCTCTCACCCCTCTCTGAGCCTGTCCCTTCTCCTCCCCTGTGCTTACCACTTGTGAAAGCCACTGAGCTACTCGAATTTTATGTGTACAGGGCAAGTTTGAGCCAGAGCAACAAGCCCTGGGATATCCCACCAAGAGCTGGTGTAAAAGAACAAGATAGGAAGTAGGGGAAGGGAGAAAAGGTTCAACTTACCCCTCAGCAGCGGAGCATGGACTTTGAATGAGTGAGTCGGCTGTGCAACCACATTTTGTTTTAAAAGATGGCAGCAACAGCAATCACTATTTTTAAAGTAGCATTTTAAAGTTTCACCTTAGGTTCACATTTGCCTCATACCTAGAGTTCCATTGATTCTCCTCATTTTTTAAACTCTGCAACAGAAGAGAGAGAAGCAAATCTTGCCCTGTGGGCAACCTGTAGGCACTTCATCCTCGGGATGTGTATTTCTTCTGGGCTCACCTGCAAGTGCATCACATGCTTCCTCCTAGCTGAGAGAGAGGAGGTAATGGAAACTGTCAGGAGAAGGAGGGTTGCCTTCTGTCCTGGCTATAAATAAGCATGGTGTGATAGGAAGCTACGAAAGGGAGGGAACTGAGCTGTAGAATGTTGTCCAGAGGCCTCAAGACCTCCAAAGGAGACCTTCTCTACCATGTTCTTTGCTGAAGCAGAGACTCACGACCCTTTTGCTACAAAAGGAATCCTGCTCTTAAGAGAGAGATATGCCTTGATTCCCCCAGAGATATGGCTGTACAAGAGCATGTGTCACAGGAAGAACAATGCTGCACAGACATAAAATGGAATCAGATCTATCAGCTAACACAAAACTAGAAGAAACCTTTCACAGCTACATGTCTTATGCCACATAAAGAAGACATCACAGGAAATTACATCACTGATTTTATCCTGGAAAGTGATACAACTGAAAATTACTCCACCCTTAACCTCCTTATGGTAACTTTTGCTCTGCCCTGTTGAAATAAAAATAGTAAGACAGAAATTATGTAATTTGAGCAAGTGTTACACTAATTCAGTGGAATTTATTCTGTACCTCTTTTCTTCCAGGCAATTGTGTGTGTGCAGATAAGGTTGTCCTCCAGCAGCAGTCTTTTGTTCCTTGTTTTCACACAAAGTCCATATAAGTGGTAATAGACACAGAGTTGCACACATATACAGAGAGAGGTACTGGCAAAAGTCAAGCACAGAGGTACTGGTGAAAAGAAAGATCTTTGAGGGTAAGTAATCCTTAGGTATCTTTCACTAAAACTGTCCAAAATGTGCTGGTGCTTCTGTATTTAGAAAAGAACTTACAATGAAGAGATGGACATCTAGAAGAATGATGTATCTTCTGCAGCAGGATTTACACAATGCATTTTTCAGGAGTATTAGGGAGCTTTAAGTCACTGTAGCAAATTTGTATCAAGCCAAGGACAATCTTGAGCCAAGATCAGTAATGAGGATTGCTTGTGAGAGTTCATTTTTGTCCTTTATATTCCACTATTAATTTAGTGGGTTCCTCCCCCCCATAAATTGACAGAGAGCTGTTGCAACAAGCTGCATCCAAGAACCTTTTCCTATCAAGTCTCATATGAAGGTGGTATTTGAAAAACCCTTGCAATCACCAGGAGAGAGCCGAGATTATTCTGAATGCAGAATTACCAAGGAAAAAAAAAAAAAAAAAAAAAAAAAGGTGTGGGATTTGACCTTCGTTTGTTGTAGCAGCAGTGCTTGGGCTGCTATTATTATCCTGTAACTTTATTTGGGAAGTGGAGATAGCCAGCAGTGTGGTCGGGTGGCCAAGAAGGCCAATGGCATCCTGGCCTGCATCAGGAAGAGTGTGGCCAGCAGGAGCAGGGAGGTCATTCTCCCCCTGTACTCTGCACTGGTTAGGCCACACCTTGAGTCCTGTGTCCACTTCTGGGCCCCTCTGGGCCCCTCAATTTAAGAAGGACATTGAGGTGCCAGAGAAGGGCAATGAGGCTGCTGAGAGGCCTCGAGCACAAGCCCTATGAGGAGAGGCTGAGGGAGCTGGGATTGTTTAGCCTGGAGAAGAGGAGGCTCAGGGGAGACCTTCTTGCTGTCTGCAACTACCTGAAGGGTGGTTGTAGCCAGGAGGAAGTTACCTTCTTCTCTCAGGCAACCAGCACCAGAACAAGAGGACACAGTCTCAAGCTGTGCCAGGGGAAGTTTAGGCTGGAGGTGAGGAGAAAGTTCTTGACTGAGAGAGTCATTGGCTACTGCAATGTGCTGCCCAGGGAGGTGGTGGAGTCACCATCCCTGGAGGTGGCACTTGGTACTATGATCTAGTCTTGAGGTCTGTGGTATCGGGTTGGACTCGATGATCTTTGAGGTCTCTTCCAACCTTGTTGATACTGTGATATGATGGGCATTCACTTCATAAGATGGATTTTAAGACCAGAACAAGCAAAACCTTGGATCTTGTATATTTAAGTAGTACTTGAAAACGGCGCTTAAGCTCCTAATCCTGTGTTAGAGGCTTTTGACAGAGATACTCAAGAATGTAATAAAACCGCATCAATTTTGATATAAACCTTACTTTAAAAAAGGAGCAAAAAATATGCTCATGATTTTGCTTAGTTTTTTTTATTCCACATCATTATGGCACAAGATAGAACTTAAAGACAACACCACTGAATAAGTCTTCAACTTCGTTAAAATTAAGACTAATAGGTTTTATAAAATTCTTTTGATATGATACTTTCCCTTATCAAGTGATAAAAAGACTTTTCTCTAGAATACTGAAGTACATCGCCACCTGCTGGCCACAAGCAATTTTGCAATTCAGACCCACCGGATCGCGTATAAAACGGCAACATTTAACGACGCAACACACAGTCACTGAAACACAACTGACCCCGACTTTGGCACAGTGTTTGTAGAAATGCAGCTGCGAACTTTTCCAAACGTCATGTTCATTCCTGAAACTCGGCGTGTCTCCCTTTCCTAGGTCTGTCTGCATTTATTATTTTGGGTTTTTAAAGCTTTCTCTAACAATGCTCAAGCTTTGCTATATCAAAGGAAAAGCCATATTCTTTCTCGGCTGTTACACGCCTCAATTTATTGGGTTTGGTTTTCTAAAATTTGGATTCCAGTTTTTTTCTTTTAGAACAATACATAAAACCATACATTTATAAATATATATATTATATATTCTGTATACATAACACTGGTTTTCCTCTAGAATGGGAAGGCAGACCTTCCTTAGTTGGTTTTGGCCTCCTTGCTCTTAGTTGATTTTCTAAGCTGCTTCCTATCAGAGTCTTAAAAAAAATTTTTACAATCTCGTATCAAATTTTAATTTTGTTTGTAAATATAAGGAAAAAAAAATAGATTTGGTACTTTAACCTCTAAGCTCACTACTACCCTTACAAAATATATGGCTTTTCACGTTCCACTCTATGTTAGTGTTTTTTCAATAGGCAGTGAAAAGGAGGACAACTTCCTCTGGGTGTTTTTTGTTTTTTTTTTTTTTTAATATAAGCACAGAAACCAGCTTGTGCACTTTCTAGAGAANCAACACATATCATGGTAATGCAAGTGCAGTGATTTAAAAAAAAAAAAAAAAAAAAAAAAAAAAAAAAAAGCAGCCATGATTGCTTGACATCTGCATATGAAAACATAATACACGATTATCATACAATACCCATCACAGAATATACAATCATCAGAACCGCAGAGATATAAATACCTTTTCAGCAACATCAAAGCGACGGTTTGATCTTATACACAGCGTATGCATATGGAGTTATTAGACTAAATCTTTCATCTTTGTGTTTAGGTTTTCGTTGGTTTGTTTTGTTATTTTTTTCTTTCCTCAAAAGCTTGCTGAAAAACAGGAACATACTGTATTTGTAAATGAACTGCTTGACAGTGCTGTTAAGAATTTAAAGTGAACAACATTTTTGTTTTTTTTAAAAAGTACATGCGATTCAGTTGGTATAAAACAAATGAGCTTCCCTCCGTTTTCCAATGTCACTGCTGTCTTCCTATGAGACAGAGGCACAGGTGTAAGTGGCAGTTCTGCAGAGTCCAATCATACAAGGGTTTCTGGAAGGGCATCAGGGTTATCAGCTGATAATAGCTCCCAAATCTGCCACCTCTCCCTTTGCCAATCATGCCAGTCTGCCTCTGAAATATTTTTACTGTTCTGATTGCGAGGTGCTGTGGAACAAATGTGACCTGCTTGAGTGTGTGGGGCCAGATGCTCCTGCTTGGATGTAGCCTGGTCAGGAGCTTTGGGTGGTGGTCCTCCAGCTGCTCTGGTCCCTGGATTTTTTTCTGGGCGCTGAAATCTCCACAAAGAGTGCAATGTTGAAGAAACACTGGATCGCTGTGACAACACAGAGCTCATTTTTGCTGTGCCTGGGTAGGGAGGTGGTGGTCGCTCTTTCCTGTAGGAGGGTTTGGCTGTGCCTTGTGAACAAGCTGCATTCGAGTCACGCTCGCTGAGGTCCTCCACACTGCTTAAAGTCAAGTGCTGCTCTGACTTGGAGTGTGGCAGATCTGAACTCCTACTGCCAACCTGAATTTGTGAGTTACTGCACATCCGAGACGCTGTGGGATGGAGCTGACACTCCGTAATGGCAGCAGTCGTCTGGCTCCTTCGCATGACCTGCCTGCTGGTGTCCAAGTCAGAGGAGCTGCTCTGCCACCGAGGAGAATACATGGCGAGGTTCCCCTGGGAAAGAGAGCACTGTCCGGGGCGCAGGGAGCTGCTTTCATAAATGTTCCCATAAGAACCTGGGGGCCAGAGTCAGAAAGACAACATCAGTCTGTGTAATCATTTAAAGCAAAGAAAAACAAAAGCAGGACCAGTCAGGTGTTTGCTGGGATCATGGTGGCAAGGTCAGCAATCAGGACTGCCAACCTCACGGTCTGTGTTTCTGCCACGGTGGCAGCTGCCCTCCAAATCCCCACCAGATGTCCATCTTTCAAGGAGTTTTGGAAAAACATGACACTGTTCTTTGACATGATTTAAAAACAACTTTGAGATTACCTTGTGACAGTTGGAAATGTCACCACCCTTACATAACCATTGTGCTTCTCTATTTTATTGCACAGTCACTTTTTAGAAGTACTCTGGACAATGTTCTCCTACTGCTTTCAGTACAATTTCTCAAAACCAAGGAACCATTTCAGCCTCTGCTAGTTTGAGACCTGAGAAATAACTGACCTGTCATTGCTGGATCTTTGCAGCCACTTTTCAGCGTTGAATGCCAGGTGCCCCAGATATCAAAATGATCTTCAGAAACATCTAAACAGCAGTAAGAAGAGGAAAAAGATGATGAATTGATCTTCTCTTATCCATTATTTAGAAGCTCACACGTGGAAAAGTAAAATCTTACAGAAGGTATCCAAGTAGTTAACATACATTAGCAGCTGACTTATGCATGTAACAGAAACATCTCAAATGTGTTTGCTCACAGTTAATTGTTTCAGGTCTAAATCCTGTAATGGATTCAATAAGCTCTGTATGGGTAGGAGGCCTG
Organism: Eubucco bourcierii; assembly: GCA_013396675.1. Lineage (NCBI taxonomy): Eukaryota > Metazoa > Chordata > Aves > Piciformes > Ramphastidae > Eubucco > Eubucco bourcierii. The sequence goes on along the minus strand of VWZE01020775.1, from coordinate 22,811 downwards.
AGTTTGCTCAAAGAATGGAATTTTCCTTAAGTCTCCTGCCTTGGAGAATTTGCACAAGAACAGGAGGGCTTGGTCAACACAAGGTAGTTGATGTAGTTTTTATGGGAGAGCATGGCAAAGCACTCTCAGGTAGCCCCTGCCCCAGGGGTCACTTAAGGAGTGCTCTATCAGCTTGCAGCATCGCTTGAGTCTTACACAGAAGAGCTGTCAAAGGACAGAGATTTAATGAAATGCCCACATCAAGGATTGTGCTGGCTCACAACTGTCTCATGCCTTTTTCTGATTCCATCTGACAGTAAAGGAATTTTCTAATTTGTCATGCTCCAGTATCATCAAAGTCCAAAAGATGGTTAACATGATAAAACTTCATGTGATTTCCTGTTCATAACTTACTAGAAGTCTGACCAAAATTTGAATTCTGTTCAGAGATTTAGATGCTGGATACGGAAGATAAAAGCCCATTGGTATTTATAAAGCATAAAATTGAGACTACAGTCTAAATCCCAGGAGGAATGAATGTCTACCAGTATCTCTAAAACACAATGATTTTTAGAACACCACCAAACAGCTATCCCTAAGCACTGAAAATTCTTAAAGTCTGGCTCACTAAATATGCATTCCATTAGTGTACTTTTGTGGGTTTTTTTGGTTTTTTGTTTTTTTTTTTTTCAAAAAAAGGTATTTTTAAATTAAAAGCAACTTGAATTGCTGGTGAGGTATCAGTTTAAACCACAGTGCTTTACTGGAGTAAGCATTCAGGGGTGCACTGCCTAGATAGCTACGGCAATTACATATCCCTGTGCTAGTACAGCTAGGGGTGTGTCAGTAGATACAAAGCTGTGCAGCTCAGTTGCATTCTTCAGTGAGAGGGTGCTGAGGTCATTCTTTTCAATTGGATAAAATTTGTAATTTGACATCTCAAAGTCTCAGACTTTAAAGTCTGGACAGATGCCCATGCTTACTGCAGAGGGTGTTGGACTAGACAACCTTTGGAGGTTCCTTCTGACCCAGATCATTCTATGATTCTTTAACACCTTGCAGGTATTGCAGTCCTATGGAGCAGGAGTAGAGACCTGTCACAGACAGGTTGAAAAGCAGGACACGGACAGTTCTGTTTTCCTAATAATGGTTCCAAGTTTTGAGGAATGCCATGCTGAGAGCACCCCAACAGTTCACTGAGTTAGAAAGTAGAACTGAGCCCTTTGGGCTCAACACAAAAGCCGGATGTTGGCTGGTCATTTTTCGTAAGGCTATTTACACTGTTGCTCCTCAAACCCTGGTAGCTGATGATACAAACCAAACACTTTTCAATTACTTCAGAAACACCCATCTGCCACTGAGGATGCAGAACACAAGCAGGACATAACCTACCTTTTCCAGCCTGTGATGCAGAAGAATTCTCCTTTGTCTTAGGCTGCAAGTGTCCAACCAGTGCGTACTGTTCAGGTACCCTGTACAGTTTATCTGGGCTGCGGGCAACTTCTTCTTGCGTTGTCACCAGTGAGCGCTCAGAGAGTACTGGGGAGTTGTTGTCATAAGGGGAGACATCTCCACTTGAAGCTTTGTTGGAGTCTGTGGAAGAATGCCTTCCTCCTGTGGAGTAGGAACCTTCTGACCGCAGCATCTCAGGGCTCCTGAGAAATTTCCAGAAACAAGCTACTATTAATGAAAAATTCCTTATGTTCACAGCTACAGGTGCAGTTTGACATCACAGAAATAAAATCAAATGCAGGAGTATGATCACAGCTACTGGAATGAAAACACTTCAGAAGCAGTACAGAGGTGAATTTTCCATGAGTAAAACTTCTGCCATGAAGTGGCCAGCAGAGGCCACTAAAAATCAAAAGATGTTGCTCTCAAGGGCAAAAAAAAAAACAAAAAAAAACCAGACCAAAACAACAAACCAGAAAAAAACCACAACGGTACAGTTGACTACAGGAAATTAAATAGTGAATCAATTCCCTATGTTACCTTGACAATTCAGCTTGTTGCAACAGTAAATCTGAGGGCATGATAGGGAAGATTGGTTTGATGCTAAGCAGTATGCTAAAATCGTTTCTTGCCTTCTGAAGTGCTGCTGAGAGAATCCAAAACCTTAGCTTGCCTCTCAAGCTGTAACAGGGATCCTCTTCTGGAGACATGGAAAAGTAAATATTCTACAAGGGACCAGCACATGTAGATACTGTGTGGCAAGGTTGATGGTTGGCAAGATGGTGGCAACAAACAACTTGCTCTGTTGATAACGGCTACAACTTCTTTTGCCCTTTCACCATTACATCACCACCAACATCACCTTCGTTTAACTGGGACAGGGGTGGGAGGAAGGTAAAAAAACAGCTCCCACCAAAGTACACCCAAGGCTCAGAGAGACAACTGCAATTTTTGATGCGTTTGGAACACTGAGGGCAATTTCTTGAACTGTTACATTTCACTACATAGACAGGAGGCAGTCTGTGAGTCACTGAACGTCCCAAGGAATACGTAGAAATACTCAGTAAACAAATGTAACTTTTTCTGTACTAGTCTTCTCTAATTTATATTTCTATTACTCGTTTTTCATTTCTCTGTAGCCTGGTCTTTGTTTCTTAGATGCTTATCCTTTGCTTCTCTTGAGTCAAACACTTCTCTCTCAGTGACCTCACGTTATTATCTTTTCTAATTGAATATGATACAAAGGAGGTTCATTCCGGCAAACTTGTACTGAATATGGTCAGCCCTCCTCTGAGTCAAATCCAAAAAGAGCTTGAACTGAGTACTTGTTATGGAACAATAAGCCTCTTTCCAGACAAATGAAACAAAATTGGGAAAAAAAACCCCCAAACATCACACTGATAATACAGGCTATCCACTGCACAATAACAGTAACACAGAAATGATGACAGAACTTGACACCAGTTTCAAGCTGTTGATTTTTTTTTTTACCTGGTGGGTTTACTTATTGCATGTGTCAAAACACAAAATATATACATGCAATATCATGATTACTACGTTACTCAATAATATTTTGTTGTATATGGCCCATTTATTCCTTGGTAACTGTTACCCACCAAGAAATCCATCACTGAACTGATCCTGAACATCAACTAAGGCAAACTCAAAACACCAGAACTGCCATTTGGCAAAGCCTGCCCCAGGCTTCCCAAGTGTGGTTGATGTGACAATGTTGGCAATATACTTAAAAAAAAGTAAATCATGCCTCAGTTATGTGACTTCCCATCACAACTTTTCATCTTAAGTCCAACATAAACAAATCCATAAACAGACTGAAGAATTATAGTCTTTCAAGTATGTGCAATTCTATCACAACATTCCCCCTCCCTTTTTTTGTCCCTTTCTCCTTTCCTTCCTAAGTTCTAAAAAGGTTTGTGCAGTGAGTATGAGTTAAGACAAGATTCAAGCAAGGTCTTGGGAATTTAAGAAGAACCAGAAAGACTGGAAAAGGAGAGAAATGTTGGTATCTGTTGGTTTCCTATGACCAAGTTCTTTGTCTCCAAAGAACTTTCTTTGGAGACAAACCAAGTTCTTTGTCTCTTCTTAGGTCCTATGACCTAAGTTCTTTGTCTCCAGCTTTATAGACAGAATGTCATCTAAACCTCGCTCCACCAGCCCACAGACATTCTCAGCACTGACTATAACATCAATAAAGCTTATTGCATGTACATCTTTGCAAGATCAAAATCTAGCAATGTTGCACAACACAAAGAGAGAGGTATACTGCCAGTTAGCCATGGCAAGGTAACACAAGGAATATGGGCAAGGGAAATGGAAATGAAAGAATGTAGGAAGATGAACTGGAGCTTTGTGAAACACTGATTTCATGTCTTACCTTGCATGATCTGCTATAGTCTATCTCTTCTCAAGACAGAGCTCCTGATAAAAATGTACTTGAATGGAAACAGCCAAGTCTTTGGAAAGATCCAAATATTCAAGTTTCTAAACTCATTTACAGTTTCTGCTAATAAGCCTATGCAATTGTACACGCACACATATATGATACCACTTGTAAATTTGTTTAGAAAAAATAGTTTTCAAAATCATAAAAAATGTCTGTGGCCTTTGCTGATCTTATTACAAAAAAAAAAAAAAGCCACCAAAATGGACTGAATATTTCAGAGCTGGAAATTGAAAGAAAATAAAACACAACTTGATAAAGACTCTGGTTCCCATCTTTCCAAATAAAGAATGAATTCTCAGATATTCCTTAGAACAATACTTTTACATCTGTTTGAGTTCAGTAGAAATGGATGTTTACTAAAATTAAAAATTCATCTTCCCCTGGATAGCTGTCAGGTTCTCTACCCACATACCAGGGAAAAACAAGGCACCCACTCATCTATATGTAGCCTATAAGTAAGGATAGACTATGGTCTTCAAAGAATTATGTACTGTCAAATGTGAGAAACAGGGATCCAACTCAAGTACTTTCTAGTGGTTGTGAACTGTGTTAAGGAAAAGATTTAAAAAGCTGTTATGCACAGCAAAGACATGAAAGCTGCAGAAAAAAAAAAAGAAAATCTCTATACCAGTGTGTTCAAAAATACTATTTCTGATTTCAAACCAAAAATTAGCTATGTAATGGAAGAGTCTTAGGTTTTTTGTTTGGTTATTTGTTTTTTTAACTGACAGCCTTCTGAATTGATGCTATCCACCAAAGTCTGACCTGAAAACATGTTGGTAATAATAGTAATAACTGCTTCTAATTGTTAATAGTAATAATTCTATTGAGGATATTCCTATATTGGCATTAAGGTCATCATAACAGGAAATTCCTTTCTGTTGCTGGCAGGAATCCTTTTCTATTATACCTTAAAATCTTCAGAGTAGGAAAACAGTTGTCCTACAAGAGGTAAATTGTACAGAGTGTGATGGCTTGGCAACATGGTACATATTTCCACATGCCACTAATTTCCACACATGTTTCAGCAACAGAGGTGCCACCAAGAAACCAGATTATGGGATTATGATGTGGTTTCTTCTGTAACAGGGTACAGGACTCGATTCAAAGAGCCTCTGTAGCTTTGAAGACTGCATTTACATGTGCTAGATGGTTCATCATATGGCTTGGCTTCAGTTTTGTGCCACTGTTTAAGATGGACTGAAACCCATCATCACCATCCAAAAATGTCTGAAAATTCTATAACTTTGAAACTCCTTTCAAACTCTAGGAGGACTACTAAACATGATAAGCAAGATATAACAATAAGAAACATATTTTATTTTTGCGTTAAAGATGCTTCATCTTACAGCTGGAAATGTCAAATTCCATTATCATCAAGCCAATGTACAAAATGTTGAGAAGTCATCCACAAAAGCACACTTCATAATTGCTGTCAGGGGTAGTTAGTGCTTTACCATGAACGACTTCCATAAACTCCTTGACACACCATTCATGATGCTCAGCTCTTAAGAGAACTGAAAGATGAGGAGCATCTGATTTGCCCTCCTCTGTGGAGGAAGAGATTGTGTTTTCTCTGTCAGATCAGAGCCAAGAAAGCATTTGAAACGACATCAAAAGCAGAGATGTGAGGACAATTGCAGAAGCAGGACCTTCAGAGTAATTGATACAACATTAAAGTCTTTAAGTAGATTCTGTAACTCTATGCTATGTGGCCAACTAGCTTTTCTGATGAAGATTGTCTCAAGAACATGCAAAGTTTTCTGTTTCACAGATCCAGATTTGGATCTTGAGTACATGACCAGAAAATTTCCAAGAGCAGTAAGGATGTATTTTGGTGACTTTTTAAATTTTTTTTTTTTTAACCAAATCAAGACAAACATCTCATTGTCATCTGCTGCCTCACATTTCTTACAGAAAAAAATATCTAACAAATATGTCGTCCCAAAATCGAGATTATGTTCTGAAACAGACTAATCTCTTAAGAGCATCACACTCCTAGCAATTACATTAAGCAACATTCCCTTTAATTGCCTGGAATATCTTAATCAAGAAGTTGTAATCACAGTGAAAGCATAGCTCATTGACATTAAGAATAAATCACTAACATGATAGCAGAGTAGAAGAAAAATGACAGATAGTAAGTTTTTCCTGTCTCAGTGATCCCTTATCTGCCCATTACAAGAAATTGGTACTAGTGTGGCTAAAGGTTCCTATTTGGTTTCATAATATTTTCTTACAAGAACCTCTTTAGTTGGTTGTGACCAGCTTTACACAAAAGATCCATTTTCTCCTGGAGGTGGGCATGCTGGCTGAGAAGGAAAAAAGGCTCAAGGAAAGGTCAGTTAACTTCAAGGAAACAGGATCTAACAATAATCTGTAACATCCACAATGATTTGTAGCAAATTTATGCTCAATTGGTATGTGTAGCCACATGTGAGATACAGTTTTATGTCTTCATATTATATAGATGGTGAAACCCAGCATGAAGGTTTTCATTAGCTTGTGTTAGAAGTAGTATGATCATTTCAAACCGAGGGCTTAAAGAAAGAAGCATCTACACAGGCTTTACTGTATGCCAGGTGATTTGTAGTGGCTCTCTCAACTGTGGTCCTGGCTCACAGGAAATGTGAAACAAGTGTAAAGACAGCTAACATATCTCTAAGTATCCTGCATTTATTGTGATCTAAATATAAATACGGTTTACTTGTCAGTCAGGCATGAACTAACTGAAATGATCTCATGCCTCTGGTACACTAAGTGTGCTGGTTTGAGGCTAATTAGAATATTTTAATAGAGAAAATTACACTATAGGCTGTGAAAGGAAAACATGGTGATGTCTACTTCACTCAAAGGCTTGCTGAAAATTGTTTTGGGAAAACAACCAAAACACAGATAAGGCATTCTCTGTCTGTCTCTCTCTGGGGACACAGCACAGCATCTGGGGCGGTCTAGCAGCTCTGGTTCTGACTCCTCTTTTTCCGATTAATCTTCACTAACCACTTTTCTTCTAACCCCCCTGGTCGATCCTCCTAATTCACCTTGCGTGTAAGGCAAACCTTGGGGTAAGGTACAGGGGTGGGGAGAAGGTGGAAGGGTGGTTGGGAGCCCCTCCTGGGGTCTCTGATTTCTGGGAGGGGAGTTGTGTTGCTGTATTGCCTTTAACTTGTCTATTTCTGTAACTATTGCTGTCTATAGTGTATATCTCTGCTTGTACATTGTGCTGAGCTGTAAATAGAGCTTCAGTCCTTAACTTCCAGCCAACTGAGTTCTAGTCTGGGTCATTTTACAAAGTGTGTGGGGGTGGGGAACTCCCAAACCATCACACTAAGAAAGCACAATTACCAAAAACCAGATCATCTGTGATAATTTGCTACTGCATTATGTGTTCATGTGGTTAAGTCAACAAACTAATAAAATCCTTTGCAACACGATAGTATTCTGCACGTGTATTTGGTTTTGATTTTTATAATTGAAACAAGTTTTTTCCTCCATATATTACTTATACTAATTCTTTTATACTTCTTCCTTTAAATCCAGGCACATTGTTACATTACCTCCAGTTATAAGAGGTTCATAAGGAGAGGGAAAAAAAAATGTACCTAAGCAACCGTACAAATTCAATTTTAATTACATTCTGAATGCACTAGGCACTTTCCACACATACAGGAAGACAAAGTCCAATCTGTCCTGGAGAGTTTAGTCTAGGAGATCTCTTAAAAATTACTTAGAGAAGCTTGTCAAATGTTGTGACCTTGGGGTCTGACACCATAATAAAAAGGCAGTGACTGTGTGTCCCAGGAATCCTGTTAACCTGAATGTACAAACTCACGGCGTTAAGGCACACAGGTGCAGGTATACATACACCATGCACAGAGCTGGAACATGTTATGTGTCATAACTGCAATAGTGACCAGTGTGAGTTTGGTTTTTTTTCCTTCTTCAGATCTATAACAAAGCATACAATTAAATAATATCCAAAGAGTCTTCAAAAAACTGCTCTTGTGGCAGTTAACTTGTTTACAGTGTCCTGTGTGTATACAATAAGAAAAGAAAATGAACTGGTCAAAGGGCTAGATGTGATTGTGTTAAGGCACTCTAGGGTGTGCTTCAAGGACAGTGTAATACACACCTTCTGTTACTGAAGACTACAACAGTTAACCCAAGACATGAACCAATAGATCACTAGAATACATCCTGTCAGATAGTAGTGCACTGAAGATTTTTATGTACATGTCATGCTGTTCTCTGCAGCAATCCTTCCTCTGAATCAGGAAAAGATCTCTCTTTAGAAAACACTGTACAAGAGTCACGATTTCTTTGGCAGAGTTTGTGTCATGAGGAGGATTATTTCTGCTCCACTGTAGACAGTGCAGAAGAGTTGTGGAAAACTAGAACCTTTTGAACACATCCAATGGGAGATAGAAATCCCCAGCAGAAAAAAGGATGATGAAAAAACGGATTACTCACGATGACTGGGAAGCTTTCCTCCTCAACAAATAGTCTACAACATCTGGGTCAGTCTCTAGTAGGCTAATAAGGACTTCATTCTGCAGGTCAGGGGAAACCTATGAAGACAATAAAAACCACTTAGCTGGAGATTAACATTCTGTCACATATATTAATTTCAGTGCTATGGTTAATCTAAAAGATCAAGTACAGTCACAGTTACATAGAGTATATAAAACAAATATGCAGATGCTTTCATTTAAAAGAGAAATTTTATGTAACAACTGGTAAAAAAGGAAAAAAGATCACTTTGTACCCAGCTGAGTATTAGATCTCATGACAATGGTGGGATAAGTGATGTACTGTGATCTTGAAAGCTCCAGTTTAAGGTCCTCATTAAAAGATCTGGAAATATTTACAAATTTCAAACCCAAGCAACTCTGCTTCTCTTCTTTTAGAAACAATGTGAACTGCAATTACAGAGGAAAGAGAATGTTTCTTCATATAGAGAACAGCTGTGGGTGTTGTCTGTCTGGACTTCCATAAAGCCTTTGACATGGACTTCTACATCCTTCTCTCTACACTGTAAAGATAAGGATTCAAAGGACAGACTTGTTTGGTGGATAGTGAATTGGTTAGATGGTTGCAATCAGAGGAAGCGGCCAACAGCTCCATGTCCAGGTGGAGATCAGTGGCACCTGGGGGGTACGTTCTGGGAATGGTGCTGTTTAATACCTTCCTCAGTGACATAGGAAGATCAAGAGCACCCTTAGCAAGTTTGCAGGTAACAGCAAGATGGGTGGTGCAGTTGATACACCTGAGGCACACACTACACCATCCAGAGGGCCTGGGCAAGCTTGAGAAATGTGAACATCATGAGGTCCAACAAGGTCAGGTGCAAGGTCTTGCACCTGACTCCGAGCAATCTCTGATAACAAGACAGGCACTTAGTGACATGGTCTAGTCAATGTGATGGTGTTAGGTCATAGGCTGAACTTGATCATCTCGGAGATCTACTCCAGCCTCAATAACTCTGTGATTCTATGAAGGCATTGAAAACAACCCTGTTGAGAAGGACGTGGGGGTACTGGTGGATGAAAAGCTGGGCATAAAATATAATGTGTGCTTATAGACCAGAAGGCAAACTGTATCCCGGGCTGCATCAAAAGAGGTGTGGTCAGCAGGTCAAGGGAGGTGACTCTGCCCCTCTACTGTGCTCTAGTGAGACTCCACCTGGAGTTATTTCATCCATCTCTGGAGTCCTCAACACAAGAAGCACACAAAAGTGTAGGAGCAGGTCCAGAGGAAGGTCACAAAAATGATCAGAAGGATGGAGCAGCTCTTCTATGAAGAAAGGTTGAGAAAGTTGGTGATGTTCAGTCTAAAAAAAGGGAGACTTCAAGGAGGCTTTACTGGAGTATTTCAGTACTCCAGTGGGGTTTATAATAAAGAAAGGGACATTCTGTTTAGTAGGATACATTGCATCAGGACAAGGGGCAATGAGGTAGATTTAGACCAGATATAAGGAAGAATTTTTTTTACAATGAGAGTGGTGAAACATAGCTACAGGTTGCCCAGAGAGGTGGTAGAAGCCTCACCCCTAGAAACATCCAAGGTCAGGTTTGATAAGGCTCTGAGCAACCTGATTTAGTTTAAGATGTCCCCGCTCACTCCAGAGGCTTTGGACTAGATGATCTTTTAAGGTCTCTACCAACCCAAACCATTCTAAGGTTCTGCAATTCTGTGGCAGCTGACTTGTTTGTGTCCTTCTCACAAGGAAATTTTGTGGTATCTGTTCTATCTATGGAGTTCTTCAATTGCTTCATTTCAGTGGGAGCTGCCAAAGGTCAACATTTTTCTAAAGGAAGCCTTATAAACTTTTAATGTTTAAGTATCCATATGGTCAAATCCTGGGATCTAGAAGCATTTAAATTCCTGCTTACATTCAATCAGAACCCAAGGAATTAAAGAGTTCAACTGTCTATAACCCATGCATAGAATCATAGAATGGTAAGGTTGGAAGGGATCTCAAGGATCATCTAGTTCCAACCCCCTGCCATAGGCAGGGACACCTCCCACTAGCACAGGTCACTCAGGGTCTCATCCAACCTGGTCTTGAACACCTCCAGGAGGGAGCATCCACAACCTCCCTGGGCAACCTGTTCCAGTGCCTCACCACCCTCACTGCAAAGAACTTCCTCCTAACATCCAGTCTAAATCTTCCCTCTGCCAGTTTAAACCCATTGCCCCTTGTCCTGTCGTTGCAGGACCTTGTAAACAATCCCTCCCCAGCCTTCCTGTAGGCCCCCTTCAGATACTGGAAGGCTACTATCAGGTCTCCTCGAAGCCTTCTCTTCTCCAGGCTGAAGAGCCCCAACTCTCTCAGTCTGTCCTCATAGCAGAGCTGCTCCAGCCCTCTGATCATCTTTGTGGCCCTCCTCTGGACCCGCTCCAACACTTCCATGTCCTTCCTAATAATCAGGTTCTGTTGGATCTCCAGACAGTCTGCACTTAAAGCAGAAACAGGATCAGACAGAATTTGTGTCATCCTCTTTGGAGTTTGGCCTTCCAATTAGCTAATTCTCTCTAACCCACTTTATACAGAGAAGAACCTTCAAAGCACTTGGTAGCTGCAGTTTCTGCAGGATATAGCAACATCTCTTGGGCAGTGAGCAGGAATGACACTCTAAATCTTGCCCAAGTGAACTTTGTGCTTTCAACTGCAGTTTACGTGGTTCTTGTTGATCTTCAAGTGAGTTTGCCCAAATCATAGTGGACTACTCAACTCAACTTTCAAAGGACTAAGAAACTTGAACTAATAGCCCAGGTTGACTCATGATGGATGGAGCTGGAGGCAAGACAATCTCAGCAAGGGGTCATCAACTGTGCAACATGCTTCTGGATGCAATTTGTCAGAGCCTGAATCTCTTGACCTTTAGGTCACACTGCATGGGCCATTTGTTCTCCATGACATTTCTGGGAAGTAAGAATAGAATTACTAATAGATTCCTCAGGGGAACACCTCAGTTTGGAAGGTATTTAAGGAGTCATGTTACAGAAAAAGACATACTTTAATAAAAAGGAAATAATTTGAAAATAAATGAAGATATGCATCATTGACTGCAAATTGATCCAAAATCTCTATGAAAAATCTGTGTGACCACATATTCCTTTTAAAAAAACATCTGCATTTAGCTTCTAAGTTGAAAAAATATTTCACTGATGGTCACTAGCATAATGGTCTTTAAATGAATTATCTTGTCTTTATAGGACTACATTTTTGGAAAGCTGGTGTGCAGTAACTGTGTCATTTAGACTGCTTTTCCATGCAGTAGAATAAACTGCAGGTGTTTGAGGGTATAGCAGAATCCACATCTTTGATAATTTCATATCCAGTTTTATATAGAATCATAGAATGGTAAGGTTGGAAGGGACCTCAAGGATCATCTAGTTCCAACCCCCTGCCATAGGCAGGGACACCTCCCACTAGTACAGCTCACTCAAGGCCTCATCCAGCCTGGTCTTGAACACATCCAGGGAGGGAGCAGCCACAACCTCCCGGGGCAACCTGTTCCAGTGCCTCACCACCCTCACTGCAAAGAACTTCCTCCTAACATCCAGTCCAAATCTTCCCTCTGCCAGTTTAAACCCATTGCCCCTTGTCCTGTCATTGCAAGACCTCGTAAATAGTCCCTCCCCAGCCTTCCTGTAGGCCCCCTTCAGATACTGGAAGGCTACTATCAGGTCTCCTGGAAGCCTTCTCTTCTCCAGGCTGCAGAGCCCCAACTCTCTCAGCCTGTCCTCATAGGAGAGCTGCTCCAGCCCTCTGATCATCTTTGTGGCCTCCTCTGGACCCGCTCCAACACTTCCATGTCCTTCCTGTGCTGAGGGCTCCAGAACTGCACACAGCACTCCAGGTGGGGTCTGAGGAGAGCAGAGTAAAGAGGCAGAATCCCCTCCCTTGCTCTGCTGGCCACGCTGCTCTTGATGCAGCCCAGCACTCGGTTGCTGTCTGGGCTGCATGTGCACACTGCAGGCTCATGTTGAGCTTTTCATCAACCCGGACTCCAAGGTCCTTTTCCTCAGGGCTGCTCTGTGTGTCATATGACATTGATAAACTTGTTAGAATCTACTGAGACAACTTTGTCAGAAAAATAAAAAAAAACAGGTTTTTTTTGTCATTTAAGAAGAAGAAAAAATAAAATCAGTCTTCCATAAAATGAATCTGACAAGGTTGCAACAGGAAGTTCAGTTCCCACTGAACACCTCTACAAAACTCAGACTTAATCATTACACTGAGTTACAGGACTTCTGCCTGAGTGAATGACACCACATTAATCTATGGTCCTTCAACTGGATTTGTACTGATGGTCTCCTTGCCAGCTGTCTACTGGGTTTACAGTTTCCTCCTGTGCAGCAGTGTACTTCAGTTTAGCTAACTTCCAAGTGTGGAAATTTCATATGTGTAGTTATAAGCTTAACACATACAGAGAGGTACTATATTGGTATCTCAGGAAGATGTTACAGAGCCGCAATAACTATCATTGAGTTAATTGTTTAATTGGTAGCTCTGGCTACCAATGTAGATGGACGAGAACTTGAAATTCAGGGACAGAAGGCAAGTCAAGACACTACTGAAACAACAGCTGTGGAGCACATACTGGGACAGATCAGAGGGCTCTAGGGTTATTAGACTCAAACAGTGTCAGGAGATACTCTTGAGATTTTTGGGACTAATTCCTAAGTGACAGTCAAAGCTATTGACACAGAAGGGTAGAGGGATCCTTGAAATGTCTCCTTTGTGCTGTCTCTTGCTACTGACATGGCACAGAGAGTCAACATGTGACTGCCTCTGCAGTGGGAAGGCCACAGGAGCCTCCAACAGTAATAATAAGAATGTATAAGAAGTGTACAGACAATATGTAGTGCTTATTTGCATCAGGGCTGGATTTGGGGACTAGATGAGGAAGTGTGACCAAGCTGTTCTTCTCAATCCTCCATGCCAAGTCAAACTAAGAGATAAACTGTGGTTAAGTTGTACCTTTCCACTTCGAGCTGCCGGGCACAGTTCAAAGACTGGCAAAGAACAGTCCTTTGTACATTTCCTGTAAAACGTTTCAACACATTCCTGAAACTCACTGAAATGGATGAGAATTGGATATGAAAGGCCTTAACATCCTTAACATCAATGAAGCAAGACCAGAATCCATCTTCTACATGAAATTCATGTGTTTGCTTATTATTGATGCCAAGGATAACTGCTTAATAAATACAATTCCCAGCACCCTGGGTGGTTCTGACAAAGAGACCCTTCCTGACCCACAATACATCAGAATCATTCTGATACTGTGGTCTGGGTACCACAACATATCCTGATTTCCCACCTGGAGTACTGTGTGCAGTTCTGGAGCCCTCAGCACAGAAAGGACATGGAAGTGTTAGAGCAGGTCCAGAGGAGGGCCATGAAGATGATCAGAGGGCTGGAGTAGCTCTCCTATGAGGACAGGCTGAGAGAGTCGTTATAGTAGCCTTCCAGTATCTGAAGGGGGTCTACAGGATGGCTGGGGAGAGACTATTTACAAGGTCTTATAATGACAGGACAAGGGGCAATGGGTTTAAACTGGCAGAGGGGAGATTTAGACTGGATGTTAGGAGGAAGTTCTTTCCAGTGAGGGTGGTGAGGCACTGGAATAGGTTGCCCAGGGAGGTTGTGGCTGCTCCCTCCCTGGAGGTGTTCAAGGCCAGATTGGACGAGGCCTTGAGTAACCTGCACTAGTGGGAGGTGTCCCTGCCTATGGCAGGGGTTTGGAACTAGAGGTACAGGATCCACCCTCCTCACCACCCCCTTCCACCACCAAACAAAAAACCACCTCAGCAGCAATATACTCTATGTATGTTACAGCTGTAGCTGAATACTAGACTCCAGATGTTTTTTTAAAGTATTATAAATGTCAAGTATAAACAGCAGTTCTGGTTTGGTCCCACTCCTATGGATTTGGAAAACAAACTGTTGCTGCCTAATTTCAATTTGTCAGAGTTCTATTACAGGTAGAGGTATAAGTCTTTTCCTTTTAATGCATCTACTACCAAATGATGCACTGGCTGTGTATCTTCAGAATTAAAAAAGCCTTTCTGTGCTGCAAACAAAAACAAGAAAAAGATGGTAGAAGCTTTATAAAACACTAACTATAAGGAACTTGATAAAGCCCTACAGAGCAAGTACCAAAGCAAGAGCAATAAGGAACTTGATAAAGCCCTACAGAGCAAGTACCCAGACAGAACGCACTATGTTATTTGTTAAACTATGGCAATGGGAAGAGTGAAAGCACCCAGAGATGCTCAGATGTTAGACATTTCTATAAATCTCATGTCAATGTATTTCAGCTTTCAGGAGTGCACCTGAGATAGGTTTGTCTTTCTTTCACATGCAGCTATCCTCTCATTTTGAAATTCGATTCTAATCTCGTGCCACAAACTGACAAGTTACTCTGGAAAGCAAAAGACAGCTCCTTCTCCCCTCTTCCCCCTGCCCCCCTTTTTTTGTTTAACCTTCAGATGAAAAATGCAAGCACTGAAGAGATAAAGGAATCAGTTTTCCACAATTAAAAGAGACCAGATGTAGGTTAGGGCTAAGGTCCTAAGCCCCACCCTTTCCACTTTCAAAACTGGAATATGTGCCTGTGGTAAAATTTTCTTAAAGAGAAAGAAAATAAGAAAGCTTCAAGTACTGCACATAATTCAAGAATTATTTGAAACTTGCTAGTGTTATCCTTACTCTGGGCCAGCAGACCTTTGCACAAGAGTGCAGTTCTGTCATTTTCTTTGACTGCTGTGGAAGGAAAAAACCAGTACCTAAAGTTTCCTCAAACTCTGAAAACCATAAAAGAAAAAGAAAATAAAAACAAAAAAAGTGAGAGTGTTGAGTGTCTTACTGGAACAAGAATAGAAATAAAGAATGCAATGTCAGGCAATACAGTACAAGGGAAAAGAACAAAAAGCCACAAAGAAGTTCATCTGAGACCAAGACCGATAGGCCGGTGCATGACTGCTTTCTTGTGCTCTTTGCTCTTTGAAACCTGGTACACATCTTCACCTCGCAGTACTATGCATCCATCAGTCCCACATGTCCATCCAGTTTTGCTGCAGCACTAATGGAGGCTGCCACAGGTTCCTCCTCTTGCTTTGGAAACCCATCTCCTTAGTGTAACATGCAGTGCTGCTTGGTATCAAGACACAACAATCACAGCCGTTTTCACCTTTTCAAGGCTACTGTTTTTAAGACATCTATAACTACTAAAAGGAAGACAAGGGTAGTGCCCATCACTAGGTATCACCAGCCTCTGCTATGCCAGAGGATGGGTTGCTCAGGCAAAAGCCATACTGACCTAACTGGTCATTTTTCCTGTAAAACCAGGAAAAGGTAAAGCCACTGAATTTACTGTCCAGGTGACTGCTAGGCATGAGGAACATGACTTAACTAATCTGTATCTTCAGTAATCAACTTTTCCAAGTTCAAGGTCGCCCCTTTTATGAAGAACTTCCTTGCTCCACCAAGAGAACAGAAAGGAACTCAAGAATGACACAGATGTATGCTTTACTCCTTTTGTCCAGCTGACAACTAAGAAAGCTTTGTCCTTCCTCCTCAACCAACCAACAAGAACCATTTTGTTAAGGGAGGCTATTCCTTAAATTAACCAAAGATCTCTTACTTCCTGAAGAAAAATTTGCTCCTTGACTTCCAAATTTGAGAGATGAAAGGTCATTTTCAGTTTTGTCTTCAAAATTAATGAACAACGTTGGTACATTATTTAGCATACAACCCCCTCACTCAGCAACAGACAGCCCCAAAATGTTCACAGATTTCAGAGATTTCTGTCTGCTGAGATACTCTTAGCTACACAGAAATTGTTCCATGCAAGATGTAAGTACCCATTTTTAATATTACTGCTTACTGCAAAGCATTCTGCTTGACAGAAGACTACTTTTTCTACCAATAATAACTGGTCCTAATTTAGTGCAATTTCCATGGTTTATTTCATCCTATTCTAATAGCAATCAGGTTATTTCCTCACTTAAAAATGCATGGGAGTAACGTGAAGAAACATCCACCTACCATGAAAAGGGCTTCATAGTTTTCAATCATTTTCTGTACCACAGCTATGATAGCAGTACTCTCTTCAGCTCGAGCTGAGCTCTGAACTGAGAATTCTTTGTCCGTAGATTTCTGCTTGTGCAACAAGTTAGGGCCGAAGATGGTAGCCAGGTTAAGTGATGTCATTTTGTTCCCAGTAATCTAGAAAACAGAATATAAATGGAGTCTCCAAGGCTCTAATTCATACAGATCTGTATATGCACACATCTACAACAGGCCATCCCTCGCCTCCCCAGTTTGGCAGATGTTTCGTTCATCAAAACCAAACCCGAGCGCAAGTCAAATAAAAACGAACGATTTTTAGTCTCATTTGGACATCTCTGCAACAAGCATTGTGATTTTCTGACTGTATTTTCAAATGGATTGAAGGAGTAGAAAGTGGAAGAGCTGTGTAACCTTAGTTCCCTTGGAAGGTCAGCAGCAGCTCACTTCTGAATTCCCTCTTACTTCACCACCTCAGCATATTACCATGCCTTCAGACCAAATACTAACTATAGTTAGCTTTCTCAAGTAGCACTCACATTTTGAAATAGATACAGCGTGGAAAAAAACTCATACTTTCCTCTGCTTAAACAGGTTAGATATTTAAGAAGTATCCTCTTTTTTGTTAATATTTTACTGTCTTTTTTACCTTTTACCTTTTTCCTAGAAGACCTGGAGGTGTTCAAGGCCAGGTTGGAGGAGGCCTTGAGTGAGCTGTACTAGTGGGAGGTGTCCCTGCCTATGGCAGGGGGTTGGAACTAGATGATCCTTGAGGTCCCTTCCAACCTTACCATTCTATGATTCTATGATTCTATATGCCAAATACATTTGTTTGTTGTGTGGGGTGTTTTGCTTTGTTTTGCTGTGCTTGTTGGTTTTTTAATTTTATTTTACTTTATTTTATTATATTTTATTTTTAAACTCAGTACTGAAAGTAATAGCAACCTGATTTTGAAAGAAGGAGAAAGGTAGTAATACTAGACTAGATAGAAATTATATGAAAAATATTTCAGATAGTTTATTAAATAAATTTTTCCAGACATAATTTGGATTAGACTACACTTTCCTCTTCTTTTAACAGAGCAAAAAGCAGGGGTCATGTGCTACTTCTCAATGTCTCCACTTGGTTGCTATTCTGGGAATGCAGAAGATGGTGCCAGCAGTTTGACTATATAAGACTTCAAGTGAATTTCAGCTGTTGACCCAGTATTTCTTGCAGGCTCTTTTCAAAGAGAAAAAAAAAAAAAATCATGAGAGTTATTTTTCATCTGTTTCAGTTACATTTGAACTGATTAATAACATAAAAAATAACCCAACCAGAAACAGGAGGAGCAGCACCAAAACGAGGTAGTAAAAAATTGCTTTTCAAGAAATTAGTGGTACAGCCCAAATATTTTCTAAGTGGTATTTTAAATTTTTTTCTTTTTTTTTTTTGGTAGTTTGCAATTTACTGAACACTCTAGTTAGACATACAACTGTTCAACGATGACACCTGGTTTATTTTTCACAGAGTTCAGCTACACAGCCTAGAGATGATGGTAAAAGCAGCTTTTGCTTTAATTGGTGTGATCACTGCGTAATCTTGGAAACACATCTGCAGTAAGTCGGTGCATGGGCAGCTGCAACAAATATCTTGGCTCTTTGTTTAGAGACTCATCCCAGCATGACTCTTGAGTCCAGCACACTCACTTATTTGTGCACCACCACACACCAAGATGTTTTTCAGGTGATCTGCTTTTTCAACGCTGTCAGACTACGGAGTCACCAAGAATGCACAGGCACATGGTGCTTTGAGTCTTGCCAGCGGCAGCCTTTGGCTGTGCCTGGATCTGCATGTGTAGGCTGTCTGCCTACAGAGTCTTTTCTTAAGGGCAGCCTCAGGGTATTCCTTAAAAAAATGTAAATACATGCTGTGAAATTAACTGAAAGAATAATTTTAATGATGTTATTAATTTGTCTTCCTAAGAGAAGGGCTTTTGAAAGGAATCACGAAGAGAGCCTATGTGCCAAAGGTTGGCTGCTTTGCTTCCAGTGATAGCAAACATTCTGCTAAAATACCTTCTCCTGCCCTGTGTGCTTTTATTCACTTAATTATTCATGAATAGCTTAAACAACTGTGAGCAGAATACTGTATTATCTATAAAAGGTATCCAATTGCACATTATGTCCCTGACACTTACAATACTGCCAAGATAGCTTACATAAATTTGTCTTGCCAAAATACCTGTAGCAGAGCTGATGTACTGTAAATGGGAACGAAAATGCCTTTCGTACAGTACAACAGTACAACTGTTGGGCCAAACCAACTCTCATATGCAGCACCCTTTAGCCCTGCAATATGATCCTCCTGGATATGTTCCTGAACCAACAGAGAACTCTTTGCAAGACCAGTGGGACCACGACCTTAGTTGGCTTATATACGTTTTTAAGAACAGTAAAATTGTTACAGGCTGCTCTTTTTAAATGCTTTCCATTATAGTTGTGTAGTTTTTTATCAGCTCCATGCTGAGAACAAAACCAATAGCATTTAAAGCGGATCTAGAAGTGAAATAGGTCTTGAAGTCACAAACAGCACACTGGAAATTAAGGCAGAAATGCAGCAAAACTCAGTCTCAAAGTGCCAGCTGTTAAAACCAGTCGAATGTAAAAGGTATCCAAATTTGACAGAAGTCAGTAGGATTTTTGAAAATTCTCCAGGCACTTCAGAAGAGCCTCAGGAGTAATCTCAGATGTAGTCTCTGCTGCAGTTCAGAAGACAGACAAGTCCTTCTCATAGATAAAGGTGTAAAATGTTGTCAATCAGTAACAAACTGTATCCATCTATTTCAAAGTTACATGAGTTGCCACTTTTTGCAGAGCAGTCCACCAGTTCAAGCAATTTCCTGCTAGAAAGTGGAAAACCTGAATTTCCAGATGTTCTCTAGTCTGAACAGTGTAAATGCGCACATATTGATGCTCAGAGGTATAGTTCAGCAACATGGCTATGGGTGTTCTTCTTTCTGTGAGGTGGATGTACTCCAACCTCTCCATTGAATTTGGTCCAGAATGTAACAGTAAGGAGGTCAGAAAGAAAAATAGCAAAGATGGACCCTGACTTAAACTAGTGATTAGGTCTGTCAATTGCAAGAAAAAAGCTGAAGTTTGGGTCTTCTATTTTTCATTCTCCACTACTCAGTGCACACAAGGAAGCTAAGAGAACCAAGGTGCGAACTGCTACATCCAAAGGTCATATATGAAAGAAACAAGAGAATGAAAAGAGAATGAAAAAGCATGTTCTTTACTGCCTGACATTTTTCTATGCCAGCACTTTTTCTACAGAACACAACAGGATAAAACAAGGTGGAGAGAAAGGAAGGTAACACTAGACATTCTTAACGAGATTGATTATGCTGTGAGTCTCCCAAAGGAAGTGGCAGGTCCTTTAAGTCATACAAAAATTAAACTCTCATAGCCCTAAGAATATAGTAAACAACTAAATGGCAAATGTACAGACAAGAATATGAAAGCTTTTCCATCTTTCAGGGGTATGTCACCATGCAGAGTGATACTGTGATACCATCATGTTTGCTTCACAGCTTTAAAGATATCTCTTCAGATCATGGAGTCAAAGGAAACAAGCAACCAGGACTTACCTCCTGGCCATCTTTGTCTGTGGTGTCTTCTGCATGGCCAGCCACTGTGGAGAGGAACTGCAGCAGCCGGTGTAGAGTATCGCAGTTACAGGGAGGTAGAAGATAAATGAGAAGCTGTAAGGTGCTTAGCTGTTCATCTGGTTCTAATACTACAGGGAGAAAAAAAAAATCCATTCTAAGAAAATCACTCCAACTAACCTAAAAGCAGAACAAATATACTGTTCCCAGCCCAAAAGAAGCTGTAAGAATAGGTTTGTTTAAGGGTGATTTTCCTTATAATAACCAGAAGAAAAAGTGAAAACTCTAAAGAAGTATTAAAAGTGTGGTAAATGTTGTTATGGGATTCTTGCTTTGGTTGGTCAACATTTTGCTCACAAGTTCATAGGATGTTTTCCCAGCCTACGAGAGCAAAATTCATGTTGCATATTCCATCACTGTCACTGGACACAAAAATTCTGCTTACATGTCTATTTACTACATTAACTTTGGTATAGTTATTGGGCATTACTGGGAAGCATTCCAGTCAGTTTTAGGCTTTGGCCAATTTAAATGAGTTTTCTTGCAATTTCACATCTTGTGGAGATACTGGGAAAAGTAACTAGACATAAAAAAGACATTCTGCAAACTCCATAGAATCACAGAATGGTAAGGTTGGAAGGGACTTCAAGGATCATCTAGTTCCAATCCCCTGCCATAGGCAGGGACACCTCCCACTAGTACAGGTTACTCAAGACCTCATCCAACCTGGCCTTGACACCTCCAGGGAGGGAGTAGCCACAACCTCCCTGGGCAACCTGTTCCAGTGCCTCACCACCCTCACTGCAAAGAACTTCCTCCTAACATCCAGTCTAAATCTCCCCTCTGTCAGTTTAAACCCATTGCCCCTAGTCCTGTCATTGCAAGACCTTGTAAATAGTCCCTCCCCAGCCTTCCTGTAGGCCCCCTTCAGATACTGGAAGGCTACTATCAGGTCCCCTCGAAGCCTTCTCTTCTCCAGGCTGAAGAGCCCCAACTCTCTCAGTCAGTCCTCATAGCACAGCTGCTCCAGCTTTCTGATCATATTCGTGGCCCTCCTCTGGACCGGCTCCAACACTTCCATGTCCTTCCTGTGCTGAGGGCTCCAGAACTGCACACAGTACTCCAGGTGGGGTCTGACAAGAGCAGAGTAAAAGGGTAGAATCCCCTCCCTTGCCCTGCTGGCCACGCTTCTCTTAATGCAGCCCAGGACTGGTTGCTGTCTGGGCTGCATGTGCACACTGCAGGCTCATGTTGAGCTTTTCATCAACCCATCACTGTAATCATCCAAAATGCAGTAGTAGCCAGTGTTGAAGGTGGACCACAGGCAGGTTCTCTGACATGATGGCTACAAAGAATCTGAAGAACATATACCAGGTAGCACCTTAAAGGGTTCAACTTTACTTTTTCCCCAAACTGTGACTGTTTGTATTCAGGCCTTAGTACCACATTTTGAAATATTTAATATGATGACTTTAGGGATCATTAACTATGATGAAACTTGAAATTCTGAAGCTAGTTCTTTGAAGCAAGACTGGGATTTTGGTCAGTAAATAATTCCTACAATTGAAAGCATTAATACTGCTAAGATACCAAGATTCAAACGTTAGTCTGCTATCTGCTACCAGTGACAAGAATCAGGATTTAATAGATAACAAGAATCACATCCTATATATTACTATACTATAGTATAATATATATCACTATACTATATATAAGTATATAGTATATATAAGTAATATAGATATTACTATAGTATAATAAGTGAAACCTTTGTTGTTCTAGTTTTCTAGGCTACACACAGCAGGAAACTGAAGGAAAGAGTTTAGCATATTTATGCTATACAAATATTCGGAGCAAATCAAGGATAAGAGTACTAAATGCACAGGGAAAAAGATTACAGTTTGTAGAGATGAAAGAATGAAAAGAGGTAAACTTCTGAAAATCAGTAAATGAGGATACTGTAGAGCTCACAGAGAGTGTTGATGAAAGGTGTATAAAGTTCTCTGGTGAGAAGAGGGTCAGGCATGTCACGCAGAAATTCCTTCAACAAAGCAGCAACATCATGAATGCTGTGCTCTTCATCTAATACAACATCTACGCCCCGGTCAAATTCTTCACGTAACTGAAAAAGATCATGACACAAAACCACAGTAAATTCATTTTCCCAAATAGTACATCCCAAAGCAGAAAATCTTTAAAGGCAGAGATCAACTCGTTTTCGCTTTTTGAGACTGGATATGAGGAGTTTTTGGTAAGGTCAAAAGTGTAATTAATATCTAACTGCTGTTTATTTCATGACAGATAACTTAAGGTTGGTAGTGGACTGTAATGGAACACAGTTCTTTCCTTCTGGCTAATACATGGTATTCTTTTACAAAAAATGTGCCCAAGCAAATAAAATTTTTCAAAAGTGCAGGATTAATATCAAAGGCAGAACCCAGGGTGAGAAAGTGAAGCTGCAAGAAAAGTTTTCTTATACCACCTTACTGTATTATTGTTAGATTTTAGGTCCAGAAAGACAACAATTGCCTTTTAAAATATTTATGGTTTTGTAGAATAATGTTAAGACAAGGTCAATATCCACCAAACTCGTATTTCTCTTCTGATTTAAGACTGTATTTAAGCATAAGCAACAAGCAGGTAGGTTCATTGTGCTGGTTTGAGGCTAATTAGAATATTTCAA
>VWZE01020774.1:0-14087 GCA_013396675.1 Eubucco bourcierii | reverse complement strand
TCCCATGGACTTGTGGGTGTCCAAGTGGCTCCGCAGGTCCTGAACTAATTCTTCATGGATTTCCAGGGCAACACACCGCTCCCCGACCGCATCACCCAGCTCAAGAGGCCCCTTGTCCTGAACTCCTTCCTCTTCATTGTTGAAAATTGAGGCAAAGAAGGTACTCAGTACCTCGGCCTTTTCCTTATCTTCAGTTATGGTGTTCCCCTCCAGGTCCAATAAGGAGTGGAGGTTCTTCTTGCCCTTCTTTTTTGCACTGATAAATTTGTAAAAATGCTTTTTGTTATCTTTCTCAGAGGTGGCCAGCTTAAGTTCTAACTTGGCCTTTGCCTCTCTAATTTTTCTCTTCCAACCAAAATGATGCTATGATTCCATGACCCCATTGCTCCTGCACCACATTTGCCATAGTTTAAAAGGCACAGCAAGACCTCTAAGGAGCATGTCCATGTCTCTGCCATCCTGGTTCAGCTCCAGAGGGGTTCGATGGACCTCAGCACCATTGTCCATGCTCCACGAGATGGAACTCCAAATGTTGCAGTGAGGACACAGGGCACAGAACTCTTTTACTTCCCCTCATTTTATGTCATGTCTGCCATTCATTTCTTCATCAAGTGAAGCTTCTTTCCAAAGTCAGCTCCAGGGTCTTCTCTATCTCTTCCTCTGACTCCACCTGGCACCATCTCACTCTCCTGCTGCAGGACCTCTGATGCACAACACATAAAGCCAGGTGCAGCTGTGAGCAAGCAGCATGAGGAGTGCTTCACCTTCACCCAGAGCTCTAGTAGCCAGAGATGATTTGGTGGTGGTCAGTGACAGTTGACCCAGGCACAACCACCTTCAAGAATTTCCAGTGTTCTGCTAACCGTTTCTGAGTTTCACGCCAGGTTTTCTGCAGCAGGAGGGTCTTAGTCTGTCCTGCAGCCCTGGCATGAGCAGGTCACCATGACTCAAAGGTACTGGGAAACACAGAGAGCAGTTGGGGTAACCTAACCCACCCTGAGCAGAGGCAACTTGTCCAAGAGAGTGCTTTGTGCTTGTTGGTCTCACAAGGTTGAGAGTAGAGGTGCTGATGTTACCTGGGGCAAGCCAGAGAGGTCTCTTTCCTGCTGCAGATGGCTGAGAAGCCCCAGGGTTGCCATCAGCAAAGCTTCCTGAGCTCTGTTCCACCCTTGAGGCTCAGCCCTGTGAGCAGCTGCCAGATGTGCTCAGCCTGTCCAGGCAGCATCTTCTAGGTGGGCCTAGAGACCCTTCAGCATCAGTTTGGAGAGGGGAACATGGATCTGGCTCAATGTCAGAGATCAGTGATGAGTGGTGTCCCTCAGGGGTGGGTACTGGGACCAGTGCTCTTTAATATCTTCCCGTTCATTGTCATAAACACCTTAAAATTGTGCTTGTGAGTAAACTGGGCTAAAGTCATGGAACACCTGTGGCAAGTAGAGATTTCCTTGGTTTATTTACAGAAATAAAGACTGCAGCCACATTCTTGTCAGTTCATATGCTGTGGAGCAACATGACTGCCATTTTGATAACGGTGGCTGTGGTGTGAGTCTTAAATGCTACAGATCACTGGAGTGTCAATCAAGCAGTCTGCATTTTACTGAGAGTCTTGCTCACAATCTTTGTGCTGTGTTTGAAACTCACATAGGACATTTCTTAATGCAGCTGTTGCCATTTTCTCAAGAAATGGGCAAAGTGGTTGTTGCAATTAATAAATGAGTCTGTATTGTACAATCTGTAGGACAAGGGAGGGAGAAAATAACATTTATCAGGCAGGAACAAAGGAAGCACCCATAATTTATCATTCTGATCCAAATGAAAACAGTGAGTTACAGGTATAGCTACTAGAGTGTTTTGAAGCTTGGGCATAGGTTAACATGCTGGGAGGAGACCTCTGTGCATGTATGTCTCCTCTCTCTCCCTTTCTCCCATATCCTGGTTTCCTTAAGAAGACAGTCTGGGTACATGGGCTGAAAGTGATATCTGCTGTACTCTAGTATAGTCTGTCAGGTCTTCAGTCTGCCTGAGCCCTGTGGAGGGTATCTGCTCCACAGCTGCAGCAAACTTTGGTTTGGATTTTTTTTTTTTGAAGGGAGGAAAGAAATCTTGTCAGGTTGCCTGCAATATGTTTTCAGGCATTTGGGAGTTAATAGTAGCTCATAATATGTAGGGCAAAATTCTGGAGAGTCCTTAGTTCAAGATTCCGAACCTCTGAGAGAAGGTTAATGACACATTTTGGAATTTAGCCAAATAAAGGGATGTAAGTTGATTGCAGATGACTATGTTGGGAAGTAATTTTAGCAGTGAGTGTAAGAGGAAAAATGGACTGTAAAAAAATACAAGTCCTGAACCAATTTGAATTGATGAGAGTTTTGCCAGTCCTGGCAAGATCTTACCAAAAACATTCAGTTTCTGAGATAATCCCCAACTAATAAAAGAAATATACACCTCTTAGATAAACCTGTGTTTGAAGAATAGTAATAGTTTAAGTGATACATTTTGATGGTAGACATAAAACAGGCATGCATCTGCTTCCAGTGGGCAAGCATTATGTAATGGTATTGACATACAGCTAGTTGAAAATTAAGAATAGTAAACTAACCTTATAAAATGTGTTTTGTATATTGCAGAGGGTAAAGCTTTAAGGTGAAATCTGTATTCCACTCTTTGTAGGACAGGCAGACAGTGAATCAGTAGTATTTTTAATCATTTTAGCTCCTGATCCTTTTAGAGGTCTGTTTTTGGGGCGTACTTGTTTACCCAGGTGCCTAAGGAAATGATAGTGATACACTAAATAGCTTTGGCAGTATCTTGGAAATGTGTTTCTCTAGTGTGGCTGGTGGTATCTGCTTGAGCAATGTTGCTTAGATAAGATTAGCTATGAGCATGACATCTGCATTATGTTTTGTTCCATATTATGAGCAAGTTGACTTTTTTGTTTTATTTAGCATTTTATTGAGTGAGATACAGCAAGGAATGATTATTTTGTTAGCTTCACTGGGAGGCAGGGAGGGAAGAAGAAAAAAGCAATGGATTTAGAAACCAGTCTAAATATTTTATTTCTCCTCCCCCAAAGGGAGAAATGCATTATGGAGTGTAAATGTGTTTGCTAGGAACTAAGTGAATGTTGTTTTACTGAGATGAAAGTCTTCTAATGAGAGCGCTTCCTAGGCATAAATGCAAGTTGTGCACTGAGTCACAGGAACCTGTCACTGTTATGGCAGTGATTCTTGGAGAGGGAGAATATCACAATTAGGACAACTGCAATTGTGTGGAAAGATTTCTGGCCACACTCCCAGCTTTAGTTCCTTTTCCAATACATGTTCTGTGTCTGCCTGAAACAATGACAGCTTATCTTTATGTAATAAAGATATTACATAAATCTAGTAAAATGTAATAATCTAGTTTCCTTCCTTTTCACTCATAGGCACAGAGAAGCTGCATCTACTGTGATGGTTTGAGAGTTACCTGCCCCCCACACTTTGTAAAATGACCCAGACTAGAACTCAGCTGGCTGGAAGTTAAGGAATGAAGCTATGTTTACAGCTCAGCACAATGTACAAGCAGATATATACACTATATACAGGAATATTTACAGAAATATATAAGTTAAAGGTAATACAGAAACACAACACCCCTCCCAGAAATCAAAGCCCCCAGGAGGGGCTCCCAACCACCCTTCCACCTTCTCCCCACCCCTATACCTTACCCCAAGGTTTGCCTTACGCGCAAGGTGAGTTTGGAGGACCGGCCAAGGGGGTTAGAAGGAAAGTGGTTAGTGAGGTTACTTGGCAGAGAGGAGAAACCAGAAGCTAGACCACCCGAGATGCTTTGCCTGAGAGAGACTCTGTGTTATCTATGTTTTGAGTTCTTTTCTTATAGATCTCAGCAAGCCGATGAGTGAAGTAGACATCACCTTTGTTTCCTTTTCACAGCCTATGATATAATTTTCTCTATTAAAATATTCCAATTAGCCTCAAACCAGCACATCTACACAGATTAATTTCTCTGTAGGCATTTGTTTTCTTTCTTCTTTTTTTCCTGCTGGAGATCGACATATCTAGGACCAAAAGTGAGGACTGATTAGATTTCATGCTGATAAGCTACTGAGGATGATCTTGGAGCAGCACTGTATGAAGAAAGGTGGACATGACAAATTTCTGGTTTGCAGGAATGGCAGCTGTTTAGTTGGAGATTTTGAGTATTAAAAGTAGGCTGATTCTGCACCACGATTAAACCAAGGTGGACCTCTGTATCTATATTGTGTAAAGAGACAGAGTATTTAAGAAGGGAACTTAACTTTTTATTTCACTGTGTAGATTTAGATTCCTAAAACACCCAATCAACATGAAGCCATCTGAACCCTTTTCAGTTCTTTGCAGCCCTGATTGACATAGTTTGACTAGTACTGTCTATAGACATCCCTACTTGGGGCCCCCCAAAGAACAAATGCAAAAGAAAAATCAAGGCTTGGAAGCATTTCAAAAAATAAAACCAAGAAACCCCCAATTATGCCAGCTTTGTTCTGTTGCAGTGATTTTGTTCTGCAGCTTTTCTTTCATAACCTTTTAAGAGTTTCAAAGTTAACAAGATCTCTGAAGAGAGATCATCCATGGTGCCATCTACTTGCAGGCCTCTGGTCATGACAATTATAGACAATTTTAAGAACAGGTTAAACAAGCTTTTTGTATGAAAATGCATGTAATTTTCCCTGCTGTTGGGCTTCTTAATATCTTTATTGATGACCCTATTTCAGCCATAGAGAATGTCATCTGTTAGTTTGCAGATGACACCAAGTTAGGTGGTAGTGTTGATTTGAATGAGGGTAGAGAGGCTCTGCAGAGGGACTTGAATAGGCTAGATCACTGGGCCAACATTATTAGGATGAGTTTCAACAAGGCCAAATGCCAGGTCCTGCACTTGGATCACAACAACCCCAAACAATGCTACAGGCTTGGGGCAGTGTGGCTGGAGAGCTGCCTGGCAGAAAGGGAACTGGGGCTTGTAATAGCCAGGCAGCTGAATATGAGCCAGCAGTGTGCCCAGGTGGCCAAGAAGGCCAGTGGCATCCTGGTGTATTAAAAATGCTGTGGCCAGCTGGAATAGGGAGGCGATTGCCCCCTTGTACTCAACTTTGGTGAGGCCACACCTTGAATATTGTGTTCAGTTTGGAACACTGCAATACAAAGAGAGATGTGGAGGTGCTGAGGCAGGTCCAGACGAGGGCAGTGAAGCTGAGGAAGGCCTAGATAATAAATCTTATGAGGAGCAACTGAGGGAGCTGGGGTTGGTTAGTTTGAAAAAGAGGAGGCTGAGAAGAGACCTCATTGTTGTCTGTAACTACCTGAAGGGACATTGTGGAGAGGTTGCTGCTGGTGTCTTCTCACAGGTAATTGGAGACAGAACAAGAAGGAATGGCCTCAAGCTGAAACTGGGTTGGTTTACATTGGACATTAGGAAAAAGTTTTTCACAAAGAGAGTGGTCAGGGACTGGAATGAACTGCCCAGGGAGGTGGTGGAATCACCGACCCTGGATGTGTTTAAGGGTTGTTTGGATGTAGTGCTTAGGGTTATGGTTTAAGGTGAATCTTGTAGAGTAGGGTTGTAGGTTGGACTTGGTGATCCTGAGGGTCTTTTCCAACCTGGATGTTTCTGTGTGATTTTGCGAGATGCCTTTGGTGACCTCTGAAACTCCTTTCAGTTGTCTTCCACAATTCTATGATTTATAGAGCAGCAACTCACGTCTTTGTCCCTCCTGACCAGATATAAAGCTTCTTTTTCAGTTTGATTACTACAGCAAATATGACATTACTTTACCTCTTGCAGGTCTGTGTTCCCTTGGTATTGATGTTAGAGCTGACCATTGAGTGCTAGGTACTTGCATACCACAGTATTTATCTGAGAGAAAGGTGAATTGAATTAAAATATAAACAACTTTAGCACAACTAGCTTAGTGGAGATTACCCATTGGCTACTTGAGATCTTTACTAGTAAAGACAAATTTTCATCAGTTTTTAGATCTGTGGTAGAGTGTTTTTAGCCATTCCTGAGTGAGCCTCAACCAAGTAGCTGTGTCTACAGAACTGTGCGAAGATACTGATTTGTTCTTAGACTCATAAAATCATGGAATCGTAGAATCATAGAGTGATCTGGATTGGAAGGGGCATCTAGTCCAACCCCCACTGCAGACACCAGGGGAATCCTCAACTAGATCAGGGCCCTGTCGAGCCTCACATGGAATATCTCCAGGGATGGGGCCACAACCACCTCCCCAGCAACCTGTTCCACTGTTCTACTACCCTCATGGTAAAGTTCTTAACACCAAATCTAAACAGCTCTTCTCCAGTTTGAAGCCATTGCCTATTTTTAAGCCATTGCCCTTTGTAAACAGTCTCTCTCCAGCCTTCTTGTAGGCCCCCTTCAGGTACTGGAAGGTCACTGTTAGGTCTTCCCACAGCCTCCTCTTCTCCAGGCTGAACAACCCCAGCTCCCTCGGCTTGTCTTTGTAGCAGAGGTGCTCCAATCCCTGATCATTTTTGTTTCCCTCTGAACCAGCTCCATCAGGTCCATGTCCTTCCTATATTGAGGGCTCCAGAGCTGGACACAGTATTCCAGGCGAGCTCTCACCAGATCAGAGCTAAATGGCAGAATCACCTCTCTGGATCTGCTGGTAATGTGTCTTTTGATGCAGCCTAGGATGTGATTTGCCTTCTGGGCTGTAAGCTTACACTATCTGCTCATGTCCAGCTTCTTGTCCATCAGCACCCCCAAGTCCTTTTCCATAGGGCTGCTTTCCATCACCTCGTCCCTCAGCCTGTATTGATAGTGAGGATTGTTCTAGCCCAGGTGCAGAACCCTGGACTTGCTCTTGCTGAACCTAATGAGATTCACCTCTCCAGTTTGTCCAGGTCCTCTCCGTCTGGTGAATCAGCAGCACCACTCAGCTTGGTGCCATCTGCACACTTGCTGAAGGTGCACTCAATCTCACTGTCTATAGCATTGACAAAAACATTAAACAGCACAGGTCCCAGTACAGACCCCTGAGGAACAGACACCACTTGTCACTGCTCTCCATCTAGACTTCAAGCCATTGAACACTGACCTCTGGAGGGAACCATCCGACCAATTACTTATCCACTGAACATTCAACCCGTCAAGTCTGTATCTCTCCACCTTGGTGAGTAGGATGTTGTGGGCGACTATGTCAAAGGCCTTGCAGAAGTTCAAATAGATCACATTTGTGGGTTGTTTCTTATCCACTGACATAGTCAGTCATAGAAAGCCACTGGGTTGGTCAGGCAGGATTTACCCTGGTAAAGCCATACTGGCTGTCTCGAATCACCTCCCTGTCCTCCATGGTCCTTAGCATGGCATCTGGGAGGACCTGTTCCATGATACTCCCAGGCACAGTGACTAAGGTTGACAGGTTGGTAGTTCCCAGGGTCCTTCTTTCTACACTTTGTAAAAATGGGTGTAATGTTTCATTTCTTCCAGTCACCAGAGACTTTACCTGACTGCTGGGACTTTTCAGATATTATGGAGAGTGGCTTGACAACTGCATCAGCTAATTCCCATGAGACTCTGAGATGCATTTCATCAGGTCACATGGACTTCAAGTTCCTCAGATGATCACACACCTTGTCTCCATTTAAGGTGGAGAGGACATTGTCTCCCTGTTCTCCAACTTATGGGATATCAACATCAGAGCCATGAGGAGAATCATCTGTGTTTGCCTGGTGTAGCACTGAAGCTAATAATCCTTCCTCCCATTTGGAGTTAGCTTTTTTATTTCTGCATGGAGACAGATTTATAGAGGATTGTGCTCTTCAGCTCTGGATCTTGAGATGCCTTCGCATTTTTGAGTGTAGGCTTATTGATTCTAAACAACAATATATATAATTTNATTTATTTGCCTTGTGATGTATGTCAGTTACCGTGTGATGTTTCCAGGCTCCCAAAGGCTATGGTGATTTGTTATGTTTAGGTAACAGATCTCTTTTGAAAGACCACAACATCAGACATACTCGTATTTATAGGATCATGCTTCCAAGAGCTCATATTTTTTTCCCTTTGATGTAAATGGTTTTCAGTCATAAAAGTTGTTTTGATGAGAATAAAAGAAACATATTTTTGGGGGGAGACACAGCCCAGAATTTAATTAATCTTAAATGAAAAGGGTAGTTATTGTTTTGGAACTATTTGTCTATTTTATTGTGGATAAATAATTTTCTGCTTTACACAGTTCAGTGTATGAAATCCTGATAGAATTTTATTTCTAAATTAGTAGTTTTGGTCACTTTTTTGTCTCCTGCAACACACCGGACTATTTTTTCCAGAAAGATAATATAATTGGTCACTATGGAGCCAAATCGCTAGTTTGGAATAATTGCCAATTACTCTTTCTATAAGAAAAACTAGACCCAAGTGATAAGAAAATACTATCTCCATAATTCTGAGAAGGGCTTCTAATTCCATGTAGCACTATCAGTCCCTTTTCAGAGGAAATGACCTTGTACCAGTGGAAAAAGAGATTTGCGTCTAGAAAATTACATTGCAGGAGTAGAATTGTAGCAATCCTCATGCAGAAAGAATGGGTCTCTACAGGTTGTATTGATGGATGTCTAAACTGTTTTGGGGATTTGTAATTGACTATTAACAGCAGACCATTGCAATGATCTTTCTGCCAAAATGAACATCCGCTGGCACGTGAGTTCAATAAAAAACAGCTCTGTGAAGCTATCTGTATATGAGACCTCTAGTTTCATTGCAGTTTTAAGGTAGGGTGAATTCAGTCCTTGCTTTGCACCCAGTATTCAGCGAATGTCAAGTTTTGAATTCAGTCCACAAAACTTTATTCACAGCTTTGACCGCAGCTTGCTACATTGTGTGTATATCCGGTAACAGCAGCAACCTTGCCCCTTTCCCCTCTATGGCTACCAAAACATACCTAAGGCTTTGTAAATACTCGGGCAGTTGGCCCAACTGCAAGTCCTTGTGTTAACACTTCTCTGACAGCTGTACCAAATTTAGGTAGTCTTAAGTGTCTGTACCAGCTGTAGGCATACATTCGGTTACGATGTAGATGTACGTATCTTTCCTAATGTCTTCTGGTTGTGATTGTTAGATGATGGAGAGTCAAACTGTTGGTGCTTTTATTAGGGAGCAAGGACATTGTCTTAAGTAGGCACAGATCTAATCAGTGTGTACACTGATCAATCTAAACCAGTTCCTTTAAAGGCTGGTTAAGATGATTTAAGGTCTGTTGTAGATACCCAGCTATGTGCAGTCAGCTTTTGGTAAGTTTCATTTGCTGTTCTTGCTGATCATGTCAGAAATGCTAAATACACTTTACAGATCTTGTTATTTTGGCTGTAGTATAACTTCAAAAACATCAGTCTGTCATTCTGCTACTTTATGCATTGCTGTCTGTCCCTTCTGCTTTTAGGTTTTTGAGATGACAGATATGCAGAAATCCCAGGAAGAGTCCTTTACTTATGCTTTGAGTAAACTCAGTACTTTGGTTTGATGCATTGTTGGTCTGCTTGTACATAATCAATTATTTGTAGCCAAGTTATGAAGGCAATGGATCGTGCCCACAATCTGAGGTAAACGTTGTGCTCTTAGACCTTCCAGTGCTGAGAGATCATAGAATGATAGAATGGTAAGGTTGGAAGGGACCTCAGGATCATCTAGTTCCAACCCCCTGCCATAGGCGGGGACACCTCCCACTAGTACAGGTTACTCAAGATTTGTGTTTCAAGTGAGTACAACTTGAATTTAACAGTCATCTTGTTGTAAGTTAAGGGAAATGTAAGAGTTTATTGGTATAGAGTTAATTGAAACTGGAACAGGTTGCCCANTTGCCCCTCATCCTGTCATTACAAGACCTTGTAAATAGGGAGCCTCCCCAGCATTCCTGTAGGCCCCCTTCAGATACTGGAAGGCTACTAGAAGGTGTACGCAAAGCCTTCTCTTCTCCAGGCTGCAAAGCCCCAACTCTCTCAGCCTGTCCTCATAGGAGAGCTGCTCCAGCCCTCTGAGCATCTTTGTGGTCCTCCTCTGGACCTGCTCCAACACTTCCATGTCCTTCTTGTGCTGGAGGCTCCAGAAGTGTACACAGTACTCCAGATAGGGTCTGACAAGAGCAGAGTAAAGGGGCAGAATCCCCTCCCTTGCCCTGCTGGCCACGCTGCTCTTGATACAGCCTAGGACTCGGTTGGCTGTCTGGGCTGCATGCACACACTGCACCATGTTTTGCTGCTGCCTCAGAAACATTTCAGGACAGAAGCAAGGTGGAACTGAGCTGTAACACTTCTTTGCACTCATGCAGACCAAAATATGATTTATATTTACTTTTATATTGCTTTGGGAGGAATGCCAGACCACAGTATCCTTCAGCTTCCATTTTTTGTTTTCCTCAGTAAAAAAGCCTGCAAACCCTTGGAAGAGTCAAATTTTC
Source organism: Eubucco bourcierii (assembly GCA_013396675.1). Classification (NCBI taxonomy): domain Eukaryota; kingdom Metazoa; phylum Chordata; class Aves; order Piciformes; family Ramphastidae; genus Eubucco; species Eubucco bourcierii. The sequence continues at coordinate 3,631 of VWZE01020774.1, read as the reverse complement.
AGCCATTGACTTTGTTTCTTTCCCCAGAAAGAAACTAGCTACAACAGGAAGACTTTCCTGATGCAGTTGATAACAAGTTTTCACATTTCATATACTTTCCTGAGCAGATACTGTGCTCTTGATGTTAATCTTTCCCTGTCTTCACATTTCTTATTTTTGAGGACTCAGAGGTGTGTGTCTGAATTTTTTTATTTTTTTCTTAAAGGAAAGGTTGTCAATTTTTTGTTGGTTCTTCTTAGCAAAGCTAATTCTGATGCTGCTAGCAGGAAACAGTAAGGTAAATGAGAGAGGTACCTGCTGAGTTTGGTTGGTCACTAGGAGTTGATTTTTTAGTTGAAATTTCCCAACAACATTTCATGTTAAAGATTTTTCTTCAGGTGTGTGATACCACATTCCACAGGCAGCATTTGTTAGGAGCTGCTGCTAACCTGTGGTGCTTCTGGCCAGTTTGCAGAAAGCATAAAAGGTCAAAAGTTACATTGCAGGGTTGTCATGTTGTGTAAAATTACATTAACACTCCTTGGTCTATAATGAGTGCATCCCTCATACCTCTCAAATGCTTCCATCTTTTTTGTTTGTGCTCTAGATCTCTGTAGTTCACTGTGCAGTACTTTCAAAATCCAACAGTATTGGTCAGTTGGTGACTGATTTATAAAGTGTCATTTAGAACATTGCCTCTGGCTTTTAATAAACACGTTCTCAGAGACACCTGATACATTGTGCTGTAGTTGCAAGGAATAGCATAAACTGAAGCTATAGAGTCTTTGTTGTGACACTGATTTGGAAAGGAAAATATAAAGATCAAGCTAAAAGCTGTGGGTTTTTTCTCTCACAAATTAATGTGTGTGTGTGTATGTGTATGTGTGCATTTGGCATTCCTGGTCACAGGTGTATAGTTATGTTGGTATGTGAATGTAACACATTATTTGTGTGCACTTGCAATGTGGAAAGAAACTTGCTTTTTATTTCAGTGCTAGCAAAAAATATTGATCACAGAGTGTGCAAGACTTTAAATGGCAATAGAAATATATACTACTGAATGATAAAGATAGGACAAAATGGTGTTTATGACATAAAGAATGAGAATAAGGTTTCAAAAAGGTGTTGTTGGTTTCTTTTGTTTTGTGTGTGTGTGTGTGTGTGTGTGTGTGTATTTTAAGGTCTATCTAGATATATCTGGCATTTCTCTTAGGCACACATTTGAACCATTCATGCTCCTAACCATGGTGAAAAATGCTCTCGTCTTAAGCAAAAATCGAATAGGTTTGTTAAAAACACAAAAGTTTACTTAGCAATGATGGAACATCTACTACTAAGGCAATTTGCCTTAGTAAAAAACTTTTAATAGATCTTTGCTTTCCCTTTTATGCTAATTTTTATCCAGACTATAAGGAATGACTGAAGGACGTCCCAGTTTGAAATTTACCCAGCTGGCCAAGAAGGCAAATATCATCCTGCCCTGGATCAGGAATAGTGTGGTCAGCAGGAGCAGGGAAGTGATTGTGCCCCTGTGCTGGGCACTGGTAAGGCCGCACAATGGTGTCTTCAGTTTCGGGCCTCTCACTACAAGAAAACCACTGAGCTGCTGGACTGGGTACAAAGAAAAGGGCATTGAATCTGGTGAAGGGTCTAGAGAACAAGTCTTATGAGGAGCAGCTGGGAGGACTGGGTTTGTTTAGTCTGGAGAAAAGGAGGCTAAGGGGAGACCTTATCACTGTATGTAACTACCTGAAAAGATGTTGCAGTGAGGAAGTGGTCTCTTCTTCTAGGTAACAAGTGACAGGACAAGAGGAAACATCCTCAAGTTGCACCAAGAGAGGTTTAGGTTGGACATTAGGAAAAAAATATTTAGTGAAAGGTTTGATAAACAGTGAAACAGGCTGGCCAAGGAAGTGATGGAATCACCATCTCTGAAAGTATTTAAAAGAGGTGTAAGTGGGATACTGAGGGCCATGACAGTACTGGGTTATCATTGCCCTTGATGACTTTAGAGGTGTTTTCTAACCAAAACGATTCTGTGATCCTAAATTTCAGTCTGAGAAGGGTGGCAGATTCATGACAACAGGTTATACTGAGAAGTATTGAGTGGGATGTAGCTGTGTATTCTTTCTGGTCCATGGGGCAACTTTTATAACAGTCTGCCAATGCACACATCATGGACACTGAGCACACTTATCACTAGACCTGGCCTTGATGCTTGTGTTGTCTACCCTACTCCCCACCAAGCTTCTCCTGTTTTACAGATATTAGGTAATCTCAACATGTCAGAAGGCAGAATAGGAAAGTAATGATGAAAGTTGGCCATGTTAGCTCATATGGAAAAAGTGACAGAGAAGCACACTGACAGAGAAGCACATATGGAGGCCAAGGCAAGATGGAGTCAGATACTCTGGAAACAATTCTGTGGAGAGTGATGCTTCCTCAGTCATGACAGTAAGAGAACAAGACTGCTGTAAAATTAAATTTGCAGCCCCAAGGATGAGGACAAGGGCTGTGAATTTCTGTCAAACAGACTTCTACAGGGGAATAAGTGCATATTGTGTTAACTCTCTAAATGACATCTTCTTGTGCTGCTCTTGAAGGCAGAAGAAATGGATGCTGTGTTGTCCATTGGCCTGATGCTGTCAGTCATTTCCTATGGTCTACTGTGAAGTAAACATGAGTAATATCTTCCATGCATTTAGTTTCAGTGAAAAAGAGGAAACTGAACTACAGATAAGTTATTCTTTGAAATTCAAACTAGATAAACTTTATTGATCCAAGTAAAATGTGATTAAGAGCACAATTCATTTAGCCCTGTTTCAAATTCTCAGTGAACGACTTGAAGCAGTTCTAACTTCATTGCTGGTTTCTAAAATATGAGAGAATAATGGCAAAAGAAGCTTCTTATCATGTGTTCATTTTTAAAATGAGTTTCAGGTTTCTGAAATGTCAGAGTTACATGTGGCTTCAGGGGTGGAAAGTTGTTTGGAAAGTTTTTCTGGAAATAGATTTACTGATGGGCATAGTCTGATGGGCCAGAAAGTCACAAAATGGTTTTCCAGTTTTCATTGTAGCATTGTGTGGGTTTGTGTTTTGTTGTATTTGGTTTGGTATTGTTTTGTTTTTTCTTACAAAGATGCTTATATCATGCAAAAGCCCTTACAAATACGCAGAGTAGATGGATGACTTGCTTTAGAGTGTGGAAAGGTATGTGCAGGGAAGTGCTAATATATGTAACAATTTAAAATCATAGAATCATAGAATGGTAAGGTTGGAAGGGACCTCAAGGATCATCTAGTTCCAACCCCCTGCCATAGGCAGGGTCACATCCCACTAGTACAGGTTACTCAAGGCCTCATCCAACCTGGCCTTGAACACCTCCAGGGAGGGAGCATCCACAACAAAATGATAACTTCAGATCCATAGATAAGACACACTTTAATTTCTGAACCTCTGTTTTTGTGGTTTTTTTTTTTTTTCTATCATAGAAATCACAAATTAATATTAAGCTGAACTATTAAAGAATAACATTTTCTTCTTTTGCCATCCTGTGCCAGCCATAACTTGACTCTCTTGGAATCATATCCTAATGGGTATTTTTGCTTGTCCCAATCATTTGGAGAGGCAGCAGCACCGGGACCAGCTCCGG